>CM044960.1:35645640-35996437 GCA_024516035.1 Bactericera cockerelli | reverse complement strand
AAATTCGGAAGCTGTACGAGGAGGGAGCAATGAGGAGAGGGGTGAAGACTGAAGCTGCACCGAACTACAAATTCTTTCATTTCATATGTTTCCTCAGGGAGTATGGGAGAGAGTAAAGGGAGTACTGTCGTTGAGGCCCGGGGTTCATATTTATGTGTACTGGGGTCCCACAAGCAATTTTATTTTCAATGCATACAATTTTGTTTTTGAGCAAACCTGGAACTTTGATGTAACTATACATATTTTCTTAGTCTTAGAGGCGTATTTATGAACAGATAACTCGGTCGGAACATTATTATTAAATATAAAAAGACATATCATCGCTTGAAACTAGTAGGGGTATATTTCGCGATTTTCACTTTTTAAAGGAGAGCATAAAAACAAGAAAAAATTGTGTCCCACATTCTTAATTTAATACTTGTATATCTCTTCGTGGAATTTTAGTACAGAGTTCTGAGTAGATTCATTTAAAGTAGTAGATTTTTATAAAATCATTTAATAATTATTATAAAAAAAATATTGCCTACCGCAATCTCTTTCACCCAACAATGTCTCAAGCATGATTTCCTTTCATATTTTAGGGCAATACCTTGCTTGAGACATTGGTCTGAAAAATATCTGAACCTCCACGGTAAACTATGAACACACTATTTACCTAATAAACTCAGTATTTGTTTGAAAAAAAAAAAAAAAAAAAAAATACCTCAGCAATGTGAGACGCCACATAATATCACTTACATCGAACTCCAAAGTTTTTTTTTCATCTTTCCGTAACAAAAAAGAAAAGAGAAGTACGAATATTTTTTTGCAAAAAAAAAAAAAAAAAAAAGTTTTCACGATTTGAATTTTACTTGTTTCTATATTTTTTACTTTGCTAACTTTTCTGACCCAAATCCATACTAGTGAAAATAAACTGCATCAACATCAGGTAGCGAAGCACGAGAATTGGGGGACCGGCGAAAGGGATGCAGGGGATGGAAGCCTTGGAAGGGGAGGGAGGGAAGGAGAGAGAGAGAGAGAGTGGGGGAAGAGAAAGAGGAGAGAGAGAAATACCAAGAGGAAGTGAAAGGTGACTGGCAAAAATAGATGCAGGGGATGGAAGCCTTGGAAGGGAGGGAGGGAAGGGAGAGAGAGAGAGAGTGGGGAGAGAAAGAGAGAGAGAGAAATACCAGAGGAGATGAAAGGGACTGGCAAAAATAGATGCAGGGATGGACCTGGAAGGGAGGGAGGGAAGGAGAGAGAGAGAGAGAGTGGGGAAGAGAAAGAGAGAGAGAGAAATACCAAGAGGAAGTGAAAGGGGACTGGCAAAAATAGATGCAGGGGATGGAAGCCTTGGAAGGGGAGGGAGGGAAGGAGAGAGAGAGAGAGTGGGGGAAGAGAAAGAGAGAGAGAGAAATACCAAGAGGAAGTGAAAGGGGACTGGCAAAAATAGATGCAGGGGATGGAAGCCTTGGAAGGGGAGGGAGGGAAGGAGAGAGAGAGAGAGAGAGTGGGGGAAGAGAAAGAGAGAGAGAGAAATACCAAGAGGAAGTGAAAGGGGACTGGCTAAAATAGATGCAGGGGATGGAAGCCTTGGAAGGGGAGGGAGGGAAGGAGAGAGAGAGAGAGAGTGGGGGAAGAGAAAGAGAGAGAGAGAAATACCAAGAGGAAGTGAAAGGGGACTGGCAAAAATAGATGCAGGGGATGGAAGCCTTGGAAGGGGAGGGAGGGAAGGAGAGAGAGAGAGAGAGAGTGGGGGAAGAGAAAGAGAGAGAGAGAAATACCAAGAGGAAGTGAAAGGGGACTGGCTAAAATAGATGCAGGGGATGGAAGCCTTGGAAGGGGAGGGAGGGAAGGAGAGAGAGAGAGAGTGGGGGAAGAGAAAGAGAGAGAGAGAAATACCAAGAGGAAGTGAAAGGGGACTGGCAAAAATAGATGCAGGGGATGGAAGCCTTGGAAGGGGAGGGAGGGAAGGAGGAGAGAGAGAGAGAGAGTGGGGGAAAGAGAAAAGAGAAAGAGAGAGAGAGAAATACAAGAGGAAAGTGAAAGGGGACTGGCAAAAATAGATGCAGGGGATGGAAGCCTTGGAAGGGAGGGAGATAGAGTAAAGGAGAGAGAGAGAGAGGAGGGGGGGTAGAGGGATTGGGAGGGGCAGAGAGAGAGGGGGAGGGGAAGAGAAAGAGAGAGAAATACGAAGAGGAAGTGAAAGGGGGACTGGCAAATAAGATGTAGGTAGGGGATAGAAGCCTTGAAAGGGGAGGAAGAGAAAGAGGGGAGGGAGAGAGAGAGAGAGAGAAAAGGGGGGTAGAGGGAGTATGCGGGTAAAGACTAAAGAGAGAGAGAGAGAGAGAGAGAGGGGGGATGGACAGAGAGAGAGAGAAAAAAAGAAATACGAAGAGGAAGTGAAAGGAGGACTGGCAAAATTAATGCAGGGGATGAGAAGTGTCTTGTATGATATGAGGGAGTGAGAGAGATAGAGGGAACAAAGAAAAAGGAGAGGGGAGGAGATAAAGAGATTAGAGAGAGAGAGAGAAAGGAGAGTGGGGAGAAATAGAAGAGAAGGAACGAGTGAGAGGAAGACAGAGGGTGAGTGGGAGATAGAGATAATACAGTCCAACCTAGATATACATAAGAGCAACCTGGATATACATAAGAGCAACCTGGATATACATAAGAGCAACCTGGATTTGAGAGACTCAGGTCAAATTTACATCTCTGTAAGGAAAAATAACCTCTTTCCAAGAGAATCCTGGACTTAAGGTAAGTAGGTTATATCCAGGTAACAGGAAAGTGAATCAACATTTGTGTGGGAGACGAAATGAGAGAGCTGGCTGGATAGAGGGAGAGATATATCGAGTACATAATTTACTTTGTTGATGCACCATTACGAATTTGTAAAATAAATATGCATCTCGCTTTGTGTGTTCAAAAATTTACTCATCAGTTTTTATCAAGTCATTTTTTTAAACGAACATCATTATCGACGTGAATAATTTTATTCATAAAGTTCTAGCACTGTTTCTAAAGGGAGTTTATTAGACATTTTCTAATAAACTGAGGTCCAATGGCAACGGTTGAATTCGATAATTAAATTATTTTTAATTAATGCAAAAGGTAAGGAAATTGTATTTTCTTCAAAAATTTAATTCGTTATTTAGGGGGAGAATCTCCTCAAAATTAAAAATGCGGATTTAAATTTTAGAAATATTTTTGTTGTGGTTGGATTTTTTTTAAATTGAAGCATGATTATTTATGGAATACGTATTGTTACACGTTTGAACCAGGCAACTGGAAATCTCGAAGCTCTTGATTCAAATTCTTTCAGGCCTTTAATTTGTCCACATATTGTTAAAAAAAAAAAAAAAAAAAAATTGTCAGACATTTGTAAAAAATCAGTGAAAGTGAATGTAGACTTCATAGTACTACGTCTCATTAAAGACACATATCAGAACATAGTTAACATATGTCATATCTACCACCTAGAAGAAAAAAAAAACACTACATCAAAGGGCACAGAAGAAAATAACATCGTCAGACTTTTTCAACAAAGTTGTGCGAAATGCATGACAAATTATTCAAACCTAAAGATACCCGACACCAGACTTAGGGTAAATCAAAATCATTTTTTTGAAATACCAAACAGAAAGGAAACATATACGAGTATGTTCAAATCCCCTATCGTCCGAGCCATGGACAGATATAACGTATAACAACAGTGTTCATAGGCCGACTCATATAGTTCAATATAAATACACATAAGCTGATATATCCTCCCAAAGGATATATCAGTGTAGTGTAGATGTATGTAAAAAAAAACCCAAAGATAGACTTCATAGAATTATCGAGACTGTCACATCGAATAGAAATTGAAAGAATAACAAATAACCTGATGAAGGATCTCCATTGTAACAAATTACCGAGAGAAAAAATTATCTGGAAAAGTAAGTGGAGAGGAAAATGGGCGGAAAAGCCACAGGGCTGTCAGTCACAGACGGCTTGGCAGAGAGTAACTTTTCCTGACAGGTCAAGAACAGTTTGTTTTTCTCTTCATTAAACTTTCAAGCCTCTGTATCCCTTTCACGCCCCTTTGGAGCTCCTTCTCCCTGGCATGTTCCTCCTCCTGCTTGTGATATCCCCCGTTCACAATCACTCCAGCACAATGGGCAACATCTCCAACAGTGTTGAAACAAAAATCAAAACAACTACAATTGAACAACACAATCGTTGTGTGTATCTTCTCAATCTCTGTTTCTTCAAGTTTGAAGAGCTGACTTTTGTAGTTACGTTGTTTTCAAGGAGTCTTTTCACTTCTGCAGTTGTTTCAAAATCACCAATACGTATTTGCTGTACCTAACAATTCATCTTCATTGTATACTCTCGAACTTTTGTTGTTCGTACTTCAAAAAACAATCTTTCTACATTATTCAAGAATTCCTTTCTAGTTTTCATTTAATGTTGCTTATTTATTTATGTATACATTTTTTAATAGATATATTATTATATACAAGAAACAAATTATAATTCCAAGTTAAAAAAGGCCTAATCAAGGGTTGTGATAATGCCTTTGGCCTTCTCTTCCGCGCCACATTTTAGTGCATCATGTAAATTGCTAAAAAAAGGAAGAAATATAGGAACTTTATACCCCTTAGTCTTGAGAGTCCTGTCTGCTAACATTGAACATGTACTTTTCTATATTTTGCTCCTATCTTTTGCTATCGGTACCAGTCAGCTCAGGATTAACTATACTTTCTCCGTATTCTCCTCATTATTACTCTTCTGGAGTTAATTTTCCACTTCACCAGTAGTACTTTCTTTCTAACTTTGCGTTCACTTAAGATGCACAAGAGTATACCTACTTACCTACTTCAAGCAGGGCATGCAGACTTCCACTTGATCTTATAATTTAAGTAGAAAACATCCTAAACATGTTTTCCTTTGGTAACGTGGATGCTAAACATGCTTTTCTTAAGTAGCAAGAATATTGTGCATAAATTTCTGAAAAAGCAAGGGGAAGAATATGATTTTCCTGAAGAAGCAAGGGGGAACATGATTTTTCTGAAGTAGAAATAGATATAGAACATGATTTTCCTGGAGTATCAATCAATCAAACAATTTACTGTATATTTATACATTACTGTATGTTTACAATTAAGATAAAATTAAATTTGATTTACATTTAAATACATTTAAGTACATTATACATTTAAAATATATAAAATATTAAAATGAAATTCACTCATTGTTGTTAAAATTTTAATGTGTCGATAACTTCTGAAAAAAAAGGAGAATAGAAAAAAGATGGAAACAGAACAGAAATAGAAATTAGATACATTAAATAATGTAATGAAAAAGAGAGTTGATGACTTAAGGTGGTAGGAATTGGAAATGATGTGGATGAAATGGGAATTTATGTGGAATAGGTAGAGTAATTGAAGTAGGTATTATTACTCCTCTAGAAATTCTTGGAAAGAATATGGAGCTAACAATAAAACCTTTTCTTTCAGTTTGATTTTATTATGAACATGTATCACAACTTATAGTTGTAGCTTTATTTATTTATAATCATATACAGATATAATATGTATAGACAGATATATGTATAAAAGTAATTAAATAATAGAAATTAAATCAAATAATATATTCTCTCAATTCTCTCTCTTTTTTTTTTTTTTTTTTTTTTTTTTTTTTTTTTTTTCTCTCAGTCTACCTTGCACCTACTTCAGTTCTCAATGTTATAAACAGATGTACAGAGCATATACAGATATAAACAGATATATGTATAAACAGATTTATGTATAAAAGTAATTAAATGATGGAAATAAATCAAGTAGTAATTTTCTCCCTACTTCAGTTCTCAATGGTCAAACAAGATTCTTTCATTTCTATGAGTGAATGACATATTTTTAAAAGTAAAATTACATAAAACATGGAAAATATATATTGATACTTTCACTGGCTTCTTATTTATTCATATAGGGTTACTTAGATGTTTTTATGTGTAAATTTAATGCACACAGTTTGGGTTGTTGTTACATATACAATAATAGAAGGTACTAAGATAGATTCTCTAGGAAAGAGGTGAGAGTATTATATTGTAGGTCTATGTGATTATATAGATGGTACCTGTCTTCAATTTTTTCGTTGCATATCTTGCATTGGCATTCTTCAATATTGATGTTGTGGTAAGAAGCTTTCTTACAGAATTTTTGGTGGAACCCATGTACTGTAAATCTGGTGATGAGGTGGCGGTTTGCTTGGTTTGCTTTTTTCCAGGTGTTGTTGGAAAATGCTGGTCCATCGGTATATTTTTCTATTGCAAATTTCATATTTTTTTCTTCAACTATGGATTGGTACTCTTGTATTGTGGTTTCAAGTAGCTGGTTATTATATTTTTCAATTATTTCCTCACCAAAGCGTTTGACACTTGACATATGAAATACTAATGTGTTTGATGCGTTCTTATGAAGGCTAAGACCTCTTTTGTAGAGATTTGCTTTTACCCTGTCAAAGTCTATTAGGTGTGCTGATGATATTTTGTCAAGATATGTTTCTATACTATAACACATTATAGGCCATATTTTGATCATGAATATTTTATTTATTGTTGTGATACTTAGTTTTTGAAGGTTTTGTATGGTTCCGATCACATGATTAGATTTTATTTTCTTCTTTTCTATGTGTTTTGTAATAGCAAGTGTAGGTTGGATAGTGACTCCTAGATATTCATATTCGTTTACAAATTCTATGTCTTGCTTGTTATAAGTGACATGATCTGATTTTTTCAATTTGCCTCCTTTTCTTAGTTTAATTATTTTTGTTTTGCTGGTGTTTAATTGTAATTTGTTTTCAATGCAGTATTTTAGTAGTTCATCTAGTGCTGTTTGAATAGATTCTAGGTGTTCACTGAAGAATACAAGGTCATCCGCAAACATTAGAACATTAATTGTATCTATTTTATTAAGTATTTCAGGGATTTTTGCAATATAAATGAGAAAAAGAGTGCTACTAATTGGGTCTCCTTGTATCACACCAATTTGTTGTTTGATAAGATTATTTGATTTTTCAATGCCATTATCTATCTGTAAATAATTAATGCTTAGGATATTTCTTATTGCATTGAATAATTTTCCCTTTATATCAAAGTCTTTCAGTTTTTCTAGTAGTATGTGTCTGTTGATACTGTCAAATGCTTTGCAAAAGTCAACAAAGACACAATATAATGAACCTTTAGGTTTGCGGAGTATTTCAGATGCAGTTGTACGTAAAATATTGATGGCTTGTTGGCAGTTTTTTGCATTTCTGAATCCATATTGTTCAGGAGGTAGTTTACTGTCTATATGTGTCATGATTCTGATGTTGAGAATTTTGGTGTACAGTTTATATGTAACTGAGAGTAAGGCAATGCCTCTATAATTGTTGGGATCTGATGAGTTCCCTTTGCCTTTGTAGAGAATATTTATTGTTGCTGTTCTCCATGTATCAGGGATGGTTGCATTATTAAACAGATTGTTTAGATACATAAGCCACCAAAATTTGAAATAGTTGTATGTAGACTTGATGTGTTCATTAAATACTTGATCATTTCCTGGAGCTTTTCTATTTTTCAGGAGTTTCATGGCATTTTCTATTTCAAAATCAGTTATTCTTTTGTTATACCATTTGTCAGGGTCCAAGGTGTCATCGGTAGTGTTGATTGTTTCTGTGGTGTTATTGTTGTCTATTGTGAATAATTTTTCAAAGTGTGTTATGAGAGTGTTCATTTTTATGGTATTATGAGGTTTACTTCCTTTGGTTTCAAACATGATCCATGGTTTTGACTTTGCTGACTTGCATTTATTAATGAGTTGGTTTTCTTCATATGCCGTTCTTTTTTGTTTGATCAAAATTTTATATTTCTTCTTTAGAGCTGTTATTTCTGGACCATATGTTGTGTGTTTTACCATTGCTAATATTTCTTGTTTAAGATTTTTACAATCTAAATCAAACCAGGGTTTATGATGCTTTTGGGTGATCTTCTTTTTAGCTGAATTCACAAGTATTTTATTCAGTTGTATGATATCATTTACATTTTCTGGTTGAAGTTTTGAGGATATGGGATTAAGTGCAATTCTTTTTTCATCTACTTTTCTTGATATTTTTGTTTTAGAATTTGCTTTTATTGAGATGTACTTTTTTAATCTAATGGTTGAGAAAGTTCTTTGGTGTTTTCTTATGGGATCATTTAATACATTAAAATTGTATAGAACATTTATTTTTTTGGATCTTACAAAGAGTAAATCAATTGTGCTGGTTCCATTGTGTGCATAGTAAGTTGGTTCATTAGGATCATTCATTAATCTGAAGTGATAAGTGTTCATCAGGTGGAGTAACGTATCACCTTTTGTACAGTGGGAATCCATACGACAGTTAAAGTCACCTCCTATGATGCAAGTTGTGGTGTTGTCAATGTTTGAAATATCATGTGTTATTTCTTCAATAATATCTGCAATATTTGTGTCAGGATTGTAATAATATGAAAATATGTGTCCAAATGGGGTCATAGCATGTATTTTGTTATCTGATTTACTTACTTCTATCAATTCTAGGTGTGGTTTATAGAGAAGAGCCATTCCTCCAACAGGCCTACCTTTATCAGGTTTTAGTGCCAAGGATGATATTTTGTAATATCCGGGGTGGTTGATTTTATCTTCAGTGTCTAGGGTTTCAGTTAACATTACTAGGTCTGCATTCTTGAATAAATCTGTATCGGGTGAGTTCTTGTTGACACCTTCATATCCTTCTATATTCCAGTTGACTATTGTAGTTAGGGTATAATCTTTTCTTCTGTGCTTGTTGCTGTTGTATCTGGCATTTGTTTTGTAAATGTTGAAATGTTGCAGGTTTTTGGTTAAGTTTTCTTCCAAGGTACTGTGATGTTGTGATTTTGAGATGTTAATGAGTGTTTTGCTGGAGTATTTTAATTTTAGGTTCATGTTACTGCACAGTAAGAAAATATGGCACAGATATAGGATATTTCTTATGAAGTTCATAATGATAACAGGATTGCTTAGTTCATTTGTATTTTAAACCGGTTTTCTTCTAAATTTTGGGATGTTGAGTTTGTAAAATGGGATGTTGTGATTCTTCATTGAACAATTTCGGTGTTTGTTCATGTTATTGCACTATGAATAGTAAAAATATTATTTAGATTCTTTATTAAGTTTAGGATTTATATGAATAGGATAATTGAGTAGGTAGGTGCTCAGTGTCTCTTTAGTAATTAAATGAAAATAATATGAAATATTCGAAAAGAATTGAAAATTAATTTTGATTTTGAAAATATTTTCGATTTCAAAATTATTTCGTGAGTTACGCGCGACTATCCAGTGCGACGCACTCAAGCGAATTTCTATAACATTGAGAGATATATTATGGCTGGATAGAGGGAGAGATATATTATGAACATGTATCACAACTTATAGTTGTAGCTTTATTTATTTATAATCATATACAGATATAATATGTATAGACAGATATATGTATAAAAGTAATTAAATAATAGAAATTAAATCAAATAATATATTCTCTCAATTCTCTCTCTTTTTTTTTTTTTTTTTTTTTTTTTTTTTTCTCTCAGTCTACCTTGCACCTACTTCAGTTCTCAATGTTATAAACGTTATAGTTTGATTTTAAACATGTTCAAGGGTAGGCATTTTAAATTCTCATTTAACTTATTGTATAATTGTATTCTCTGTTTTAAATATGTTCGATCAAACATTGTGTGGCTACTTATGATTACTTTATTTTTATTTCGGGTGTTATGTTGATGCACATCACAATGTTTGGTTATATTTTCTTGTAATTTATGTAAATGTGTACAACTATCTAAGATCACTTGAGAATAAGATTTTTTTATCTTTGAAGATAGGTTTACAGGATTTCATATTGCAGATTCCAAATATTGATCTTACTGCACGTTTCTGTAGGATAAAGATTTCATTATTACGAGATAAAGAGTATGTAGAACATGGTTTTCCTTAAAAAGCTTAAGAAAAGGACTAGGAGCAAAGTGTCGTGACATAGGTAAAAAGCATACAAAACTCATATGGGTGACTATTATTTCAGTCGACAAATACACCACTAGCCAAACTAGGTACCACGTCGTTATTTAAGGGTATAGTAAGCTTTCATATATCACTAACTGGTACCCGAGAAAGTAGAAGAGAACCATCCACGCGATGGATAAATCAACCAAGAAAACACGAGGACATAATAATATTTCAATGACCGTAAGATAGGAACAGACATCTATTTAACACGTTGGACGCCGGCTAATTTTTTGGGTGTGTACCTTGGTACCACAGGCAAACTCTCCATTGCCGAAATATCGGGAAAAAATTTTTTCCCGATAATTTTTAATTTTTTTTTTCAACCGAGTTGTTCGCTGGTACCACGACAAACGATTCCCCATAAGAAATACGATAGGGGTCACATGAACAGAATTACAACATGCTCCTGTGATCCTTATAGGGGTCATATGGTACCAGACTTCAAGGCACTGTGACTCTTATGTGGATCACGCGGCGTCCAACGTGTTAACATTGGTGAAACGATCCAGTGTCCAGGCTCCTTTCACGTCCACTACCTGCTTAGGCCCTGTGGGTGTGGATCCTTTCATATTGTCTCGGCTGATTTCGTGTCATGCGCTTAGTCACATTAGACTAGTGCATGACAGGGATGCGTGGAAGATCTTTTATTTGCAACACTGGACACAGAAAAACACGGATCTCTCATGGTGAAGATTTCATACTCCAATCTTGTCTATTTGAACCCTATGGATAGATCGGGGTTGACTTTCGAAGGACTTGGGTATACCACTATTTTATGAAGAATGAAAATTCACAATTTTATGGAAAATAAAAAAAAAATACATAGTTTTTATAGAGATTTCAATAAGAAGTAATGCTACAGTAAAATCTAGACAACCATTTCGCCTCACTCCTACATACATTGAAAATTAAAGTTTATATTCTGATAATAGATATATTATGCCCTAAAGCCTAAAGGTTAGGTATTGGAGGTGGTACGAAATGGAAATTGAGAATAATGAAAAGGAGGAAATAGCGTAAAAGAGAAGGAGGAGAAAGTGGATGAGCATGAGGAAAATGAAGCAGGAAAGTGAGAAGAAGGAGAGGAGAAAAAGCAAAGGTCAAAGGAAAAGGTATATCGTCGAAGGTGTTTTTTTATTTTTTTTTTGCGAAACCTCTTTCTCTCTAGCACATCGGGGTGATTTATTTAAATTAAATCAATAAACTAGAGTGCTTTCCCTGGGAACAAGGGGTGCTCAAAGTTGGGGTCCCACAGGGTACTAGCGCAAGCCCGTCATTAACATTTTAGTAATAAATTGTTTTGAAAATAATGTTATCAGATTTATTTTTTATAGCGAAAAAGAGGAGGAGGTGTTTTTATATAAGTTAATTTGTTTCATTAATAATAAAAAAAATTAATTTTTCAAAAAATGTTACAAAATTATTTTATATCACAAACGTAAAGTCACAATTACTCAAACTCGCCTTGCTAAACTTGGTCCGTTCTTGAGATTTGAACCACAGACCTCCAGGTTATGAGTCCGCCGTTTCATTGATCAAGCTACTGTGAAGTTTATTCAACATTTCAGTAACAGAGCGCAGAATGCTGAGCTCTGGTATCAATGCATGCATCTTCTTCTTCTTTCACTTTGCCTTTCCCCAAACCGACTTGGGGTCGTTCCATGAATCCTTTCCTTCCCTATCTCTCTATTTAGCGCGTCCTCTTTTCTCCAGTTTTTCTCTCTTAGGTCTTCTTCAAATTTGTCTTTCCATCTTTGGTCTTCTCTCTTCTTCTTACCACCTATTTGAAGTTCTTGTATTCTCTTTCTCGCATAGTTTGCATGCATATTTCCGTGCATTTCAAGGATGTGAAATTGAGAACATTAAGGTGGAATAAATAGACGGTTTTATAATACCTCTGTGGAGCTAAGTCCAGATTTTGTGTATTGTCTTAGATGGGGAAAACTAATGCTAAGTTATGACTTGTTCTCGATTTTGCCTATTAATTTGGCCCTAAAATTTCTCCACGGTTAATGAAGCAAAATTAGGAGATGTTCTCGAAAACATATTATACTGGCATACAAAGGAAAGTTCGTGAAATTATGGAGTTGAAAATAACGACAGGTCTTAAAAGGATAGCGTTGGCTGGCATGAGAGAAACATTATTCCTAGTATTCCTTTATTTTATTTTCTATTGAAGTGTAAAGGACCAAAGAGAAGGAAAATTTGTTCATATTTTCATTGAAATGAAAATATCTACCAATTAGGGAAGAAATGTGAAAGGCTTATGATTTTCTATTTATTCTTGTAAGTGCTCGTTTTCGAAAGCTTTAAAACAAAACTACACAGATCTGATTAAACGAGAAACAAAATAAAAGTTTCAGACAAAACAAAAGGATCAATGGAAAATTTTCGGAAACTTTCATTTGAGTTTCGTTCGTTAAAAATTTGTTTCCAATATTTGCTCGTTAGAGAACGACAGAGTCGGAAATATCAAGGTATCGCAGGGTATTACCGAAAAAACCAAAATTTCTCCCGAGAAAGGACCGGCGCATTTATCTGACATTGATGGGGTCTTTTTTTTTTTTTTTTTTATCGAAAATATGTTTCGCAAAGTGTATTTGAAAAGGATGATATTTTCCCGAAATTCAATAACCAAAACTTTTCCGAGGGCTTACGCAAGAGTCTTGAGGATTATACTTGTGTCAGTGGCGAATATAGGAGCATACAGTTTAACTCAATTTTTAGATACTTTTTTTTAAAACAAGAACTGTTTTAAAGAAAAACAAGAGAGACAAGAACTTTTTTTTTTTTTAAAGAAGAACAAGAATTTATTAAAATATTATTTTTAAAAAAAAATCACATGCATAGTTCATTTTGACAACAACAAAAATACATCTACTTTGTCAGCTATATTGTTCCCTAATACGTACGTATGTAAGACGTAGGTATAAAAATTATCATATTTGTGTTAATCACTTTCGTGATATCCCAACGACTAAAACTAGCTTTACTAAATCTATGCTGAAACCGGCACTTGAACCACCGACCTCTAGGTTAAAAAAAACCCGCTGCCATATCGAACAAAAAAAACTTTAAAATGCGTTGTTTATACTATGTTTGTAGGTTGAACTAAGGAACTCGATCGACATGACTCATAATTCATAAGGCGGTGGACTTGTACCCAGAAAGTCGGTGGTTTGACTTCCAATACGCAAACATTTAGTAAAGCAAGTTAGTGTTTTTTTTTCATACAGACAAAAACTTTTATATACAATCATAGAAAGTTTCAATACAAGATTCAAACAATCCGTGGCTCAGTAGTTAAAGAGCATTGGTTGCTGACCAGGAGGTTGTGAATTCGAATCACGGCAGGAGCGGAAAGTTCTGACCAAGTTTTCCGTATCCGGAATGACTTGGATGTAAAAGTAAAGTGCTCTGAAGTAATGCGAAAATAGTTACGGGGACCAATTACCTTTTTTTTAACCTTAAAAAAAAAAAGAAAAAAAAAAAGAGAAGACCCATATTCCTGATATGAGTATTTTCCAACGTCCACCAATATTCGGCACTGGTTGAATATTACATGAGATAGGAGGATAGGACAGAGAGAAAGAACAAAGAAGAATTATTATGTTACCATGGCAAATATTAAGCAGCTTTTTAAGTTTTAATTCCCCGCCTCTCATCTCCCTCCCAGTCTCCCTATTTCTCTTCTTCATTCTCTCCCAGCCAATGGGTCACTTGGACATGGGGAAAAAAAAAACAAAAAAATAGTGAACGACTGATCCTATAGTATAAATACCAAAAAATTGTTCTTTTTTGTACATACCATTTTTTTTTTTTTTTTTTTTTTTTTCCATTAGGCACTTTAACCAATTTCTAACATGGTCGTTTGTGCCGGTACATACCATTTAATATAAAATATATTATGAATTGAGTATTTTGAAAAAAAAAAGCCATTTCCGTAATTAAAACCACGAAAAAACTTTACACAGCCATTTCAAGTTGCCGAATCCGAAAAAAGCGGATATAATAATAATACTTTTCTTAATCTATACGGTTAATCCTCAAAGAATTTTCTACAATCCTCAGAGTCTTATTGTTATTTGGTCATAAACTCACATTAATCGTCAGGAATCGTTACGTGTATTCAGAACTTTTCAAATTTCCACTGTTAGACAATGTAACAAGGTTCCTGGGCTCGGAAGAAAATACCATGGAAATCTTTACGATAAAATTATTTCGATGGAGCTGAAAAAAAAAAAAAAAAAAAAGGTACAAGGGACCCATTCACATTTCGAATACACCCTTCTTCCTCTTTTGTATAAGTGGAGGAGGGAGAGGATAAAACGTAGGAGGAGGAGGAGGAGGAAGAAGAGGGATAGAAGGAGGGCAAGGGGGAGACGTGTACTCGGTATGTGGTAACCCGGTCAAACAAATTTGAGGTTGGGACGAAAATTTCATAAGAGTCTTAAGTGGGGACGGGAAGGGAGGGTGAGAGAGGGGAGGGGGGTGAGAGAGGGGGGGGGGGGGTGGAAAATAATTGGCTGTGGAAGTAGTCGAGGATTTGGAAGGAAATCCCTGCGGATAGCTAACTTAACCTCTGAAATTAGTGTTCTTTCGGTGATCTTGAGAAGTGTTCGGAACTAACGGTTGAAAACATAATAATAGTGCAAGGTAACCACCTTTAGTGCAAGGTAACCACCAGGCGAGGTTAATGCTCAAACCGTTTTCTACCACCTAACCCTCAGAGTCTTATTATCATGTGGTCAGAAACTCAAATTAATGAGGAAACATCTTATATCCAGTTATCCTATATCCATGTTCGACTGTATATTTCATTTCATTTATTGCAAATTTTGGCACTTTGTCCTTTATTTTTAAGGAGGGAAAGAGGTATGAGACTCAGATATGGACCGCCCGATATTTATGTCTACCCTAACTAAAACCCGCGGGTTCTCATCAATGCCTTATGGATCAAGCTACTGAGGTCGGTGCAAGAGTATCAACGACACAAAACAGACAGGCGGGGCGAGGGAGAGAAATTGGGAACTGTTTTCTCGGTAGATTAACCCGCAACCTGCTTTGTTTCCACAGCTTGGGGGAAAATAGAGGCGCGGGGCGCGGAGCTATTTGTTCAACGTAATCTCAATTGTCGAAGCTGTGCAGGGAGGGTTAAGGGGGAAGCGAAGGGTTAAGGACGACTGACTGCGTGGAAAGGAGAGAATTGAAAAGAATACTTCCGTTGTCCCATGGGTGACAGAGGGAGGCAGGGAGAAAACGGGAGGATAGGAGGGAGGAGGAGACAGTGGGAGGGGAAAGTGATCAGGGAATTGAGAACAGAACGGAATAAACAGACTGTGTGTGAGAGAGAGAGAGTGAGACTGCGAGAGAAAAATAGTGAATTAGAGAGAGAGAGAGAGAGGAGAGAGAGAGAGAGAGAGAGAGAGGAGAGAGAGAGAAGGGAGAGAGGGTGAGATAAGGGAAGGAAAAAGTGATCGAATAAAATAAAGCGATAAACAGAGAGAAAGAGTGAGTAAGTGAATGAGTGAGTGAGAGAGAGAGAGAGAGTGGGAGAAGGCGGAGTGCACAATAGGACGGAGAAAGTGATCAGGGAATTGAGAACAGAAAGAGATAAACAAGAAAGAGAGACAGAGGAGGACAAATGAGAGAAGAAGAGAGAGAGAGGAGGAGGACAAATGAGGGAGGAAGAGAGAGAGAGAGAGAGAGAGAGAAAACAAGGAAAGTAAATAAAAGATTATGAAAACTTGATGTAGCAAGTCAGTTGGAAAACAGAAGACGAGCGAGATTGGGAAGAAGAAAAAGCACGACAGACATGATGAGAGGGAGGGAGAGGGAGATATAGGGGAGGTAGAGAAACAGAGACAGAAACAGAAGTTAGGGGGAAAAGGGAAAGAGAGGTAAATAGTCGAGTTGAGGGGAGTAGGAAAGTAGAGAGAGATATAGGAGTTAGGGGAAAGTAAAGAAGGAGAGAGAAATATAGGAGTTAGGGGGAAAAGGGAAAGAGAGGGAAATAGTCGAGTTGAGGGGAGTAGGAAAGTAGAGAGAGATATAGGAGTTAGGGGAAAGTAAAGAAGGCGAGAGAAATATAGGAGTTAGGGGGAAAAGGGAAAGAGAGGGAAATAGTCGAGTTGAGGGGAGTAGGAAAGTAGAGAGAGAAAGGAGAAAGAGAGATTTAGGAGTTAGGGAGAAATAGAGAAGGAGAGAGAGAGAGAGATATAGGAGTTAGGGGAAAGTAAAGAAGGAGAGAGAGAGATATAGGAGTTAGGGGGAAGTAGAGAAACAGAGGTAGAAATAGGAGTAAGGGATAGAGGTAGTGAGGAAGGAGAGAGAATCAAGAGTAAGGTGGAGTAGAGAGGGAGAATCAAGAGTCAGAGGAAGAAGAGGAGTAAAGAGATAGAAATAAGAGTTACGGGGAAGAAAGGAGAGGGAGAATTTAGATTTTCAAAAGTAGAAAACATTATAAAGTTAAGTCCCCAAAGAAGGAGTCTCGATGTCTACCTGTCTACCTACATGGTACAAGATGTGTAAAGCTAATGCATCTCCTTGATGTACGAACTGGTGCTGTATGAATTGATTTCAAAATTTCAGACTAATTTAGACCATTATTATAGACCAATTTAGACTATTAATAACATATACATATAATATACAAGGTGAGCATAAAGTCTCACCCCACCCCCCGTATCTCGAGAATGGCTGAAAATACAAGAAAACGCAAAAACCCATATTCCTTAATTTTTGGGGGGATTAATTTTCTGCCAAATTTTTTTTGCATACACGGCCCCAATCAGGCTGGGCAATGGGCATGGACCAACTTTAAAATCTTAAATAGAATGTTATGTCTTGTGCCATATTGTTTTAAAGTTCTCATAGAGAGAAGTTTATTAAAACAAATTTCAGTGAGCTACGACTTACCGTTCTTAAGATAAAGGGTCGAACGTCCTGCGTAATATCCATATATTTTGACCTATAACTCGTTAACCGTAAATTATAGAAAAATGAAACCTTGTTGATAATAACTCCTTATACAAGCCCTGTCGAAAAAGGTATAATCTGGTCGGTTTCGTCAGCCAGACGGACGAACAGTCCGAAAAATTTTAACGAAAAAACAAATCAAGTTTTAACTTGTTCAAAAGTTCTTGCCATAAGGAGTTATTATCAAAGAAATTTAGGTTCGTTAGAATAAAAAAAAAAAAAAAAAAAAAAAAAAAAACAAAAAAAATGTGCTTGCTCTTCCTTCATTGAACAATAATTTTCCACATAAATTCATCCGTTATTGTGCCAAAAAAAAAAAAAAAAAAAAAAAACAAAACATAACATCATCCGTTACAATTAATAAAACATTAACGAAATACTTCGACAGCAGAAAGTACAACAAATTTTGCTGACCTCATCATCTGTAATAAACACACGCCCTGAAACTTTCATCTCAAGACAAATTCGAGGAAGCACTTGGAAGAAAAAAAAGAGAGCAGAAGATTTGTTGAGAAAGTAGAACGGATTGGTGATTTATGTATTTTTAATTTGTTTTTCTTCCACCTCTCCCCCACTTACTCATCATCTCCCATCTCACTCCCTCTCAATCATGCCCGCTATCTTCCATCCCACTTCACTTCTCTATCGCAGTACTTTTAATCATCTTTTATCAATAATTACGTTTTCTCTTCGTTTTTGTTTCGTGGGGAAAAATAATTAATCCCCATTTCTTCCTCGGTTTCCGAGAAGCGGTAAATCCTTACCCCCTCTCTCTCTCTCTCTCTCGCTCTCTCTCTCTCTCTCTCTCTCTCTCTCTATAATTTATTTAATTTATTTAATTATTTATTTAATATAAAAATAATTTATTTAATTATGAAAGGTACAAGATACAACGAAATATTGTTACAAATTTAATCAAAAAAGAAAAAAGAATATATATGTACAAAAAATTTAAAGAAGCTAAAGGAGATATCCGAATGACCTGGAGGCTGATAAATGACCTGATGGACAGGAAGAAAAGAGAACCACCTGAAGAAAAATTATGTAAAAACTTCCAAACTACAGATCTTCAGTCACTAGCCAATAAATTTAATGTTAATTTTGTACAACAAATTAAAAATATTCAAACCAGAAATCGAGGCCCAAATCTAATTGTAAATATGCTACCACACACAATGATCTCTAATAAAACATCTATGTACTTGAGAAAAGCCAAGAAAAAAGAGGTAGAAAAAATCCTAACAAACATGAAAAAGACTGGAAAGGGAATTGATGGTGTAAGAAGTTGCGATGTAATTAAAAATATCTATTTGTTCTCTCCCTTGCTCGCTCATCTTGTCAACCTATTTATAAGTCATGCAGTATTACCTGATAAATTGAAGATCTCTTGCATAACTCCATTATATAAGAGAGGCAAGATTGATGATGTATCTAATTATAGACCGGTCGGTTCAATGCCATTAATTGAAAAAATCATTGAAAAACACATTAACAATCAAATTAAGAAGTATCTGACAGAGAACTCTATTTTACCAACTTTTCAACATGGCTTTCAGGCTGGAAAGAGCACCACAACCTTACTTCTGGAATTTTCCAACCTCATTAACACGGCCCTGGATCAGAGAAAATGTGTGGTGGTTATATGTCTTGACCTGTCTCTTGCCTTTGATACCATCGACCATAGCTTATTAATAAAGAAATTTAAGGAAATTGGAATCACACACCCCTTTCTAAACAACTTTTTCTTAAATAGAAAACAATTGACACGTATAGGAGATGTGCAAAGTGAATCTCAAAGCATTCATCAGGGTGTAGTTCAGGGGGGAATTAATTCCCCGACGTGGTTCAATATTTACACATACGATGTTCAGTATGTTAGTAGAAAAACAAACCTTTTAATGTTTGCTGACGACTCCTGTATTATTTCTATACACAGTGACGTCACAGCAGCAGTCAAAAATGCGCAATCCGATTTTATAGAACTTCAAAAGTACTTTTACTCGAACAAAATATATCTCAACGATAAAAAAACGGAAACCTTGATCCTGGGCTTTGCTAGTAAACGAATGGACCTATCAGAACTCAAGATTTACTGTCATAGTCGAGACTGTTTGGTGAACAGAGGTCATGAACTTGGTTGTTTCTGTCACCAAGCTGAATATAGTAACAAGGTAAAATACCTGGGTGTATACATTGATAATGAATTCAGGATGAAGGAGCATGTACATAACCTAAGCAAGAAACTGAGAATCATTGACTATAAGTTCAAGAAAACCAACACTGACGGTCTTCCTCTGAGTACAAAGAAAATCATATACTTCTCTCTGGTGGACTCTTTACTTCGGTATGGAGCGCCCTTGTATACCCAATCTCCTCAATATGTTTTGACATCGGTAAATAGACTGCAGAACAGAATACAGAAGTTTTTATTCAATAATGTCAAAGACCTCCAAATTTTAACATCAGACCAGCTCTCTAAATACATTCTAATATGTTTGAATTTCTACAATGAGACCTACAGACAACGGACTGAACAGCCTTATTCACTACGAACCCAAAAATTTAACAGACCTCACGTCTATACTAAACTTTATGGGGATCGTAGGCTGGAGTATCTTATCCCTACATTACTAAATAAATATTGCAATGAGTTCTAAGATGAAAAAGATAGAATTAAAATGAAAAAGAAAACTAAACTTAGTATTCTTAGATATAAATAATATGAAATATAAGTAAAATGTGCAAATTAAGTAGAAGGTTCTGTATTGTAGTAAATATTTACTTTGCATTACTTATTGCATTACTTTGCATTACATTACATATTTTTACCATCCATTAATCACTTAATTACTTGCTTTTTATTATGTATATTTTTTTTACTATGTTTTAATTCCTTAGTTACTTGCTTATTTATTGTTATTTTACTTTTAAAAATTGTTTTTATTTTTACTATGATTTATTTTCTTACTTACATTTTATTATTTTATTTCTATATTGTCCCTATTTTTATTGTTATTAATAACTTGCTCATATGTTATTATTATGTTGGTTATTATAATCGTATATGCTCACTAGATGAGTAGACTAAAAGAGGCAAATAATAATATGTACGTTTTCTAAAGAGGGGAGCCCACCTCCAAATAAGTTAAATTTAGCTTAGGAGGTGTTACAGTAATTGTAAATTTAATTATATTCAATAAATAAAGTTTTATTTCAAATTCAAATTCAAAATTCTCTCTCTCTCTCTCTCCCTACCTTCGAGCAATATTCTGGTCTCTGGCCTTTTTCCGTGTTCTAGATCGATAAAGAGGTCTAAGATTAGAAAGTTTTCAACGGCAAATCAGGAGGTGCTTTTATTATCTAACAAAACGGTGCATTCAACTACATGGTCATATCACGACGGGGGTTTTACCCTTCGTTTGCTGGAAACTCACAAACCAGCTACTCAAATCGACTTCACCCAGCCTGAGTGGGGCCATTACTTAGTATTTTTCTTCTTTGACTTTGCCTTTTCTGAATCTTACTTGGGGTCGGCATTGGCCAATCAATCTCTTCCTCATGGATGACTTTGGTTGGTTCTGACATCCCTATTTCCACATTTTACGAAAAGACGCCCTTCCTAACGCCAACTTTATATTAAATTCATATACATTTATGGAAATAGTAAGCTTCTGTCTTGGTCCGTCTATAGACGTTACCAGAGAACATGAGGTAACCTGCATTGCCAAAGCTCAGAAGCTTAGGGCAAAAGAATCCTTCAAAAGGACTTTAAAAAAAAGTACTCCGAGATAATTTAGGCTTACAAGAAAAAAGTACTCCGAGATAACTAGGCCTACAAGATAAAAGTACTCCGAGATAACTAGGCCTACAAGATAAAGTACCCCGCGTAAGAGTAGAAGAAAGTCAATGTAGGCACAGTCGGAGAGGAGATGACAGTTAGAGAAGAAGGAGGAGGAGGAGGAGGAGGAGGAGGAGGAGGAGGAGAAGAAGGAGTAGAAGAAGAAGAATCAGGAGAAGAAGAAAGACAAGAAGGAGAAGGGGGGGGGGGAGGCAAAGGGGGAAGAGCAGAAGAAGAGAAAGAGTGCGTAGGAGAAGGATATGAAAGTTAAAATAGGCACAGTCGGAGAGGACAAGACAGGAGTCGTAAGGAAAGAGGAGTCCTAAGAAGGCAAAAAACGAGCGAAGATACAGAAGTTTTTTCCTGCATATGAATATTTTATTTGGCTGTTTTTTTTCGATCTAGCTGTGAAGTGCCTGGAATAAGAAAGAAGGAGGGAGAGATAAGAGGGGAAGACGGACGGAGAGAGAGAGAGAGAGATAGAGAGAGAGGTAGGGGAGAGGGGTAAGAAAGTACAGCAGGAAAGTAAGGGTGTAGGAATAATATCAGGAGGGAAAATGGAGGCATGGATTCGAGATGATTACAAGTGAGGACAGTAGGATGAAGAAGAGGAAATGGGAGGAGAAGGGGGAGAGTGGGAAATAAGAAAATTGAGGAGGAGAAGAGGAAGTAAAAAAAATGGAAAAAGAGGAGCAGTAGAAGAGGGAGATGGAGAAGTAAGGAAAACGGGTGGAGGAGCAGGAGGAGAGGGAGATGGAGAAGTAAGGAAAACGGGTGGAGGAGCAGGAGGAGAGGGAGATGGAGAAGTAAGGAAAACGGGTGGAGGAGCAGGAGGAGAGGGAGATGGAGAAGTAAGGAAAACGGGTGGAGGAGCAGGAGGAGAGGAAGAAAGAGGAGGAGAAGAAGGAAAAGTAGAAAAAGAGAAAAGAAGAAAATGGAGGAGCAGAAGGGAGGAAGGAAATAGGAAGAGAAGCAGAAGAAGGAGGTGGAGAATAAAGAGGAGGAGAGAAGTAAAAGACGAAGAAAATATGGTTTGCGATAGAGAAAGAAGAGAGAGAGAGAGAGAGAGAGAGAGAGAGAGAGAGACAGCAAATACAGGATAGAAATAGAATGAAGAAGAGAAGTTGAAGGTTTCCATGTCTTCAGTAGAATTTATTCCCGACTCTGTTTCCCTATGTCTTGCATTAATCTTTAGCCAGTCTGGCAAAGTAGGAAGCTTGTTTATACGCACATTATAAGGCTGGTCTAGGCGCCATATTGTCTGTGAGTCTTCACCATACATAATGCTACAGTCCCAACCAGACTACTTATGCATAATCTATGTCAGCCTATTGTACAGCTTATGAATCTACTTTAGCATAATACTGTATGGTGCATGTGCACAATCTCTACTGTCAAGTTGAATAAGTTTGTATGATAAACTGCTGAACCAACCTCAGTAGCTGGATCGATAAAGCGGTGAACTCGAATCAGGAGGTCGGTGGTTCAAGTCCTTCAGCAATGATTGAGTAAATAATGTTTAAATATTTATAAATTTCCATCTAAGTAGTATGTGTACTTTTAGGGAATAATTTTGTTTGTTTGAATAAAGCTAGTTTGAATAATTTTGACATCGTAATTAATACAAAAAAAAAAAAAAAATGCAAACTATATGATAAACTGCAGAGGACAGGTGCTGGTATTCCGACTTTCGGCCTAACGGCTGGTCTGCCGTCTGGTGCTAGCCTACCAGCGAAAACCAGGCTGGGTGAGATGAATGTGGGGAGTAGGTTTGTGAGTTTCCAACGAATGGAGGGTAACACCATCGTCGTGATATGAGCTTTCACTTGAAAGCGAATTTACACCCCAAAAAAAAAAACCCCCAAAATAAATGAACATTGTAATTTTCTACGAGTGCTGTACAAAAAACACTTCACAGAGAGAGTTATAAATCGGTTCACTTCTTCAATCTTATCTTCTTGGATGAAAAAATATCAAGGTCTTTCTCTCCTCGCTTCTTCTTATCTTATCAATTTCCATAATGCAAAATTTAACCTCACTTCTTCAATCGACTTTTATCTTTCGCTTTAAATCTCGCTCCATTTTCTTCTCTCTCCTATTCTCCTGATACTTTCCCTGTCTTCTTTTTTTATTTATTCCTTCTCCACACTCATTCTATCTCCTCTTTCTTCCTACCCTCTTTTCATCCATTCTCTTCCTTCTCCATCCTACTAACCTATTTTTCCGGTATTTTTCGTCTTCTATCCCTCTCTCAATTCCTCCATCCTCTCACTGCTAGTTTTCTTCCCCCTTCTGCCCCTCCTCTAACTCTTGCCTCACCTACTATTTCTCTAATCCCCCTACTTATCTTCCCCCAATTACGCCTTCACATTCATTTCCCCCACTCATTATCTCCTCCTCTCCTCATCTACTATTTCTCTAGATGCATTTCTCCCACACATTTTCTCCTTCCCACCTATTCCTACCTCCCAATTTTGCTCCACCATCAATTCTTGTTTCCAGATAGTTTATCTTTTCTAGTGCTATTTCATTGTAAAATCAATAGAAAAGAAATAGGTAACGCTTTCGGAGCAGTGAAATATAGCCAAAGATGGATCAGATCATGCAAGGGTGGTGGGAACTTAAGACAGGTAAAGTGCTTTAGGTACCACTATTTTTCTTGAATATCTAAAAATATCTATTTTTTAAAATGTTAGAGTGCTTTAGTACCACTAAATTTCTTGAATATTAAAAAAAAAAAAAAAAAAAAAAAAAAAATCAGTATAGGCGCTTTAACTCTGTAATAAAACAAAATGTCAAGAAAAGAAGAAATTGAGATACTTATAGTGCTTTAAGTATCACTATTATTCTTCTAAAATATCTACATTTTAAAATGTCAAGAACAAGTAAACATAGATAGTTAGCGTAGACTGTCAGAACCAACCGCCTTTAATCACAACTCATAGATTATATGCAGAAATATGGAGACGCAGTGCACAAGAGAGGATCTCCGAATATGCAATGATGCTGCTGTTCAAGTTGCAAACTACTGGCAATTCAAAATTTGAATGGTGGATGAGATGCCGATCACGGCAAGTAAGTAATTATAGGTTGAAATCTGCCAACCTCAACAAAGCTTGCGAAAAGGCACCGTGAGAGAAGAAAGAAAAGATGTCAGTGTATCTTTTTATAAGAGTGTATCTTGAACCGACGTACTTGATGAGGATTTCTAGAATAGAAAAGGATACAAAAAAAAACGTTAGGAAAAAAAAAAAAAAATAGAAAAGCTTATCATCGCATTAAAAAACTGAAAGAGAGAGACAGGAATTGAAGAAAAGGGAGGGACAGAGAGAGAGAGAGAGAGCGAGAGTGAAAGGGGAAATACAACATCACGATTCAGGGCGAGTGGAGGTCGAACTAAAAAGGTAGAAAAATGTGTCGGAAAAATTATTTTTAATTAAAATTTTAGAAAAAGTTTTTCCGGACTACTAACAAGGCGGAACAAAAGGAGACGGGAGGGGGGGAGGGGGGGAGGGGGGGGGACTAGACGTAACATTCGCTCCTCTTATGCATTAAATATAATGCGAGCATGTAAACTTTTTCCACACAGGGATAGTCCAGAAATGGCTCCCCCCCCCCTAGAAGAGAGAGTGTGGGTGCACAGGGCAAATATCACACACACGGTCGGTACTTTCCTCTCTCGTATCGGGAAATCACACAAACACAGAACTGTGTAATTAAAGTACATCAGGACGGAATCAACGTACATGTTTATCTGGTGTAAATTAGTCGAGGGGGGGGGGGGGGGGGGGGCATCAAAACAGTCACCACGTGAAAGCCACCACAGAAACACAACTACAAAACGGCCAAATGACCTTCACAAATGGCCAAATAACCTTCACAAAAAAACTAGATTCAGCGCAGATAGAGTTGTGACGAGGAAACAAACGAGAGAATAATATGATGACCACAGGGATGTAGAAGAGCCCCCCGGGGCTTTATGGGGAGGGGCACCGCCCTCCCTTCTTCGGGCAGAGGATTAGGTTCTGGACTTGTCAACAGGATGGGGGATGACAGGTTATAGAGTCCTTGGTATTGCTCTCATGCCTCTCATTGAAAACTTACTCCATTCTTGCTCTCTTTTCTTTCTCACTCTCTCTTCCTTTCTTTCTCTCTCTGTTTTTGGCTTTCTCTGTCTCTTTCTTTCTCCTTATCTTCGTTTCTATTTTTCTCTTCCCTCTTTCTCTTTCTTTTTTTCTTTCTCTCTCTCTCTCTCTCTTTTTCATCTCTCTCTCTCTCTTTCATCTCTCTCTCTCTCTTTCATCTCTCTCTCTCTCTTTCATCTCTCTCTCTCTCTTTCATCTCTTCTCTCTTCTCTCTCTCTCTCTTTTATTTTACATTAATAGACAGATAGTCGTGACATGTTTTCATTTTTTCAATTCAATTCAATTTTCTCTTCTATCTTTACCTCTATCCTCCTTTCACATTCCCTATCCGGTCTCTAATATTCTAGTCTCTCGACTTTTTGCTCCTCTCCAACTATCAACTAGGAGAGTTGTAGGAGACTTAGGGATGGAGCGAGAGTGATGGGAGAGAAGGAGGGATGGGTGAGAATGATAGGAGAGAAGGAGGGATGCATGAGAGAGATGGGTAAGAGTGATGAGGGAGAAGGAGGGGGACTCATTAGGAACTTCTCTAATGAGTGGGAAGCTTTTCCCGACAAACAAAAGAGTTTAGGTCCGAGGCCGAACAGAATAGGAAATCAATTAGTGCTGAGAGGTGCATCGTGGAGGCGACCTGGAGGAGGCAGAGGAGGAGGAAGAGGAAGAAGAAATTATAGGTGAAGAGAAGGAGGATAAAGAATAGGAGGTTGAGGAGAAGTAGGAGGAGGAAAAGGAAGAAGATATAGGTGAAGGGAAGGAGTATAAGTAGGAGGACGAGCAGAATAAAGAATAGGAGGTTGAGGAGAATGATAATGAAAAGGAGGAGAAGGAAGAAAATGGTGAGGGGGGACTTTAAAAGAGGAGGAAGAGCAGAAGTAGGAGTAGGAGAAGGAAGAAAAAAAATGGGACCATCTACAATATGTTTACTTACCACTTATTTCACCACAAAAGTTTTTCGTTGCTAGAAATTTGATGGACTCACCTAAAACAGACATAAAAGACGAAACCATTAGTTATTTTCAAGTACACAAAAATGGAATTATAGGTTTCAAAACTCGCAATTTTTTCCAAGGCTATTCGAATCCTGAAGATATATTAATAATTTTGATAATTTAAAATTCCCATATCTTCCTTCTGCTACACATGTAAGTCTTAACTACTTCAAATTTAATCCAAGACAGGGAAAGGGATATTGGTAAGGGACATCTTTCGATGAGTTGAGATATACTTGGCTATCTAGGAGAGTATGGGTGTTGTAGGGTGTATGTAATATTTTATATATAAAACTAAGGATTATATAAAATATAACATATAATTAACATTTCTTTGGATTTCTAATATGAACTTAATAACAGAGAGTATTGATTTTGGGATAAAGTTTAGTCTTTTGGGATAATATTCTTTAATTACATTTCTAATAAAAAAAAACACCTATAGTAGGAATATTTATTCATAAATAATACATATTTTTTTTAAATGTAGGAACCTGTGAGAGTGAGTGGGAAGTGTGGGCGCGCGCGAGCGCGCGTGTGTGTGTGTGTGTGTCTAAGAGGAAGGTGAGGGGGTTTGGTGTTCATGAAGAGAGCGAAGGAGAGAGAGATAATCTCAAACTCATTAGTCACTACTTAGTAAAATACAGAATAGGAGTGGGAGAGCTGTGGGAGAGAACATAGGTGGAACATAGGAGTTCATGAAAGCTTCACAGCTCCGCACAGAAAGCTCTGAAATTAAAACTCAACTCGGTAGAAATTAAAGCTCGACTTGGCAGAAAGTAGAAAGTTATGTTCACGAACACGAGTACAACACCTTGCGAAAGTAATACTATGTAATGTATGTGGAAACACAGCGAGTAATTTTCACTTTCTCTCCTACATGATGTTGGGGAACTTGGCAATAACACCGGCTTACTTAATGTTGATAAATTTATGCGCATTCCAAACATGGTAATAACACCGGGATGCCTAGAGTTGATAATTTGTGTATATCTTATAGGTCGCAATTCGCAATACCTAATGTAGAACAAAACCCAGTGAGAAATTTTTAGTATCCATTTCATGATAATTTAATATGTATATTTTTTACTAAAATGTTACTAAGAATATGCACATATTGCACATACAACATACCACCCACTTATCTATTACTTGTTGAGGTTTTTCAGTGACTGGTTATCATTATCATCATAGGGTGGCGTCATCGTGAACGATGGTAGCCAGACAGTGGAGGAATTACTCAGCACTTCTACCACTGTCTTTACAAGTAGGCTAACAATTGACAAGGGTCCCCAGAACCAAGCCAATGCTGGTCTACTTATAGTCCCCCAGCCAGACAATGTTTATATTTTACCTAAAAAAACCCGGTACCTAATAACTTTGAGCAGGATTATACCCACATATGTAGGTGAGGACAGCTCTTGACATAGAGATTGCTGTGTGCAAGATCAATTGGACTTTCTTAGAAGCGCACAGTTCGGATTTCGCGGTAAAAAAGTCTTCCTTTTCAACTTGCTATAGCATTAATTGGATTTTTCTAAATTAATTTAAAAAAAGTATCCATTAAAGGGGGAGGACGTAATTTTCTATGTGCACAATTGTAATTAAGGCGTTCTTGGAATAAATGACCTTTTTGCTACGTCAATCGAAAGACTGATTCACTACTTTATTGCAAATACTTGGCTATTTGGCTTTATTGCAAATATTTGGATGTATGGCAAATTCCCATAATAAGAAGAATAACCAATGCCAAAAAAAAAAAAAAAAAATTGCATGCGCATAGTTATTGTTACAAATACGTATTGACATAATTATTATTTGCAATGGTATTAATTTGTCAATTTTTTTTTTTTTTTTGTAATTGGGTTTAACGTCGCTTTCAACTCCATGGTCATATCAAGACAAATGTCAAGCTTTTTTGACATGGACCATGACCTGTTTTATCGACAAGACTCAGAACTCCTGCAAACTCCCAACAAGCAGGTCTCACGAAAAAGAAACCATTCACTAGAATTGAAGGCCTGCCTTGCTGAAAAATCGAGCTATCTGCATATCTGCACTGGTATTCAGATGGTTAACGCGCTAGTCCGTTGGTTCGAATCCCACCCAGTGCATGAATTTTCCCTCATTCATTTGAGATTGTAACCACATAAGACTCTGAGGGTTAGGTTGTAGAAAATGCTTTGAGCATTAACCTCGCCTGGTGGATACCTTCCACTAAAGAGTGTTATTATTATGATCTGCAATTTTTTTCTCCTCGAAATAGCATTTCCGACGGTTTCAATTCAACACCGGCATTTAAACAGCACACAACAATTTCCTCATCCGAGGTAACAGTAAACACAACAGAAGAGTTGAGACGAGAGGGAGAGAGCTCCAAAATTTTAATCACAAAAATCAAAATTAATTTTCCCTACAGGAACAGAGAGAGGGCCAGTTTCTCATTTCAATTTCGTAAGGTAGGGTAGGACAGGGGGAGAGGGGCCTGAAGTGAAAGTAGGTCCCTGCCGAGGATGACTAATTTACAAGGGAAATATCATCACGTACCCAGGAAACCCACATTGTGACGGAATTTCAAAATGTGCTTTCAAAACCCTTCTCTGCGCTCTGAGGGCGGTCGGGGGATTTCTCCTCTCATTGCATAGTCTGGCGAAAGAACGGACAAGATAGAGACAGGTGCAGCACTTTAATATGATAAGTAGTTTTGTCATTCAAAAGCCGAATTATGAAACAGGATTAAATTTAAGTGAAGCCAGACAGCACACTATAGCTCGAACTGACGGTCAGTCTGGCTTATGTTAAGTTCAATCTTGCTTTATAATTCAGCCCATAATGTTACAATTGTTCACAGGAGAATATTGATCATATTAAATACATGGAGAATAAATGCATATTGACAGGACAAACATGAAAATCTGGTAAGTCAGAAGCACTCTTTTACTGTAGTGACAGCGGAATTTGAACTTGTCAACCTTTAAAGCTTTAAATTTGCCAGTAAAAAGTTTTTTCTCACATTTTTGCATTACAATTGCCAGTCAAAAGTTAATTTAGATTCTTCTATTCGTTCAATTTGATGGGTTGTAAAAAAAACATAGCGGTCAAACCAACCACAATAGCCCGATCGTTTAAGGTAGAGGCCTCAAAATCTACAAGTTCGTTTCAAGTACAGCCGATAGAAGATACGAGAGAACTCAAGGGACTGGATTTTTTTTTCTCTTACCTCCAGGTTTCTCTTATAATGAGGTTAATATCGCTTATAGAGATATAAATTGAATCTAAAAACCTGAAAATTTATAACCAGGTTTCTCTTGTGCCTATGTTTCTCTTATATCCAGGTTTCTCTTTTAAGAGATAAATTAAACCTGAAAATCGTTCTCTTATATCCAGGTTTTACTTGTATCGTGTTCTCTTATGTCCAGGTTCGACTGTATATGGTCAATTTTAGTAAGGCGAGTTTGAGTACGTGTGACATCAGTCTAAGACAGACGAGAAGTCAGCAGAAACATCATCATCAATAATTTTAACATACAAAGTGAACGTCAAGTCCTGGAACGGATTTTTTATCTTTAATAACGGCTTGAGATAGAGGTATTTTTGCATGAAATTCTAACGCTATTTTTCCCATTTTTTGGCTGAATCAAACCTTATACAATGTGTCCCAAAGTAGTGAAACAGGCACCGACTTTCGAATTTTAAATGAAACCCCCCTTTTTTATTAGAAATTCCGGTCTCTATCTTGAACAGTTCCGTTCCAGGACTTTTCGTTCTCTGTGTAGACTGGTTGGAGTTCTACAATAGACCTATTGTGACCTCATCAATATTTAAAAGCCTAGAATTTTAAGTCAAGGACTCTTCCCAATCCAGCTATTAGTGCACCCTTTAAATTCGAACAGATACGAAAACGATCAGAGCTTAAGTCATGTACATACATATTTACATGAGTACCCTTAGGACATACATTTTAAATTGACCAAAGTCAAATGTATGGGTAAGATCGGCAGTAAGCATTTATTGAGAATCAAATGTGTGTATGTGTATGTATATGTGTACTAAATGTGTGTATGTATATTGAGAGTTCTTAAGTATATTAAGCTGTTGCATACTGCGAATACAAACATGTGAAGACATTTAAGTTTAGGACGCCATCAGAGTATCCATTTTCCCTTAATTGGGAGTAAAATTATGAGTAATTAAGCTGATGTACGTAGGAGCATCATAATTTCGTAACTCCGAGGGTTTGCAGAATGCAAACATAAAACCGACTTCCAAGGTTTGACAAGAACTGATTAAATTTGAAAACCTATCTAAGTTACTTTAGTGTTTTAAGTAGGCTTGATATTTGCATTCCACTGTTAAAGTTTCAGCTTTGAGTGAATACAGTAAAAAATAATTTATTTAATAATATCGCCTTATTTATACTGTTCGATTAGGTCTAATCGTCTAATGAGTCCCCTTGTTTCAGCAGTAAGCCCAAGACGTATTATTATATGGTCAAAATCTCAAATGAGAGGATAACTTGTCATGTTTTTGGCCTTGTTTCGTTTGTGATAATAGTCACTTTTAAGAGTGAATTATTGATTTTACAGCCTACAAGTATGTAGTCATTTCTGCTTCGAGTTAGAAACGGTCAGAATCTTACATTTTCTTTCACTCTACCTTCTCCCAAACATGCTTTAGATGAAATAATCCTATTGGGTGAAATACCAGTATTTTATTACCAAATGTTAAAAAAACAAAAGTGAAGGAAAAATAAAGCGCGAAAAATCCGCCACTGAGCTCCCACACTATAATAGGAAATGCAAGCAGAAAATAAGCTGTACAGGAAAGTTGCCTGTCTGCATAAAAACCCCGGCGCGCTCCCATGAAAAGGATACAACATAATAACAGGGAACAATTTATTTTGCCATTAATACACATGAGCAATTTGAGCATTATAACTGCCTCCTTTGAACAAATTTGATCTAATTTAAAAACACTTTGCTCGGTTAAAGCTCGTGGGTAAATGTGGGATTTTCCCGTTTTTCAAATGCCTCAAATTTTGATTTTGCTTTTAATATACTGAAATATAGAGTTTATTTATGAGTTAAGGAATAATAATAATATTTACCCAAAACGCATTTATTATAATAAAAAAAAAAATGTAAAAAGGTCAATAATACGAGTTGGTATATTTACAGACGATATTTGAGCATTATCCCCATACATTTCTTCTTTTTCTTCTTTTACTCTGTCTTATCCCGCTTGAGCAGGGTCGACGTTGTTCAACCTCATGGTTGAGGTTGGTTGATTTTGGCACATTTTTTACGGCTGGATGCCCTTCCTAACGCCAACGATTCTATTTTATTTTACGTCCCGGATTAGGACGGGGGTTTTACCCTCCATTCGCTGGGAATCGTACCAGCTACCCACAATAACCTCACCCAGCCTGGGTACGGCCAGAAATGCCAGCCTCACATGTACGAAAGGAACAGAATTTTCTGTGAAAAATCTGCTCCGACCGATCCCCATACATTTACAGTTTATATGTTTTTCTTCAATTTTCCATTATACAAACATAATGTCTAAGGTCCACATTATAGTAATAAGGATTAAAGTCAAGCTTAGTATGACACACCTTCAAGTCGGACTTTCAACCAATCACAGCGCACTAATGCCTTAATGCCCTAGTTGTCTGGTTTACATTAAATCTAGTCTCGTGATTTTGCATGTACAATTATTAAAAAGAGGGGAACTTAACAATCTTTACGCAGAATTATGACACAAAGTCTCTTATGACACAAACACAAAGGGTTGGGTGGAAGAGATTGCCGAAGGCAATAACCCCGCTCTTTATAGTTAGGTATAGGACATACTGTTTTTTACTGTTTATATTTATTAATTTTTCATTTCTTTGTAATTATTATTTGTAATGTATTACATATGACTTATTATCTAAAAAAAGAAGTTAAATAATAATAATTCTGTTTCATAATTCGGCCCCTAATTTTGAATGGACGATCAAAATAGGCGAGCTTCAAAATCTTCACGCAGAATAATGACACAAAGTCTCTGCTATCGGTCGTCCACTCGGGACACTCTATCAAGAATATCCTCGCCCAGCGAGAACAATGCGGTTTCCAGAAATTCGAAAATTTGCATCTATTGTTACAGCTCCACCAATGTCCGGGGCGAACACTGTGTATGGAAACTCGAGCAAAATTTTAGCGAAAATGCAAATTTTGTTCCTCCATTGTAGGTACCTACCTAACCGTTTTCAACATGGTCTCCTTTGTGTGGGCTAATCCTGGTAAGCAGACTAGCGTGGGAAAGGACTGAATATTTTTGTGGTTGTGAAAGTTGGGTTGGGTGCTTAGTCAGAAGAAGGGTTTGTAATTCTGAATATGTAATTGAATTTTTCCTCAAGTAAAGCACTTTAATCAGGCTGAAAACCTGGTTTAAGTGCTTTACTTGAGAAAAAAAGAAGAAAATTTTACTTATAATCCCAATACTAATATTTTAATAATAATAATAATAATAATAATAATGCCCGGTATACGGGTACATTTGTTAACGGTACAATACCTTTATACAAATTATAAACATGTCATTGCGGTCATCTCGCCATGAGCAATCATCTAGATTTCTGTAAATGGCAATGTTTTTTACTCAATATAGGAAATAATATTATTGTACCGATACTCTTACACCTTCCAACATTGAGTTTTCAAAAAGAAACGCAGGACTCGTGACAGAAATAGCACAATTTTTTTTGCCAAGTTCAAACAAATGATTATTAGATTAGAAATAAGTTAGAATTACGAATAGAGGTAATGATTTTGTTATTTTAATTATTGACAATAAAGTTAATTCACTTTATATCCATTGCTATTAAAACCATTAGGCCAATTTGCAAAGATAGAATGATTTTTTTAAAGAGTTATAAGAGCAAATAGCAAGTGAGACAAGAAGCATAGCTGATGCAAAGGATCAGTTTGGCTTTTCAGGTTGGAAATGCGGAGTGTTGGGGATAATGAGAGGACAGCGGATATAGGGGAGGTCAAATGTTCATCAAGGAAGGAGAGTGAAATTTGTTAGGGTCAATCTCGAGCTTCCGTCTTACATTCAAAGGTGTTAAACCCTCGGTTTACAAAGAAATCTCTTTCAGTATACGGAGGATAATCTACATTCTACAACCAACAGAAACGCACTAAAAAGAGTAAGCATGTGCAATTCCACAACAACAAACAAAATGCGAAGGTGAGAAAGTCCGACGAGACAGAGAGGAAGCAGATGAACTTTAACCGAGGTAACATTACCCTGCCCGGAACAACACTAACCGAGTGTGTAAATCACGTTGATTTTGAGGTAAAAAAAAAACATACAATAAAATTCGAGCACAAAGAAGAGAAAAAGAAACGAGGCAAATGTGGACACAAAAGAGAATGGTAGGAAAGGGAAGAGGGAATTGGAAGTGAGTAGTTGCGAACAAGAGGAAATATTTTACTTTTTAGGAGGTTCAAAAAAAAACTTTTGTTAAATGAACGATAATGTCGTACGCGTTGTACATTTTTTCCCACCTGCGTACTCCTCCCTTCTACAGTCCCTTCCCACGATTCCCATTCTTCCCAGATCTTTATTTTTCCCATGGTTTGTTTTATTGGTTTGTAAACTGTTTAGGACTCGAAATATATTTATTTTATCGTATTTTCCTTCTTCTCTGTACAAACCCATTTGATTTTATGTTTTTGTACTTTCTAGTGTTTTCTTTTTCTTCGCTCTTTACTTTTTACTATGTCAAGTTGAAAATGGGCATATTTGTGAGTTTCGCAATTTCAGCGATGGGACTTTTTACTGAATGGTTCTCATAATTATGTAAAAATGGTGTGAGAGGCAAAAACTATAGGTCGATGATTGAAAAATGCAACTCTAGTAAGCTGTTTAGTGTTTTTAAAGCATATTGTACATATAAAAAACCAACGAGTATGTCTACTGTCTACAAATAATTATTGTACGTTCCATGTACATATTTTTTGGGTCATGATATTTTTTTTTTCTTTTCACTAAACATAAAACATTTCATCGAAAACTCCATACTGTGTACTTTTGAACAGTAAATAAAGCCACAGCGTGAAAATCTCTCAAAGATCCGAAGGTTGATGTAGTAGCTTAAATATTTTGTTGTTTCCATTTTTTCTGAAAATATCTAATTACAATTTAACAGGTTCAAAATGACATCATTACACTCGAAGATCTAATGAAAGAATACCGATACCCTAGAAACTTGTTATTTATTTTTGAAATTGCATTAGTGCGTTTACTATGGTACTTCATTTGGACTGTAAATTCAATACATCATATATTATACATGTTCCAAAACCGGAGTTTGTTTTCTATTATTTAAGAGAATACGGGGACATAGAACGCAGACACTTCATCGAAATTCAACCGCAAAACGTAATCACCCGAAACCAAATAGAACTATGTACCTCCTTCTTTACCGCTTCTTCCTGCATATATTTTAATTCCGCTACCAACTACCACCAAACTGAAGGTAAGCTCCCAGCAACTCTATAGACAAGAGATGTCATCTTAATTTTATTCTAAATGAACGCCCTCGGGTGTTGCAAGGGTGGGGGGATCTTTCATGTCCCTTCTGAATTTTATCATTTTCCCTCTTCATTAATTTTCATCTCGCAAGCTGTTGGAGGAAATAATATCTCGTCTGATAAATGGCTCGGGGACATTTCAGTGGGCGTAAATTTCCACCCAAAAGTTGCTCGTATTTCTCTAAAAGTTACAATGCGACCCAGAAACTTGGTAAGTGCGACATTTCCGGTGTGAGTAATAATGTTCAGTAAATTGTAGTCATTCATATCAACGTTGAATAAATAAAGTGGTGCTTTATTAAACTGTTGGCAAAATGGGTCAAATGGGACTTCCTGAACTGTCATCCGCTGACAATTTAGGAAGGAAAAAAGCACTTCTCAGACTACACCTCATAAACAACAAATTCCACGAATTTCCAACTTGGTCAATTGTCCGTGAAACAAAGGTTAGGTTACATTGTTAAAATTTAAACATGAGGATGGCCTAGCAATATTTTATTTCTTCTCCTTCTTCTATACTGTGATGAACTTAAAAGAAAAAGTTCTTTGCTTAAATAAACGTACACAAACAGAAACTTTATTCCGTCAGATTGGAAGAGATAATGTTCAATATAGACTTTTCCCTGCGGCACTGGTAACATTTAATCCGGTAAAAAACTGTTTTATCATAATATTCATAATTAACCTAGACTTCGCCGGATGTCTACCTCATCCGGAAACTAAAACTTGAGACAAACGCCGGATATTCGACGTCAATCCGAGAAAATCCGGAAGTGTTGCTCCGGATAGCGCCACACGTACAGATCTCATTAGGACTAAGCTCGGTGGAGCATGAAACAATGTACTTTTGACATTTTTATAAAATAAAAATGCTCGAGCGACGAACTTGGTGGGAAGGAAAAACGGCTTAAAAAAAGAGCTTATTAAGAGTAGAAATGAAACGTGTGTACTGGGTGTGCTCGTGAGAATCAACTTTAGGCAGAATGGAAATGAAGAAAATGTTCAACAACTATCTCTGCAGGACAAAATATAGTTCGAAGTTTATTGGGATAGAGTTTACTACCAAAGGAAGTGGAATAACCTCTAGAATCAAGCTTTACAACTATCTGCAGAGAAATATTAAACAAATATTTTCTTTATTCGTCTACTTGTTTTTATAACTTTAAAGGTTAAAGAATGTATCCTCCTGAAACTTGTCAGAAACACTGAAGGTACATACATCAGTACTCACGTGTATTTTTTTATTCTCATTCGATCAAGTTATGCATAGTGACCAAGGAGTTATCAGTTATTATTAATAATAATAATAATATTGCCTTAATTACACTGCCCGATTAGAACTATTAAGTCCCATTATTCCAGTAGTAAGCCCAAGACATATTATTATGTGGTAAAAATCCCAAATGGGAGGATAACTTGTCATGTCCCGGCTGGGTTTCGAACCCGCGACCTCTGGAATCTATGGATTCACAGAAAGCAGCCTTCACTACTGAGCTAACACAACGACGCGCAACGCGACGAGAAATATGTACTAGTACAATCCGCTGAGACTACAACTGTTGGATGCGAAAAGTGGACTGATCGTCCAACAGTGTCTAATGCGTTTCGACTGATGGAGAACACAAATCCCGTTAGGCCATTTTGTAACAGCTACGGAGTCATCCATGTAGAAGCTTTCTGGGAAAATCGAACTCCTTCAAATAAGATATTGCAGAAGGGAGAAATAGAGACAGAAAAAATCTGGTGTGACACACGACTTTCCTTATCACTCGAAAAGAAGTTATCAAATTCAACACAACGGTATTGGTGACTCAAAATATATTGACACTTATAACATAAATTGTGTGTAGGTATATCACAAAATCAGATAAATTGTGATAGAACAGATATACCTACACACAAATTGTGTAGGTATGTACATCTGATATAGTGTAAAAAGGCTTTTTTTCAGGTCTTTCGCGTTCGTTTTTCGTGGATTTCACAATTATTTTTGGAAACGACTAGGCGGGACTTTTTTAATGTCACGAAGTGATATTTTTTGGGGGATTTGATTTACTGCGCGAATCAGTAATAATTCACAATTTTTTTGGCAAGGGACCCATACTCGAGGATTCCAAAAGTAGAAAAATCATTTCTTCAAAGCAGTATGCCGTTCGAACGCTCCACATTATCGACATGATGTGAAAAGCTTCACTGAGCAATTACCATCGAAAGCTACAGTCTAAATCCCGTCAGGTATTCAAGCAGCCGAAAAATCTTCCATTCTAGAGAGAGAGAGAGAGAGAGAGAGAGAGAGAGAGAGAGAGAGAGAGATAGTGTGTGTGAGAGAGAGAGTGAGAGAGTCAGGGATAGAGAGGGAGAGAAATAGAAAGAGAGAAGAAGAAAATTCAGGGAGAGGGGGATGGAGGGAGAGAGAAAAAAAGGAGAGAGAGAAAAAAAGGGAGAGAAAGAGAGGAAGAACAGAGTAGAAGAGGGAGCGAGATAGAGAGAAAAGGGAAAAGAGGAGCGAGAGAAGGATTAGGAACGATATCCGTTCTCAGAATTGCATCAAAATCCAATTCGGACGCAAAAAATTGCGAAACCTTGCAGAAAATTGAAAAATATCTCTCGCCCACATCGATTATTATTATTATTTCAGAAAAAAACATTCGAGCATGAGTCTGAGGCAGCCACAAGGACAGAAGCAATATTGTTTGGCACATCGGCAGGATAACGGACCGTATTGCCGTGCAGAATAAATTGGGGGTATCACTTTATACATGAAAAAAAGGGCAGAGATAAAACGGGGGGGGCCCATATCCGAAGATATTACCTCGCCCTGCGCCCACACAGCCCTATATTACCTTCGTTACGGGGGAAATGTTTTACAAGAAAATATGACACCGGGAGGTTCGAGGTAATGAAGTTTGGGGACTACGTGAGTGGAGGAGTGTGGGCGGACAAATGACGGGGGGCGGGGAAATGAAAAGGTTGGGAGCGGGAGGCACAGGATAGAGGTCATTGGACGATTCTATCGTAAAGAAGCCTATAGTGAGTAGGAGCGGAGCGAGAGAGAAGTAAGAGAGGAGAGAAGGGAGGAGAGAGAGAGAGAAAGAGAGAAGAGAGGAGAGAGAAAGAGGAGGAGAGAGAGAGAAAAGAGAAAGAGAGAGAAGAAGAGAAGAAGGGATTGTTAAGCCTATGGTATAAGAACAGACTACGATGATCCGCCTATAAAAGTTTATCGCTTCATCGAGAGTGTTACAGCTCGAACGATCAGTCTGGCTCAATTTCGGGACTCCGTTGAGCCGCTTACATTTAAACACATGGTTATATTATTGTACGTAGTACCGGCGCTTTACTACCCTAGGCAAGGGTTGTGTGGAAGAGATTGCCATAGGCAATAACCCCGCCCTTTAGTTATACGACATATGTACATGTTTTGTTTATTTTCTTCCTGTTTATATTAATATTGTTAATTTTTTATCATTATTTGTTTGTATATATGTTCTTCAAACAAAGAGTTTCTTGAAGAGGAGAAGAATTTTTTTCTACTATACAACTATACATAGATAATCTCAATAGCAGGCGCGGCCGGTGCTGAGAAGCTGCGGAAGTTCAGCACCCGTAGACGAAAAAGAAAAGATTTTCGCGAGTCCTATAGCTCGTACACATTGAAAATCATCACATTTCTAGGATAATAAATGCATAATTGTTATGATTGGCATCGTAAACAAACTCAAACTCTTTCGCTACTGAAAGAGCTCCTCTATAAATCCCATTTTAGCCGCGTCTACTCAATAGCATTGTGTAGTTGAAGATATCTCAATGGAGCTCAACTTGTATTTTTCAGGAATATTCTCTGTGTAATCACCGGCACGTGGATAGCTACATCTCAAATCACCGTTAAGCCCCGGAGGAGAGATAACAATAGCTGTTGTAACGTGCATTTATAATAGTGCATCGGTTTTGTCTTTTTGTTTTACTTTCCTTATCCTGACATGGAATGCCGACCAAACGGGGTTCTGTTCAAACGGGAACAGGATAAGAAAAAGAAGAAGGGAAGTACTGTATTCGTGGAAAATTTGACCTACCCATTCACATTTCTGCACGAATCATAGCCTCGAGATACCAAAAAAAAAAAATGTTTTCGGCAATTGGTTCATCGAGCATCCGTGAACACGATATCTCGAGAACGGTAAGAGCTAGAGATTTGAAATTTGGTATGGAAGTTGATTTAATATTTTGGTTGAAATCGGTCATCAAGGCCCCAGGACCACTCCTTTGGATTGGTTAGATGTACAGAAAATAGGAAATATATTTTTTCCTAAATAAAAAAAATAATAGGGGTTCACTCTCACAATTTTTTTTTTTTTTTTTTGATATCTTGAATTTTTTGGAACCCAGCCATTTTTTTACGGTATTTTGGGGGGACGAGGGGGGGGGGGGGTTCCGTTGTTGTGGGGGGTTGTGACATATCTAATTCAATGATTTTAGGTTCTGATTACGAATTCACAGTTTTTTGTGGGTAGCGCAGCATTACCAAGAGCCTTGTACTTTTCCAATTTTTTTTTAACCTTAATTCTTTATCCCTTGGTAATGCCGCCACTGGTCGTTACTCATACCATTTACTACTCATTTTTCCTTACGAGCTATGGTATAAAAAATGGTCCCTGGATATCCAAGTTTCACAGAAAATTTCTGAGAACCCAGGTCACCTTGCGTACAGGACAAGCACGCTAAGTCACTCGCCAAACTACATTTTCTATAAATATTTTCTTTAATTAATAGTAGTTCCCCTTACACAACTCTATTTCTATCACAGGCTCTCTTATCCCCTCTAATTCCCGATATGCTTTCCTTCCATCTTCCTCGCTCAACTCCAAGTAAGCCTCAATGTTCGGAGCATAAAAACAAAAGAGCCTCTACCATTTTCCAGTGCGATGATTTTCCGCATGGCTGAGCTTATCTCCCATTTTCACCAGTGGGAGAGGCGCAGTTCTAATTGGGATTGTTTACTTTCCCCTTTCAGTGTTACACGGGTGTTTCTTTCATGTTTCTATATATCATGTTTCCATCCTATAAAGTACAGCCACTTTGAAAGGCACAAACGACTATGTAAATAATGGTTTAAGTGCCTTGGTAGGACCGTTACGCCAGCCTCCGTGGCATAGAGGTTATGACTACTGCCCCCAGTGCAGGTATACTGGGATTCTCGGTTGGGGCAGAATTTTCTGTATACGGAAGGCTCGCATTTCCGGCACAACCCAGGCTGAGTGAGGTTAATGTAGGTAGCTGGACGAGCGGGTATGATTCCCAGCGAATTAAGGGTATAATTCGCTGCGATGATTTTCCGCATGTACAAATAGAATCAATGGACATGCAAGGAGCCTAGATATTGGATCTGGGCATCCATATAATCCTGTTACCACCGTGATATAGGTAAAAGAGGATAAACAAGACAAAACCTATAACTACATTACATCTGGAATGGTCTCTACCCAACACTTTCACAGTCTTGTGCAACATTAATGTACAGGAGAAATAATACTCATAACATCGGTTTGTATGACATTAATGTTACACAAACAGAGCTCAGCTTGAAAGAAAAAAAAGAAGAGAAAAAAAAAAACAACAACAACACAACACACGCGCCACTGCTTTTAACATTTCTTCGCAAAGTTCTTCAAAGCTTGTCAGACCCTGAGAGAGAGAGAGAGAAAAAGAGACGGGCGATCAGTGGAAGAAACTTTCAAAAAAAAAAAACCAGGAATGGCCAGAGGAGATTGCCGGAGGAGATTACTTGCTGATTAGGGCAGGCGAGGTGAATGAACTCTCCCTAATCCGTCGCAATCTACATCAGCAGATACCCAAAACTGTCTTATATTTATTGGTATACAGGGTGGTCTCGCATTTGTGATCACTAGATTTTTCCCTGAATCAGTTCAATTTTTTGAAAAAAAAAGATAAAATACTAATTTTTTAATCACTACTTTTTCTACGTCGCATTACTTTTTCTATCCAACGAACATACCGGGTTATACGAAAGTCTTAAAATAACTAATGAATCCAACGTTAAAAAAAGTTACAGTCAAAATGTTTAAAATTTGATGTGACATCTGAACTAGCAATAAAAAAATGGGGTGTCTCATTTGAATATCGAAAAGTAGCATTAAAATATCCTGCTATGGCTACTATCATGTATATTTAAAAAAAAAAAAATGGAAAATACGCCCCTCAAAAATCGAAGATTACATATTTTTTTTCTTTTACGAAAATTCTCATTGGTTCGGAGAAAAATCTAGTGATTACAAATTCGTGACCACCCTGTACATACTTTTTTTACTGATCCATCCGAAAAGGATGGACTCGGAGATAAAAGTTTAAATAAAGGACTCAAAGTTTCCGCAAAAGGAATGTCGTACACAAGAGTGGAAATAAAGATGGTCGAAAACTTTCAGTCCATTTGTGAAGCTTAAAAAACTTTGTTCTTTGAACGTAGGTATATTGGTTAGAAGCTTTCTCGGGTTTCTGGAGGTGTTAAAGAAATGTTCACAGTGTGAAAACTGACGCAATGTATGCAAATCTTGGAAAGAGTATACAGGGTGTTTCGATAGAAATTTATCCATTCCTTTGAAAGAAGGTTCTATCAGAGAACAGAGAAACTAAATATGATCTAGCCAGCGTCGATGGCATGTTGAATACAGCGGTTCCCTTCAGAACACCGAAGTTAAGCGACATCCAGCGAGGTTAAGACTTGGATGGGTGACCATTCAAATTCTAATTCTCGTGACGCTGGCTTTTCCCGGCCCCACTCAGGCTGGGTGAGGTCAATGTGAGTAGCAGGTTTGTGAGTTTCCTGCGAATGGAGGGTAAAACCCCCGTCGTGATATGACCATGGCAGTTGAAAGCGACGTTAAACCCCACTTTAAAAAAAAAAAAAAAAAAAAAAAAAAAAAAAAAAAAAAAAAAACTACATGATCAATGAACCGGTTTCATTTCTTTTATTAATAATTTTATTAATATTTGAAAATAAAAAGTAGTTCTGACATATAACCGGTTTCATTTCACTTTGTATTTCATTACATAAATTTCACTATGACCATGAAAAATATTAGGTAGTTATAGTATTTCAGTATTTGCTTTGAAATTATATATTAATATTTAACCATTTAATTCAGAGAAAAAAAGGGGAAATACTCACTATTTCCTTGAAAATATAATAATGTGATATTTCACTATTTTATTTAATTAAAATTATATTTCATTATTTCCTTGAAATAGAATCAAGCAATATAAACTTATTTTTCCAAATCTAAATTACATTTCGTTTATTCCTGAAAAATAAAATAAACAATATCTAATTATTTCCTTGAAAAAATTAATATAAATAAATAATAATAAAAAAATAATAATAATAATAATAAACAGCCACCCTAGCTAGGATCAGGGATTTCATTGATGGAAAACAGAAGCCCGAGGCTACAGGGCGAGGATTTGCTCCTTTTTTTCTGAGAAAATATTATAAGAGGGAGATAATGGAAGAGACAGAGTTAAGAAGACGAGAGAGAGGGAAAGAGAAATAGGGGAAAGGGAGATCATGAGGGCAGAGAGGGAGTGTTGAGGAAGATTAGGAGAGAAGTGGGAGAGGGAGAGAAGGGGCGGGGAGAAATAGTGTTGAAAATAAAAAAAAGGGGAGAACAAGATAAGGAGAGAATTGGTAGAGATGATGATAAGAAGGGGAAAAGGGAGAGAAGAGAATCAGATAGAACAGGAGGAGAAGGAGATAAGGAGAGAAGATAGGGAGGGAAAAAGGGAAAGAAGAAGAGTTGAGATAAAACATAAACAAGAAAATCTGTTTTTTGTATTTGTTTTTTTTCTTATTAGATTTTTCTCTGGAAAATCTCGTACCTCAATCTCTCCCTATTTTTTCTATTTTTGTCTCAGATCTATTTTTGTCTCCGCCATCTGCCCTTCGTCAGTACGCTTTTTCGAGCGGTGCTTTCTTTTTCTCCTTTCAGATTTCCCAATCGCATTTTCATCTCTTGTGCCACTCGCCAATTTTCCTTTGATTCGCAACAAAGATTTTCGAAACACGTGGTGGAGAATTTATGCTCGAATTTGAGCATTGACCCACTTATCGAGAATTGCAAATGATTTCCCTATAATTTAATTTTTCAAAGCTTTCCGTATCGTGTCTATCAAGATAGAGGATGAGTGAATACAACTTCAAAAGGCAAGGAAGACGGACTTTAGGATCTAATTTTCACTTTCCTTATCCTATTATAAGGAAAGTATTGTATGCGTCGAAAATTTGACCTACCCAGTTTTTCACATTTCTGGGACGAATCATCCAAATATACATTTTGTAGAATGGGTATAACCAATGATCCCCTTTGTGCCTATGGTGAGGAGGGGGATATTAATCATATGATATTGGGCTGTAAGCTAAGAAATCGAGAACTTTTGTATAAGAACTTAGTTAAAAATGTTGTAGGTACATTGTTTCTTGATGTGTTACCTATATACTGATTTTCTCTTTTAAAATATAACAATACAGTATTTTAATACAATTATTTCTTGTTGTCAAAAAGGACACATTAATCGGAAAGGTTTTTGCCTGTGGCAATCTCTTCTACCCAACCCTTGAACTATCTTCCATAGCTCCCATCTTAACCCTTACATCCTCTCTCGCTCCCATGAACTACCTGCCATCTTAACCCTCTCATACTCAACTTCCCGTCGTTTTCCTCTCTCGGGAGCAATTGAGGTTGAAAACATAAATATGTGGAACAGATAAGAGTGGGGAGAGTGAAAGAGAAAAGGAGAGAAATATGTATGAAAGAGAGAGAGAGAGAGAAAAAAAAGAGAAAGTGGGGCACAAAAAAAAGAGAGAAAGGGAGGATAGAGATGAAAAGGGAGAGATAGAAAAAAAGGATACTGATGGGAGAAGAACCTCCCTCTTCTTCTACAGGAAAGATCAAAATAGGGACAGAGAGGGAGAGAGAGAGAGACAGGGAGAGAGAGAGAGAAAGAGAGAGAGAGAGAGAAAGAAAGAAAGAAGAGAGAGAGAGAGAGAGAGAGAGAGAGAGAGGAGAGAGAGAAGAGAGAGAGAGAGAGAGAAAAGAAGGAGGAGAGAGAGAGAAAAGTCCAAAGGAGGATTTGAGAGGAAACGGACAGTCGATAATATGATATAGTGAGGAAGGAGAGAGAGGAGAGAGAGAGAGAGAGAGAGAGAGAGAGAGAGAGAGAAAGAGAGAGAGAGAGAAGAGAGAAAGAGAAAGAAGAGAGAGAAAGAGAGAGAGAGAGAGAGAGAGAGAGAGAGAGAGAGAGGGAAGAAAAAGATAAAAAACAACATTACTCCGTAACCTCAGGGATCCTCTTTTACGACCTAAACAGAGAAATAAAGTATTTCTAAACATGCCTGGAGGAGAGATGACCTGATCGAGATACAAGACTCCAAATATTGATAAAAAAACTTTATGCAAAAGGTCACTGACCTTATATGAAAATAACAGACCGCTTGAGGTAATGTCACGGAGTTGTTTGGCCGTGAGCGAGAGGATTTCGAAGTAATCGAGAAAGGACATCTATTTGGAAAAATAATTAATATTAAAAATATCGCCTTATTTATACTGCACGCCGATTAGATCTAATGAGGCCCGTTATTCCAGCAGTAAGCTCAAGAGTACTACCTCTTGAGATTACTGCTGTGTTAAAAAAAAAAGTTATCATATTTGTGCTAATCACTTTCGTGATGTCACAACTACTTTAACTCACTTTACTAAATGTACGCTGAAACCGGGACTTGAACCACCGACCTCCAGGTTACAAGTCCGCCGCCTTATCGATCAAGTTACTGAAGTCGGTACGTAGTATCATGTGATTAAAATTAGAGGGTAACTTGTGCAGTCCCATCTGAGTTTTGAACCTGCGACCTCTGGATTACCAGTTTCTTATTTAGTATTGGAATATGTCATTATTTCTATGTACGTTTAAGGCCTTATTTGAATTAAGAATTTAATAAAATTGGGCAGTATAAACAAAAACCTATTTAAAAGCAATTCAAAAGAGGTTGATGTGGGTAGCAGATTTGTGAGTTTCCTGCGCATGGAGAGTAACACCCCCGTCGTGATAATATATGACCATGCAGTTGAAAGCGACGTTAAACCCAAATTGAAAAAGGCAGGATCATGTCCCCTAGAGTCCAATATTAGATCCTCATTACCTGTTCCTCCAGCACTAATAGAAAGTGTTGATTCACTCATTAAATATCTTTCTTTTTTCTTCTTCTTATTTTAAAGGTAAGTGTGCTCCGGAACCGCTTTCGCATTACTTCCGGGCACTTTCCGTTTACATCCATGCCATTCCGGAAACGGAAAATTTCGGTCAGAAATTTCCGCTCCGGCCGGGATTCAAACCCGCAACCTCCGGGTCAGTAGTCAATGCTCTTAACCATTCATTAAATATCTGAAAAAACTAAATATGTACAGTCTACAGCTACACAATGATTAAAAAAAAAAAAAAAAAAAAAACAGGATTTTGGCGCGAAAGACCTGCCCCAGCAGAGTTAAAGCGCCTAAAAGGGGGAAAAAAACAGGATATTGGCGCGAAAGACCTACCCCAGCAGAGAGCTCCTAAGAGGAAGAAGAAGAAGAAGAAGAAGAAGAAGAAGAAAAAAAAAAAACAGGAAGTTGGCGCGAAAAACATGCCCCAGCAGAGTTAAAGCACCTAAGAGTGGGGGAAAAAAAAAAAAAAAAAAAAAAAAATGGCACGAAAGCTTTCTTACCTTTTGCGTGACGAAGAGTTCGTAGCAGGCGCACAGTGCCGTCACGGTGATGCCTTGCTCCTTGCAGAGCATGGCGGTGGCTACGGACAGATTGGACAGGATGAGGTACTTCCAGCCTGGAACAACAGTCGAAACAGAACAGGGATCTGTTAGTGGAACAATCAATCGGGGGACACAGGAACAGGGAACACGAGAAAAACACACAAAGAAATATATATAGATATGGGATCAGGCGAGGGATCAGAAATCGCTGAAATCTTTCCTGAACTTGGGACTCGAACCACTAGCCTTCAGCTTACAAGTCCACCGTCTTATCGATCAAGCTACTACTGTGAGGTCGCTTGGCAAAAGTTAGGAGGAAATATCATTTGTAAAACAACTGCATTACTCATTAGTCTCATTACTGTATAACATTACATGAATAATTATATTGCAATACATTGAGGATAGCATAAATAGTTAGTAAGCAAACAAAAATATTTATATCTCGCTGAGGTTGTAATATCCTCATTCCTCACGTCTGGAATACGGGGAAAAAAGCAAAAAGCCTTTGCATCACATGATGCAACCACCTACACGTAAACATCCCGGGATAAAACAGACTTCAATACTTCATTATTCACAGTAAATACACAAATACCTGTCTCAACTTTCAGGAAAAAGCTACCCACCCAGGGTTTGAGAGTTTTTTTAATACGAAAAACGAGAGAGAAAAAAAATTAAAATGTTTACCCACTAGCAAAGCGCTCTCTTCTATTCTTTTTTTTTCCGACAAAGAATGGATTATGAGGTGGGGTACTTGAAAAGCGCAGCTTTTTTTTTTTAGTCTCCAAAGTTAAGGTCAACTTCGTGTGCTGTTGATCAAAGGGCTATCTCATTTCTATGTACGATGCCGACAGGTGTTTTCTATTTTATATTTCGTAAAAATGAGAAGAGCTGCGTATGCACAATCAAAAATTGGGTAGTCATAATTTTTCAAAAACCCTTTCGAAAACTCTGGAGGTAAAGATTCTGTGAACTCAATTTCGTGGCATCTAGACGCCTAGAAAGGGTCACTAGTTGAAAAGATAGAAAAACTTAGGAGGCATTAGAGGACACAACCGCCATTCACATCACAAAAAAAAATATAGTAAATACACATAGATCTAAAAAGATATATAAAAAAAAACTCCCAATGTTCTCTGGGCAGCTGTTGTGAAATGTGAAGCACTTCCTCAATAGAAAATGGAGGACTCAATAGACACCTTATGCTAATAGCATGGTGTCCGCCATTTTCTATTGAGGCATTGTTAATTATTTTTTATGCAGAAGGAAGGGGTGCTTCAGTTCTCGACCAGAGTTCGTAATCTATGTGCTTTCTAAATCTATGTAAATACATTACATAACTATCTCGAAACAAGATAATAATAAAATGTACATTAAGATGATCATGGATCCCTCTTTGACACCTTTTAAGAAGACCCTTGAAGACCAAGGGAGTCGATGTTTGTGTTACATTGGTACTCAAGTGGTTAAGACGGAATTCTGATAATCCAGGTAGCGTAGTAATACCAGCCAACGCAGACAAATTTCCTCATTAATTTTCAGTATATGACCACATAATAATAAGATTAAAGGTTAGGTGGTAGAAAATGCTTTAAGCATTAACAGCATTAACCTCGCCTGGTGTTTAGCTTCCACAAAGGAGTATTATTATTACTTGTTAGTTTGTTTTTTTTTTTCAAGGTACTTTATTATTAACAAATCATACATAACAAAATAAACAAAACGATATTAACGATTAAGAATGTTCCTTAATATTTATGAATATTTAAAAAGTTTGTGTCTAAAGTTTAGGTATTGAGGTCAAGTGTGCAAAGTTGTATATGTTTGACAAAAACTTTAGATAGAAAGCCTTGCAAACTATAGGTAAGGTCAAAGGTCAGATGTGCAAAGTTGTATATGTTTGACAAAAGCTTTAGATAGAAAGCCTTGCCAAACTTATAACTCTTCACAAGGATCGGTACAGCACTAAAAAAAGGAGAATAAGAAAAGAGGAGACAAAAAAATAATTTTAATTTTTTCAATATCACAGGGGACTTTTAACGCCTGCCCTCTCCTTTTCTTTCGCCATAACCTCTTCTCAAGAGGACTATTGGGAATAATCGAGGGACAGTATTAGAACCGTGCTAAGGTAAACGATAATGGATCATTTGATAGAGAGAAAAAGAGAGAGAGAGACAGAGAGAGAGAGAGAGAAAGAGAGAGAGAGAGAGAGAGAGAAAGAGAGAGAGAGGAAAAAGAGCTGGAAAAGCTCTCGAAAGCTGTACAGAAAGAGAGAGAGAGAGAAAGAGAGATGATGCTCCTCCAGAGATGGGATTGAAATAATGTGACTGGAAAATTTTAAAATTCAATTCTAGGAAGATTAGAGAGGTGATAGAAGACGAGAGAAGAAAGGAGAAAGAAGGAAAGAGAGGAAGATAAGAAGTGGAAGGGGAGAGAGAGAAAGGGATGGAGAGACAGAGAGAAGGAAGGAAAAAGAAATACAAGGGAAGGAAATTAAGAAAAGGAAGGAGAGAGATGGGAAGATAAGAGAAGGAAGAAAGAAGATAGAGAGAGAAATAAAGGGAGTAAGAGGAGCTAGGAAGAAGGGAGATGAAGAAGACAAGAGAAGGAAAGAAGGAGAAAGAGAGAGAGAGAGAGGAACTCAGAGGAGGAGATGGGAATGTATAATAAAGAAAGGGAGGGAGGGAGGGAGAGAGAGAGATAGATAGGGAGTAAGAAGAGCTAGGAAGAAGGGAGATGAAGAAGACAAGAAAAGGAAAAAAGGAGAAGGAGAGAGAGAGAGAGAGGGAGAGAAAGAGGAAGATAAAAAAAGGGAGACAGGAAGAGACTAAATGAAGATGGACGCAGGCGACAGTTTAGTTGGAAACTTCGTCACTTAATTCCTGCGAGATTTAGGTGCAGCAGCTCCTGGTAGAATTTAATAGACAAGTTGCGAGTAGAGATAGAACATTATCTAGCAACTGTACGAGGCTATGTCTGGAGATGAGGAAGAGAATTGTGCAATGGCGGCTGTCCACTGTTATAATAATAATATCGCCTTATTTATACTGCCCGATTAGGACTATTAAGCCACATTATTCCAGCAGTAAGCTCAAGACTCATTATTATGTGGTAAAAATCCCAAATGGGAGGATAACTTGTCATGTTCCGGCTGGCTTTCGAACCCGCGACCTCTGGAATCTCTGGATTCACAGAGTGCCGCCTGTACCACTGAGCTACCGGGACAGACTTGTTAATCAAATAAAAATATGACAATGACGTTCTTTCCTTTGCTGTTTTAAAGAGAGTAGGAAAATCTTCAGAAAAACACTCAGCCACCTCACTCCCTAGGTGGAATTTTTTAACTGAACATATTCTCAGAGGACGTAGCAGAATCTAGTCATCACAAATTCGTGACCACCCTGTATAAATAATCCTATTTCATAATTCGGCCCTTTGCCTTTTGAAATTCTAATAATGTGGGTATACTCCAGTTGCTGGAAACTTTTTAATTTTTTTATTGTAAAAATAAGTACGTCAGCAAATAAGCTGAATTTTGGAATCAGTCATTCTTTTGTTATTTTCTTTCTTTTTGTTCTTCTTTCACACATATAAACAAAGATACAATTAATTAAAAGAAGGATTACATGAATATAAAAATAACATTAAGTATATACATATAACAATAAGGATTTGTAAACAATAAAAACATTTGTTGTGGGGGTACTAATAAATGTCAATTCATGTCATTCTGATTTATTCTTTTCGTTGTGATGTATGCATTATTATTATTCCAAATAAAGGTTCATTTATTACTGGCCCGGTTTTTCTACTGTCCCGGTTAATTTATTATTATTCCAAATAAAGGAGGCACTCTGTGAATCCAGAGGTTCTAGAGGTCGTGGGTTCGAAACCCAGCCGGAACATGACAAGTTATCCTCCCATATGGGATTTTTACTACATAAAAATATGTCTTGGGCTTACTGCAGGAATAATGAGATTTTAATAGTCTTATATAATCGGACAGTATAAAATAATAAGGTGATATTATTATAATATTATTATTATTTATTCTCCAAGCCCAGAGCCACCTCTCTCTGAAATCACAAAAGCCCAGCGCCCACTCATCTCAAATGCTCCTCACCTTTTGCATAACAAAAGGCTAAAGGATTGACTATGGGATAATGCTTTAGCTATAGATATAGAGGTGAGGAATTAAGTATGGAGTACTATTCCTGGCAAGAGGGTAGATACATAGAGGATAGAGGTAAAGAATTAAATATGGAGCACTATTTCTGGCAAGTAGGTATAGATATACAGGTAAGGGATTAAGTTATGGAGCACTATTTCTGGCAAGGAGGTAGAGACATAGAGGATAGAGGTAAGGGATTAAAGATAAAGCACTATTTCTCACAAGGTGGTAGAGAAATAGAGTATAGAGGTAAGGGATTAAATATGGAGCACTATTTCTGGCAAGGATGTAGATACATAGAGGATAGAGGTAAAGAATTAAATATGGAGCAAAAAAGAAAAAGAATGTTGAAAGAGAAAAAGAAAGATGTTAGGACCGACCATTATATATTTTCCTACCGTCCTTCCTTTATTCAAAATCGATACATAACTCGCGAGCCGCCCGCGCATTCTATATTATTAATACGCGCGAGCCGCCATAGAATCTGGAGATCTGGAGAACTGACCTCTACAACAGGTTCAACACCTACACCTAATCAGTCTGTCGTCTGTCATCATCGTCACCTCGTTATCGCCGAATCTACTTTGAAACTATCGTGAGTGCGCTTGATCTATCTCTCTATCTTTGTAAACGGTGACGATCGCGAGCAAAAGCTAACAATACAAAGGCTAAATTCTTGTCCTCTTAACACTGTCTCTACATATTTTGGTCATTCGGTCGCGAATTGCATTTAATTAATTTGGTTTAATTAGTGAAATTTACCGGCTCTTTGGTTTTAGTTTGTGAGCTCAAGTTTTACCTTTGTTAAGTACCTCGTGATTTTATCGCTAATCGCTAATCATTTTTATCGTTATCTCTTGTGTTTTTGGATCTAATCTCTCATACAGTATTGTATCTTGGTAAGATCAAACCATTTTATCTCTCCTTTATCTCTCGTTATCTATCATTTTTACCTATTTAACAATTCTATCTAATCATCCAAAAATTTAATTTTGGTAGCTTGGGTCGGCCATTTCAAATCTAGTCATAACGAGATTTGACGCGTTGTGATCTAGTAGGCGTCCCTTTTGTGAACTTCCAATTATCAGCTGTTAACATCGGCTGTTTAATATCAGCTGTTAATCTTATCAGGTGTTATCTCTAACGAATTTCAAATCAAAACAAAACAAATCTGAAATTTCAAATTTTCAATTATTTGTTTTTCAACTGGGAAAATTTTAAAATTTTATTTTATGCAATCTTAATTAAGTTATCATTTTATTTGAATAATACCTTTGTTTAAAAGGTCTTTGTTAAATTTTGCATATTCGTAATTGCTTATGTACACACTTATTTATTGATTATTGAGAATCATATCAACTGTCTCAATATTTCAAGTTATCAAATAAGTCATGATCTCTCAGCTTGAGAACCTATCTTAATAATAATGTAAGTACATCATAATTATTTTTTTTAAATTTAACTTATAATCCAGTGGTACTTCACTGCCTTTAGTGAACCAGTTATTTTTATTTTAAAAGTTTTTTATAGTGAAATATTTTACATCTACCCATTTTTATATTTTACAATACCTAGTGTTCTTATCTATCATTTTATCAGTGCTTAATAAATTATCTAATTGAGCAATAATGTTTGCAACCACTTGCTAATATTATTGATTAAAGTTATTTTCAGTGTTTTTTCCCCAATTATTTTGAAATTTATTTTCTGTTTTTCATTATCAGTAGTAACTTAAAATTTGACTTTACGTCAGTTTTACCATTGATTTATTTTCTTTCGAAATTTTTATTTTATGCACCTAATGTGCAATTTATGCTGTTTTATTAGAGTTTCAACAAATTTAAAGTGTTTTTTTTTATCAATAATATAAAGTGTTTTTGTTTCTCTAAATAATTTAAATACTTTATAATTAAATTAACTTGTGTTAATATCCTTTTTTTTTCTTTTTGCAATCATTTAAAGTGTGTTTATACTTTCTTAATATTTTAAAAAATTGTGTTAAATATTTTTATCATTTTTTTTTCTCTCCACTTTTCAAGGCATATTTTCTCCTTAATGATTTAAATTGTGTTTATACCTTTTAAATATTTTAAAAATTGTGTTTAGTATTTTTATTATATTTAAAAATGTTTATTGGTATTTTTGGCATAATTACTGAGTAAGTACCTAACTATCAAGATCACTTTTTATTTTTTATTTATTTTGCCTTTACCTGTGAGGAAGTTGAAACATGGCTCCTACAGTGAAAGAGCAAGTGACAATAGCTATCAAGAATCGGAATAAATATTTTGAACGCATACAACGCTGTTTTGATTCAAGTAAAGATCCAACCAAAGTGAAAGACTTCAAAGTTAGGGCAGCTCAAATTGATGATATTTTTAGTCTGTTTGAGCAAAGTATTGATATCATTGAAAAGTTAAATCTGCAAGTTGATGCAGGTGATGAAGTTGAATGTACTAAAAGTTTAGAATCAGCTGAAGACCTTTATTACAGAATCAAAGCACATGAAAGCTCTCTAAAAGAACATGAAGACCCAGATCTGAATCAAACACTGTTAAACCCTCATCAAAATCAGCTACCCAAGATCAGACTACCAACCATCACTGTACCTGTATTTAGTGGAGATGTTGCATCATTTCCTGCATGGCGCTCTCTCTACGATCAACTTATCCACAACAATGAGGAACTCTCGGACATACAGAAGTTTTCGTATCTCAAATCATACGTTCAGAGTTCTGCTGCCAGTTGTATCGAACACATACCATTTGTTGCAGGCAATTATCCTCTTGCGTATCAATCACTGATAACCCGTTTTGCTAAGAAGCGTATCTTAGCTAACGCATATTTATCAAAAATCATGAAGTTTCCAGCTCTCCAATCAGACAATATCAAATCATTGCGACACTTTCTAGATGTGTTTCATGTCAACGTAGAATCTATCAAAGGACTTCAGATCCAGGATTTAGGTGAGTTTATCCTGTTACAATTAGGCTTGCGTTCTTTGGATGAAAAAACCCGCCTAGAATTTGAGACTGATAAAATTGAGGTAAACTTTCCTACATTTGACAGTCTAGTAAAGTTTGTGCAACATAAATGTTCAATTTTGGAACTGACCAATGATCAAGCAACATCAAGTTGCAAGTTACCACAAGTTACAAATCGGAAAACTCTTGTCACTACTCAAGTTACTAATCAACCAAATATTAATTATTCTAGTTTTCCTAAAAACAAACCACCATCATCATCTTCTCGATTCACATGTTCTGTCTGCAACTCAGGTGAACATCGTATTGCATCATGTCCTAAATTTTTGAAAATGGACACCTCTCAGCGTTTTAATCAGGTAAGAGCATTAAAATTATGTTTTGCTTGCCTCAGCTCTACTCATTCAAAATCAGAGTGTCACTCTACCTACCAGTGCCGTGTATGTCGGAGCACCAACCATCACTCACTACTCCACCAAATGGACACAGGAGGCAATGTGAATGCTGGAGCAACAACATCTGGTGGTAATATTCGTGAAAATCAACAATCATCATTTCCATCATCTCGTCAAAGAGGAGATCAATCTTTTACAGGATTGCTTCCGACTTCTAGTCCATATGTGAATAATACCAATCAGCGTAACGTGTCAAGTGAACCTCAACCTACTCATCAGGTTTTGTTAGGCACAGCTACAATTGAAATCAAAGATGCCTTTGACCAGTGGCACTCTATCAAGTGTATCATAGATGCCGGGTCTCAGATATCTGTTATATCTCAACGATTAGCTCAGCTGTTAAAACTCCCTATTAATTCTTCTAGTATTCAAGTTTCAGGAGTTGGATCAGAGCAGCCATTGAAAGCTAGGGGAGAATTATTGTGTGATGTCCGTCCTCATCCAGACACCAACATGTTGAAAAAATCTATCTCTCTGAAAGTTGTCATTTTGCCCAAGATTGCTGGTGATCTTTCAGTCAAAGTCAGTTCAGAGGTATTAGAACAATTCTCTCATCTAAAGCTAGCTGATCTGTCATATAAAACTTCTTATCCTACGAACTCATCCATCGACCTACTCATTGGTGCTGAGTATTATGGTCAACTTATTGATATCACATCATCCATGATAGTTGGTAACCCTTCTGCCATTCCAACTATGTTTGGATGGCTTTTAATTGGTAAAGCACCAGTATCATCATCAAATGGAACATGTCATTCTCTTTTCATTACAGAAGATCCTCTAGCTGCTCAGTTACAGAAATTCTGGGAAATTGAAGAAGTTCCTGATTATCAACCCAAAGATCCAGAAGAAATTGCTTGTGAAGAGCATTTCTTAACCACGCATCAGAGGGACCCCAGTGGCAGATATGTTCTGCGTCTGCCATTCAAAGGTCTGACCTCACCAGATCTAGGATCTAATCGAGACGTAGCTCTCACGCGTTTAACTTCTCTTGATAGGAAATTAAACAAAAATCCAGAGTACAAAAAGATGTACGATGACAATTTAAAGTCATATCTCAAACCGGGTCATATGACTATCGCTCAGGAACCATCTAACTATCTATTAGTACACCATGGTGTATACAAATCAACCTCATCTACCACTAAATTACGCGTAGTTTTTGATCCCAATATAATGAGTGACTCAGGTAAAAATCTCTCCAACAGTCTTATGGTGGGTCCCAAGTTACAGAAAGATATAAGTGACTTGCTCATACATTTCAGGTTAAACAATGTTGCAATGACCTGCGACATTGAGGCGATGTATCGGTGCATCTTGATACATCCTGAAGATCGGAAGTACCAGCACATTTTGTGGCATGGTGAGGACCCCAAGACAATCACTGAGTACGAGTTGACCACAGTCACTTTTGGACTACCACCTAGCCCATATCAGGCGCAGCGAGTTTTGCAGCAGCTGGCATTGGATGAAGGCCATCATTTTCCAAAGGCGGTTGAGGTATTATGCAACTATGTGTACGTAGATGATTTGGTGATGGGAGCAGCTTCAGTGGAAGACGCTCTAGATCTTAAAAATCAAATCATATCTCTATTATCAAAAGGCGGCTTTAAAGTAAGAAAGTGGGCCTCATCACATTCTGCTGTGTTAGTGGACATGGCAGAAGAACTGTGTGAAAAACCTTATCGGTTTTTGGAGGGAGGGGAAGAAGCTATAAAAGTCCTGGGGATACAGTGGTGTCCTACCAGAGATGTATTCTTCTATATGGTGAATGAAGAACCTACCCCTTCTAATCTATCAAAACGTCAAGTTTTATCTTTTGTGGCGAAGATCTTTGACTGCAATGGCTATTTGAGCCCAGTCACTGTGTGGATGAAGATCTTCTTACAGCAGTTATGGCTGCAAACTAATCTCTCATGGGACACACCGTTGTCTCAATCAATGACCGAACTGTGGCAAACCTTTACAAATGAAGTACCTTTGTTGAAGAACATTAAAATTCCACGTCATATCGAAAGTGGAAACACAAAATCCATAAGTCTCGTTGGATTTGGAGATGCTTCTGTGGCAGCTTATGCTTGTGTTGTCTATTTGCGCATTTGTTATCAGAATGATGAAGTGAAGACGTACCTCATCCGCGCTAAAAGCCGAGTGGCGTCCCTCAAAGTACAGACAATTAATCGGCTAGAGCTTAACGCTGCTCTTTTACTTGTAAAGGTAATTAAATCACTTGGATTTTTATCTACAAGATTATCAATTGATCAAACTTATCTCTTTTCAGATAGTGCAGTGGTACTATCTTGGTTACAAACTCCGCCCTATCGTCTCAAGATTTATGTGGCGAATCGTATCACTCAAATTCTAGAATCATCAGAACCTGCTCAGTGGAGACATGTCACATCGGAAAATAATCCAGCTGATCCTGCCAGCAGAGGGTTGATGCCGAATCAGCTGATCAGCAATGGACTTTGGTTTCGAGGACCATCATTCCTTAAAAAACCTCCGGAAACCTGGCCAAAGCCACTCACTACTGTGGAGGAACCAGTACCAGAGCTCAAACCTTCGGCGGCACTCCTCATCAAGACAGAGGAAAATAGTCTGATGAAGACAGTGGAAAAGTTTTCATCTCTGACAAAACTTAAGCGAGTCATGGCATTTGTCTTAAGATTCATCAATCAATGTCGCAAACGTGAGTCATCTAAAATCTCTGGTAATCTCTTGTTATCATTAACCGAACTTGATAGTTCATTGACCGTGATCATTAAAGTGACCCAATCTCATCATATGAGTGAGGAAATCAAATCTCTGAAATCTGGACAAGTGTGTTCAAATCTACGCAATCTCTCTCCATTGCTCAATTCATCCGGGTTGCTTGCTGTGGGGGGGAGACTTCGTAATGCTCCAATACCTGAATCTGCCAAACATCCCATCTTGATCCCTGGAAAATCTCATCTGGCAACCTTGCTTGTGAGATATTATCATTCTGTGACATTGCATGGTGGACCCAAAGTGGTTCAATCTTTGTTACAGCAACATTACTGGATTATTGGAGCAAGAAATCTCATCCGAAGACTAGTTTTCAAATGTATTGACTGCTTCAGAAAACGACCAACTCTCCGTCAACCAATGATGGCGGATCTTCCCGTATCACGATACAGTCAAGGACGACCGTTCTTGAATGTGGGTATCGACTACGCGGGTCCATTTACCTATAAAACAGGACCAAGGCGAAACTCTCCGCTAGCCAAATGTTGGTTTGCAGTGTTTGTGTGCATGTCCACAAAGTGCATCCATTTGGAATTGGTCAGTGAATTGTCAACGTCTGCATTTTTGGCCTGTTTGGATCGATTCTTGGGACGCCGTGGTCTACCGACCAACATCTTCAGCGATAATGGGACAAACTTCCAAGGTGCTGCGTCCCATCTCTCTGATGTACAATCTTTTCTGCGTTCAGCGGACACCACCATTCATCAGTTTCTTCAAACCAAGGAAATTCAGTGGAATTTCATACCACCAAGTGCTCCAAACTTTGGAGGTTTGTGGGAAGCAGGGGTTCGCAGTGTGAAGAAACATTTGAGTCATGTTCTTCAAGGACAAACATGGACCTTTGAAGAAATATCTACCTTTCTTGTGCGCATTGAAGCAATTCTGAACTCTCGACCGATCTGTTCGTTAAGTTCCAGTCCAGACGATGGCGTAAACATCCTGACGCCAGGACACTTTCTTATTGGAGCTCCCTTACTTTCTCGACCAGAGAGAGACATAGCCGAAGAATTCATCCCACCGCTCAAACGTTGGCTTCTTGTCTCTCAAGCTACCCAGAGTTTCTGGAAACGCTGGAAGGCGGACTATCTAAACTCGTTGATTCAACGTAACAAGTGGACAACTACAACGGACAACATCAAACTTAACGATGTGGTACTTCTCCATATGCCACATTATCCACCTCAACAATGGCCTCTTGGTATTGTGACCAAGGTCATGCCTGGAGATGATCAAGTTGTTCGTGTTGTCACAGTGCGGACAGCTCATAGTGAGTTGACTCGCCCTGCATCAAAGCTTGCGGTGTTGCCTTTGGGTGACTCCCAAGAGTAATCCAGCCCTCTTATTGAGTGCTTTTGTAAATATGTTATGATCTTTTGAACTTAATGTTCCATTTAATCAATCTTTTTTTGGTGTTGGTTTTTTGTTACTTTTCTTTTTATCAAGCTAGAATCTTACCTGAGAGATCTTTAGTATGAAACTCTTTAAACAATTATTAAATCTGTGTACATAATCTAGTATACTTTAGTGTAATCATTATCAAAAAGGTATTTCCCTTTTTCTCCCTTTTTTTTTACCTGATTATTATTACCAAGGTAGAACACTGTATCTGGGAGAAAATAGTATCCTATCTTGTGAGGGGGTATGTTAGGACCGACCATTATATATTTTCCTACCGTCCTTCCTTTATTCAAAATCGATACATAACTCGCGAGCCGCCCGCGCATTCTATATTATTAATACGCGCGAGCCGCCATAGAATCTGGAGATCTGGAGAACTGACCTCTACAACAGGTTCAACACCTACACCTAATCAGTCTGTCGTCTGTCATCATCGTCACCTCGTTATCGCCGAATCTACTTTGAAACTATCGTGAGTGCGCTTGATCTATCTCTCTATCTTTGTAAACGGTGACGATCGCGAGCAAAAGCTAACAATACAAAGGCTAAATTCTTGTCCTCTTAACACTGTCTCTACAAAAGAAAAAGAAAAAAATAATAAGAAAGAAAAAAAAAGAGATAGAGAGAGAGAGAGAGAGAGATAGATAAACAGAAAAAGTAAGTTGAAAGAGAATAAGAAAGAAAAGAGAGAGAGAGAGAAAAAAAAAATAAAAATAGTAAGAGAATGAGGGTAGGTTAGGGATTGAGTATAGAGGACTATTCGTTCGTGACTATGTCTTCACTAATCAGACAAATCCTTGTAGACATCTGATGAGCTCGTATGGAACAAGTACCTACACTCACTTCATTCATGTCGAAAGTCGAGAGATAAGTATCCTTGATGATATGTAGGGACATTCGTGAGGGCAAAAAAGGATATATAGAAAGAAAGAATGTCCCACCTTTAACAATTAATAATAATATTTTTTTTTTTTTTAATGGCGCCCTTAACTTAATAATAAAAATACCGGGTGTACCGGTTCATTTATTAACGAGCATCAGAGCTCTTTGTAATGTACAATGTAACAATATTTATAAAAAAATCAATCGAAATATACAACAAAAAAAACCAACACATATGTACACTAGCCAAAACAAAATAGGGCCCACCTGAAAAATTTCACGACATCGTGTATAGGACACCTTAAAGTTAAACTTTAGGGTATTAACATGTCCTAATCTTGTTTATTGATACTCTGAGACAGTTGGTATGGTTTTATTTATGGATATCACTGAGTAATTAGTCTTTATTTACCTTTTCTAAAGATAGTGCTCTTTTGTGACAGTAAAGTTAATTTTTAATGGTTGTTTTTAATTTATTCTTAGACCAATAATTTTCAATAAAAAAGTCTTTTCGGGTGTTTTGTATCTTTTTTGTGACCCTATACCGGGTATTCGTCGACATTTCAATGCAGAATCTCGTTCTCGTGCCATTACCTTGCTGGAAAATGGAGCCTCCCAGAGTTTGGTCGCGAATCGCCTTCGTGTGTCCCTAAGAGCCATTAGAAACTTATGGAACCGTTTTCAAGAGACGGGTAGTGGTGACAGAAGACCTGGCTCTGGACGACATCGCATTACTTCGGAGCGGGAGGACCGTTTTATTCAAAGAATTGCCCTACAACAGAGCTTTGTCTCAGCTCCTGCGATACAAAATCAATTGGAAGCATAATCGAACGTTCAAGTAAGTGACCAAATCATTAGGAACAGGCTCAGAGAATCTCAGGTGAGGTCAAGAAGACGTTTGATGAAGCCAAAAATGACAGCAGCTCACCGCGCGGCAAGATTAAGATTCGCGCGAGAGCACATCCAATGGGGTATGGACAACTGGCAGTGGGTGCTCTTTTCGGATGAGTGCAAGATTAAGTTTCATTGTGATGATAGACGGATTAGAGTATGGAGACGTGAAGGAGAAAGATTTTCTGAGCCCTCCATTGACGAAACTGATCGGTATGGTGGCCCAAGTGTCATGGTATGGGGAGGGATAAATTTATCCGGTAGAACAGAGCTTGTAATGTTCCGTGACAGCAGAGTAACCTCGGAGAGTTACATTGAGCAAGTCATTGAACCTCTGGTGATACCATTTGCACATCGTTTGGGCCCGAATTTTGTTCTAATGCATGACAATGCTCACCCTCATGTCGCGCGCGCTACCAGGCTAGCTCTTCAGGAGGCGAATATCAAAGTAATGAACTCGCCTGCAATAAGCCCCGACCTAAATCCGATGGGACACGCATGGGATCAACGCAAAAGGAGACTTAAACTACAGAGATTGGCCATAGGATCTCAAGAAGAACTCATACGGGCCTTGAAAGTGTGTTGGGACGAAATTCTTCAAGAAAACCTTGTCAATCTCATTCAAAGCATGCCAAACAGAATAGAAGAGTGTGCAAGGAAAAGAGGGACACACACACTCATTACTGAGAATTGATCATCACCACTTTACAGCGACTCAGAAGACTTTAAACACAACCTGAATAACTAAGGTAAACATGACAGTTTTGTCAAAATTATTTTAAATGGTTGAAATAACCTTTTTTTCCTTAAAATATTGTCACCTTTACTTAAATAAAATGAGTATGCCCTAAATAAATACATTCCTTAACTTTCTGTATAAAAAAATAATACTTATGCTTTGTTATTTAGAAAAAGTTGGGTGGGCCCTATTTTGTTTTGGCTAGTGTACATGGTAAATGGTAATCGAAAGACATTAAAGTACTCTACAATATATATCACAATTGTTTTAAAAATCAAATCCACAATCGGTGTTAGCAGATCTTAACATCCTGTTGAGAGGAGCATAATACTTGTAATTTGAGTCACAAGATGTCACGTAGAATGTGTTGGGTCTCCTGAGTCTCCGGTGGCAATCAAAAGGAATGAGCCCCAAAAAACCACTACAATCAACTTCGCCAGAGATTTCGCCAGACAATTCACTCGTTCACCCTATAAAAAACTCGGGGTCAAATGTGCAGCGAAATTCTCACTTCAAAACTTGGAACTTCTTCGAGAGAATGAGAAATCTCATAAAAATCGTTATTCATAAAAAAAGAGATAATATTATTAACTCTTCCCCGCCGCTCTATCTTTGCACAAAATACCTGGATTTGAGCCAATAAATAACCAATTTATCTTTCGGCTGATAGCTAGTACGACTTCGACTTAAATGTAGCGAATAAACAAAGCAGCCCCCCCCTCCCCGTCAACATTGCCATATCTTTTGGTAATAATTCTAATATCCAACTCTCTTTTATTTGTTTTTACATTCTCTTTCTGTTTCAAAAATGGGGTTTACTCGAAGATTTGTGAAAATGAGATAAATAAAAAAATCTCATGAAAAGGACGATATTTATGTTCAAGGACGTGGATGTGACCATAGAAGAATAAAAAGTTATCATATTTGTGTTAATCTAATTTGCGATGTCACAACTACTCAAACTCACGCTGTTGAATTTTTACCGAAATCGGAACTCGAACCACCGACCTCCAGTATACGAGTCCGCCGTCTTATCGATCAAGCTACTGAGATCGGTTACAACAAATGCGTCGGTTATAAGTGTTATAACAGAGAACAACAAATATGACAAATGGGCACATAATAATAATAATAATAATATCGCCCCATTTATACTGCCCGATTAGAACTTTAAAATCCCATTATTCCAGCAGTAAGCCCAAGACGTATTATTGCGGGGTAAAAATACCAAATGGTCATGTACCGGCTGGGATTCAAACCCGCGACCTCTGGAATCTCTGGATTCACTGGATTTACCACTGAGCTACCGGGATAGACTTAAGTCACAGAACAAGAAAATATAGGACAGATGAAACTACACCAATATGACGTACAAACTACCAACTATAAAACTACCAACAATAAAACTACCAACTATAAAACTGCCAACAATGAAACTACCAACTATAAAACTGCCAACAATAAAACTAAAAACACAAACTAACGTTGGCGAAGACTTTCAAGCCTTTCAGAAACAGCCTCAGCCCGATTTCGCACCTTCCACAAGGACGAAGTAAAAAGCCTCATTGGAGATATAATTAAAAACTGCCTTAATGGAAAACCTACAAAAGGGTTGGAAATTTATTAAAGGATAGAAAAGCCACCACAATCCTTCCGTAGCAGCGAAGGTAACAAAGGGAGGGATTTCTAAAGAAAACTTCCTTGGAAAGTTTTCCAATCACGGTTAAATTGATTTCTAATTAGGGGTGGTTTCCGGGAATTGGAAATTATGGTTCGAAATTTCAACAACTAACTAACCGAATCACTCATTAACTCGGACTATTATTATTAAACAATTTATCTCTATATATAAATGAGAAATATGGACGGGCTTTGTATCTTTGTATCTTTGTATGTTTGTGTGCAGGAATTGTTTAGGTGAAACGGTAAGAGATAGCAAAAAATTGATGGGAGACGACCCCAAGTAAAATTGCCGAAAAACACCAGGAAAACTATCAAAAGTCCGAAATTCCAAACCGTCCTTGAGTTATGACCTTCCTTAAGTTTTTCCTTGAGGAAGGGTCCGATTTTAAGACAGTCTTTGCCCTGGAACTTGAAATCTATCGCGAGGACCTATATTTTTTATTATTTAATAACACATTAGACAAAATTAGCTTTCATTTAATTCATTTTAGGCCACATTCTGACGTACCGTTCTGGAGATATAAGCCAGAATGTTCGAAATTTCGACCTTTTTTTCAGACTTTTCACGTTTTTTAGCAGATTCCAGCGCGGAACTTAAAATTTGTCGCGAGGACCTATAATTTTTATTATTTAATAACACATTAGACAAAAATAGCTTTCATTTAATTCATATTAGGCTACAATCTGAGGTACCGTTTTCGAGATAGAAGCCAGAATGTTCGAAATTTCGACCATTTTTTCAGACTTTTCACGTTTTCTTTTTACAGATTGCAGCACGGAACTTAAAAGTTATCGCGAGAACCTATATTTTTATTGTAAAAACTGTCTGAGAACATCACATGATTTTATTTGAGCCCTTTGTTGCCATATTCTGACAAACCGTTCTCGAAATATGGGCCAGTTTGCTATATTATCAATATCCGCTATGATAGATTTGGCTCGGGATTTTGAAATTTACAGCGATGATGGTTGCGTGTGTGTGTGTGTGTGTGTGTGTGGATGGGTGTGTGTGTGTGTATATGTGTGTGGTGTGTGTGTGTGTGTGTGTGTGTGTGGTGTGTGTGTGTGTGTGGTTTGTGTGTGGTGTGTTGTGTTGTGTGTGTGTGTGTGGGGTGTGTGTGTGGTGTGGTGGGTGTGTGTTGTGTGTGGATGGGTGTGTGTATGTGTGTGGTGTGTGTGATGTGTGTGATTGTGTGTGTGTGTGTTGTGGTGTGGGTGTGTGTGTATGGGTGTGTGTGTGGATGTGGATGTGGATGTGTGTGTGTGGATGTGGATGTGTGTGTGTGTGATGGGTGTGTGTGTGTGTGTGTGTTGTGATGGTGATTTGGGTGAGTGTGGTTGTGATGATGGGTTGGCGAAGCGGGTGCAGCCCGCTAGTTACATATAAACAGACATACGTACAGTATAAATAATTATTATAACAATTATAAAAGAGAAACAATATATACAATAAATAGGAAAAAGAATAGAAAAATATATATAAACAAATGTCCTAACTAAAGGGCGGGTATATTGATTATGGCAATTTCTTCCACCCCACCCACTAAATACAGTGGACTATAGAGCGCGCGATTAGCTCAGTGGTTAAGCACTCGCTTGTTATGCGGAAGGTCCAGAGTTCGATCCCTCGAGCCGACAAAAAAATTGTATTCTAAATTTGGTTACAGTTGTTTGTTTGTACTGAAAGGATACCCTCCAGTGCGCTCGTGTTGACCAAGCACCTAATCGGAAAGTACAGTGTCACTTCTCGCCCATCACAGGGGAGGCATACTACGGGATGGCGAAGCTACAAGACAGACCACAAGCTTTTACAATACCTCCTGTTTTATGTCTACGAAATAAAAAAGCTGTGAAACAACAATCATCTTATAAAAAAAGAAATCTCTGATTTAATTGTCATGAAGACCTTGAAGCAGTTTAAAAAGAGAATCTTTTTCTAAACTCCAAAATGGCACATGAACCAACTCTAAATCGTTTCGTGGCTACGAAGTGCGGGCAAAAACTAGGTATGTACGGTTAGGAGACAAGCTAAAATCTGTTGCATATATCACGATCAAAATAGAAATCCGGCTCGAACGACGCCATAAGGATCTTTATTTTCAACTAAAAGTGTCCATTAATAATTGCAGGACTTCGTCATTCGCCCACAAGAGCTGCAACAAAAGTCACTTAAACTTCACTCGCTTCCATTTCAATTTTCGTCTTTTAATTCCTCTAATAATTTGAAGAGATGACAGCACAACAGACGTTGCTGACATGTGGAGAAATCCCGCAGGATCTATGCAGAGACCAAGGCAGGGAAGAAGAAGAGAAAGCAAAGGAGCGATGGGAATGAGAGAAGGAAGAAGAGACATGGAGATATGTTGAGTGTTCAGGAGAACAAGAGAAGAGAACAGAAAGAGAACATCAAAGAACGAGAGAAAGAAAAGTACACATAGGAAAGACATTGTCTTTCCTATGTCTGTCAATATTATTCTTGTCAATAAAGAGTTATTATTATAACAGTGCAAAATTACAGAAACATACAAAAAAAAAAAAAAACATTGGAGAAGGAAAAGGAGATGTATGCAGAGACCAAGGCAGGGAAGAGAGAGAAGAGAAAGGAAAGGAGCGATGGAAATCAGAAAAGGAAGAAGAGACATGGAGATATGTTGAGTGTTCAGGAGAACAAGAGATAAGCGAACACATAAAGAGAGAGAGAGAGAGAGTTAAGTGACAGAGAATGCCTCAGGCATTAACTTCGCCCCGGATTACAAGACAATTATACAGGGTGGGGCAAAAGTCTGGAAACCCCTGAATAACTTTCGAATGGCTTCTTCGGTAAAATTAAAATTTTGTAAGGTAAACCGGGCTAATAAGACCTTCTTTTAGAGTGGGGTCGATTTTTGTTACCGGCCCCCATGTCGGGGCCAGGGGGGCCATCTTCATTTTTTTAAATACGAACCCCCACCTTGCGATACATTTTTGGAAAGGTCTTTAAATAAGAAATACATTGGTGCAAATTTTATTTTTTTAATATTAAACTGTTTGAAAATGGCGTCCAACTCTGTGTTTGCAGTAAAGTCTGGAAACCCCTGAATATCTTTTGAAAGGGCTTTCTCAGTTAATTTAAATTGTGCACGGTAAGTCGGGGTAATTAGACCTTTCCAAAAATGTATCGCAAGGTGGGGTTTCGTATTTAAAGAATGAAGTTCACCTCCCTGGCCCCGACATGGAGGCCAGTAAAAAAAAATCGGTCCAATTCTAATAAAAGGTCTAATTACCAAGGATTACCGTACACAAATTTAAATTTACTGAGAAAGTCTTTTCGAAAGATATTCAGTGGTTTCCAGACTTTACTGCATACACAAAGTTGGACGCCATTTGCAAAAAAATAATATTAAAAAAATAAAATTTGCACCAATGTATTTCTTATTTGAAGACTTTTCCAAAAATGTATCGCAAGGTGGGGGTTCGTATTTAAAAAAATGAAGATGGCCCCCCTGGCCCCGACATGGGCCCACTCTAAAAGAAGGTCTTATTAGCTCGGTTTACCGTACAAAATTTTAAGTTTACCGAAGAAGGCATTCGAAAGTTATTCAGGGGTTTCCAGACTTTTGCCCCACCCTGTATATATTTAAATTTAAATATTTTTTTTCTCTATATTATATTTTGTTAATATTGTAATTTTTTATTTCTGTTAATTATTTACTGTTGATTGTTTTGTATGAAAAATAAAGTGTAAATAAATAAATGTGAGAGAAAGAGAAAAGTACACATAGCAAGGACATAGGAGCAGGAAAAGTAGACATAGAGAGATTTACAGATAGAGATGAGACACGGAAGAAGAGAGATTATTTATTTATTTTTTTTATTTTGATTTGTTTATTTTTATTTATAACAATTTTAAATTTACAAATTTATAACAATTTAGAAAAAGATGTAGAAGGCTCAGAAGAACAAGAGAGAGAAGAGAACACATTGAAAGGATATAAGAGAAGAAAGAGACAGAAAAAGATGTGGAGGTGTTGCAAAGAAAAAAGGAGAGAAAGCACAGGACATAAGAGAAAAAAGAGACAGATAAAGATGTGAAGGATTCCAAAAGAGAAAACAACACATAGAAGGGACGTGCACTGGTGGTCAAGTGGTTAACGCGCTAGTCTGGTAAACCAGGTAGTGTTGGTATCCGATGGTTCAAATCCCATTTATTTAAACTTTATTTTTTTATACAAAACAATCAACAATATTAATTGAGATAAAAGAAATTAACAGTACTTACAAAAAAAAATATAGAAAAAAAAAATATTTAAATTTAAATGTACAATTGTCTTGTAATCCGGGGCGAAGTTAATGCCTTAGGAATTCTCCGCCCAGTGCAATAATTTTTCCTCGTTTATTTGAGTTTGTGACCACACAATAATAAGACACTGAGGGTTAGGTGGTAGAAAATGCTTTGAGCAGTAACCTCGCCTGGTGGTTACCTTCCACTGAAGAGTGTTATTATTATAAGGGACAAAAGAGAAGGAAGAAGAGGAAAGGAGTGTGGAGGACCGAAGGAGAGAGGAGAGGGAGGACAGGGCGGGATGTGGTTGAGTAATAAAGTGTTCAGGCAGCAATAAAGTACTGAGAGCTGAAATCAAACGAGATAAGATGTGCAGCATGCAGGTCAGTTGGGACCAGAAATCAAAAGCTCCGGTGTCCGTCTTCAGTGACACTTTTCCATAAAGTGCTAACGACTTTCTCAAAAGCTAGAGATTGTTAAATAGAAAACAGGACACATTACATAAAATCTAGTTGTTTTAAGTGAATTAAGTCCTTTTGAACTGTACATAGATTGTAGTACCAGATACGACTCATGAACGCACACAGAGATTGTGTTGGTTTGTACGCGATTATTTTGTGTCTCAGTTTTAGACAGTATCACAACAATACGAAACTTAACATGTTGATTGCAAGATCTGTTTGTGGTAGCCATACATAATTTGTAAAGCTACTTCTTTTTCATCGCAAAGTACGAGTGGATCTCCGACGTCCAAAATACAGCGTAGAAAAGTTTTCACGCAACACGGAAAAATGTAAGGAATTCATCAAATCATTCAACATTGGAAAAGGTGCCTTAATAAAGACCAAGGCCTTAGTAAAGACTAAGGTCGAATTTTGAAACAGGCTTGTATTTTAATCTAGGTGGACACTATCCCTTAACACGCCTTCTAAACGGGAATTCGGAGCGCTGTGATTGGTTGAATTTCCCACAAGAGGGCGTGTCCAGGGATAGTGTCCAGCACTAAGATTAAATCCAAGCCGGTTTCACACTTCGGCCCCAAGGGACCGAATGGGCGCGCATATGTTCGCTCGTACACAAGCGAGAGAACACATTTATTAGCTGCAGACACATTGTGACGTCAGCGGTGGAGGGGCACAGCGCTGGCGGAGTGTAAAACTTGTATCTTTATCTTCCATCATAAAATATTTCGAGCAAAAGTACAACAATAACAATATCCTGTGTGTGAATCCCAGGACCGGTGGGGAGTGGAAGGGATTTGAGGGGTGGGCGGACAGGAGGGATGAATAGAGAAAGAGAGACTGAGAGGATGGGAGAGGATAAAGAGGGGTGGGCAGATGGGATGAATAGAGAAGAGAGAATGAGAGGATGGGGGGGGAGGGATAAAGAGGGGTGGGCAGATGGGATGAATAGAGAAAGAGAGGATGGGAGAGGGATAAAGAGGGGTGGACAGATGGGAGGAATAGAGAAAGAGAGACTGAGAGGATGGGAGAGGGATAAAGAGGGGTGGACAGATGGGATGAATAGAGAAAGAGAGACTGAGAGGATGGGAGAGGGATAAAGAGGGGTGGGCAGATGGGGTGAATAGAGAAAGAGAGACTGAGAGGATGGGAGAGGGATAAAGAGGGGTGGGCAGATGGGGTGAATAGAGAAAGAGAGACTGAGAGGGACGGAGACAGGTGGGCAGATGGGATGGATAGAGATAGAGAGAGAATGAGAGGATAAGTGGCAGAGAATGCCTAAGGCATTAACTTCGCCCCGGATTACAATACATTGTACATTTATTATTTATTTTTTCTATATCTTATTTTGTAAATACCTATTGTTAATTTTTTATCTTTGTTAATTATTTATTGATGTATGTATTGTATAAAAAATAAAGTGTAAATAAATAAAGAAATAAAATAAGAGAAAGATGGACAGATGGGGTGAAATTACAGGATTACAGGATGGAGTGGATGAGGACAAGTATATTGAGAGATAAAAAAGAGTGAGAGAGAAAGCAAGATATAAAAGGAGGAGGATACAATCAAAGAGAGAGAGAGAAATGGAGTAGACTGGGACAAAAAAAATAGAGCAATATAAAGGACATAGTAGGAGAGAGAGAGAGAGAGAGAGAGAGAGAGATAGAGAGAGAGAGAGAGAGAGAGAAAGAGGAGAGAGAGAGAAAGAGAGAGAGAGAGAGAGAGAGAGAGATAGGTAAAAGAGGAGGATAGAGTGGACTAGGATAAGAAAGGAGAGAGTGAGAGAAAGAAGATAGAGTGGAAAGCTTTGAAGGGTGATGAGGAAAAGAATATAGGACGATATACAAGAGAGCGTGAGAGAGGAAGGAATAGCTATGAGGGATAGAGAGAAATGATGAGACAGAGGGAGGACCCAGTTCAGTTGTATGTATTGTGTTGGTTATGAGGTGTTGGATAACAACTGAGGGTGTGAGGTGTTGGGATTGGAGAAGTGTTAGTAATGCTGCTACCTTGCATGTTATCCTGGGAATCCTGACCAGGGGCGTCCACGGAGGGATTTAGTGAGAAGTTGTCCCTAGTGGAAGAACATGGGTTGGGAGGAAGAGATTGTCATGGACAAAAACCCCGCCCTTTAGTTAGGCCATCTGTATAAATTGTATTCATGTATTTTTTCTTCCGAGAAATTTTTAATATTAGAAGTCGGAAGTATTGTGTCAATCTAATAAAGTATTCAATAATAATAACATGGCCATAGAGCCCAGATTATAGAGAAAAGAAAAATTATATAAATCAGGATACATCACTATTTCTTGTTGTCGTACAAAAGGACTTTGGACTGGTATTGGTTAATCATCCTAACATTATTTGTACAAATGTACTTTCAATTTTTATTTTAAGTTTCGCATTAAAACATGATGGAAAATCGTTTATATTTTATAAATCAGAGTACTAAAGCCTCATTGAGCCCTTGGTTGATTTCAATTGCTTTCAACTGCTCTTTAAAGGTTAATAGTCTCAAATTTGGAAGATAGAAATTAATACTAGCATATTTGGGAAGGAACAGTTTTTTAAAAAGATTTGATCAGTTATTCTTCGAGGCAAATACTCACAAAACGACATCCATTTTTTTATATCTGAATATACAGGGTGATTCAGAAAAGTACCGTCAAACGTTAACCACATATTCTATGGGCTAGTTAAGGAGGGGTCAACTCCATAAAAGAAAGTGTGCAAATGCCTCCTAACGGAGGTACACGACCCTTAAGGTGTTTTTAAACAATCGAAATTTTCATTTTACGGCTTACCTATTTGGGATATCGCGATATGGTAAAAAAATCACTCTGAATACTAGATGAAACCTTTCTTTCGGCATACAATTTAACAGCATTCCAATTTCAGGGGCGGTCTGAGGAGGGTCAGATGGAAGAAAAAACGTTCTAACTTTTTAGTCGTTGCTTGTAATTGAATTTGGTTTTCACCATTTTAAAACCTATGTCATTGTCTACAAAAATGGTCTGAATAATTTTTCCCTCAAATTAACACAAAAGCTTGAAAATTGAAATTGAAGATTTTAAAACCGCATTAAGTTTTAAAACCTATGCAACTAGCATACAATTTTAGAACAAGAATTTTCAGCCAATTCATTTTTATTTTTTTTTTTTTTTTTATTTTAATTTTTTGAAATTGAAATTTTCAGCCAAGTCAATCTTTTCGAAGGCATATGGAGGTCTGCATTGAAGCCAGAGAAGCCCATGTGGAACATTTGCTGTAAATCTTATTTCGGCTTAAGCCATTCAATTTGGATTTTCAAGCGTTTGTGTTGGTTTGAGAAAAAAATTATTCAGAACATTTTTGTAGACAATGACAAACGGTTTAATAGAGTGAAAACCAAATTCAATTACAAGCATCGACTAAAAAGTTAGAATTTTTTTCTACCATCTGACCCTCCTGAGACCGCCCCTGACATTGGAATGGTGTTAAATTTTGTGCCAAAAGAAAGGTGCTATCTAGTATTGAGAGTGATTTTTTTACCACATTGCGATATCCCAAATAGGTAAGCCGTAAAATGAAAATTTCGATTGTTTAAAAACACCTTAAGGGGCGTGTACTTCCGTTAGGAGGCATTTGCGCACTTTCTTTTATAGAGTTGACCCCTTCTTAACTAGCCCATAGAATATGTGGTTAACGTTTGACGGTACTTTTCTGAATCACCCTGTATAAATGTCAAAGTCACTGACTGACTGATCATCGCTCTACAGCCCAAACCGTAATACCTAGCAAGCTGAAATTTGGTAGGTAGCTTTGTCTTATAGTCTAGATGTGCAATAAGACGGGATTTTTCGAAATTCCCACTACAACACCTGCCATTGGCGAAAAAGGATTTTTTGCTTTCACGGCCATGCCTCGGCCCGCAAAGCGGGCGACAGCCCGCTAGTTATGGATAAATGAACAAAATCGATTTCAAAATTTTTTGATAAAAATTAAGGAACATCGAACTGATATTGGTTGAGTCTATCGTATGTAGTAAAAGCTTTTCTCATGTCCGGATACAGTGTCATTGGGTGTATGTCAAATTTCATTGTAATTGACATACACCTGTTTTGTATTGTACTTAAAAATAAATAAATAAATAAATTAACTTAAATTAAAAAAGAATACACAAATTCTACTGCTATAGTAACGATTAAATGATCATCTCTCAAGCATTGTTTCTCAACTATTTCACTTCAAGTTCACAACTCTTCTTCTTCTTATTATTATTATAGTACGAGTATGCTTTATTAGGTAAGACAAAAATATAAACAGTAAAATACAATGAAATTATAAAGTAGAAATAAATAGATTGAACAAAGAAAAAGAACAAAATAGAAAATCAAGATAATGTCCTACCTAAAGGGCGGCGTTATTGCCTGCGGCAATCTCTTCTTGTACCAAGTACCAAGGTAGAGAATGCAACGCCTGTGTGATTTCATTTTCCAATCACCGAGACAGTCGAAGCACCAATGTCAGGGGACAGAAATTTCAAATCGTCCCTGGAACATGTATTGCTCTTCTGGGGGATATATGGAATTGAAATTTACAACATTTGGCGAGTACTGGAGAAGAAATATATTATTGAACTTGAAGATGGGAAAATCTCACCGAGCATTAGATGTGGTATCATTTGTTACGCTGTCTTCATAAACTCGTGGTGTAATGGCTGGGGTACACCGATCAATTGGATGTTGGGTTGTAGCAAGGAATTAGAGGTGGCACTGGTGTTATTGCTTGTTCTGTTGTATTCATAAAGTGTTGTTGTAATATTTGCTGTTAACTGGTCAACTGCATGTTGGTTTGTAGCAAGGAATTAAGGGTGGCGCTTGGTTGTATTGATTGTTTTGTTATCTTCATAAACTGTTGTAATATTTACTGTTAACTGCATGTAGTGTTGTACCAAGGAATTAGAGGTGGCACTGGTGGTATTGCTTGTTCTCAATGTTCTAAACTGGTCAATTTACGTGTGTTGGATATTTGTTTGGATGTGATGATGATGATGACAGTTGTTCCCTGTAAAACACATGACAGCGGACAATCTGCATCTAACCATTCACTTTTAAAAATAGATCCTGCTCCTTAGAAAAGAAAATGCAGCGCCAAAATTCTTCGCTGACAAAAATACGTTTTCTTTTCTTAGTCTTGAATCTCAAGTAACATGAAACACCTTGAAAATTCAAAATACAAACCCTGCACAATAGAAGGAGGTGACATTTTTCTGAATAAAAGCTTACGCCATTTTCGGAATTTAATCTCGGCTTTTCGTGTCTCGAATTTCTTTCATTTGTGGCGTCAGCAAAGAGAGTCGAGAAAAACAAAATTTTGAATGCAAACAGATACAAACAGCAAACAGAACGAAGGGGTAAGGTACACAATAAGATTGATAGGGAACGAGAGAAGGATACAAAACTGAATGCCACAAACTGAACTTTGAGCACTTTGTATATATGCGGGGGGGAGGGGGGAGAACTTTGAAATAACGCCAAAAAAAGAAAGAAGGTAGCCTGGGATGGCAAAATAGAAAAATAAGTAAATGTCAAAATAAAGAAAAAGATAATAGTAAGGAGAAGAAAGGAAAAAAGAAGTATCAGGAAGACTTGAGACAAGGCGTCGGCCGCACAAAGGAAATTTCTCAACAACAAAAGGTCTGACATTAGCCTTTATTTCATTTCCAAGGAGATGGAGAGGGCAAAGAAAGAATTGCTCTTTATTCAAGAGGAGAAAGGATGATATAAGAAGAATATATTGTGCTGCAAACTGTACTCGTTCACTTTGATGTCAAACCCGGGAATAAGAGAGTGTGGGAGATTTTTATTTATTTTATAGCGTTCACTACAACGTATCAGATCCAAGGGAAAGTGGGAATTTTGTCACGACCTGAAATGTAGATATCAACATAGATGGACAGAAAACGACAAAAATATTGTGGAATTTCATAATTTTGTAGTGGATTTCGAGAATAGAACATTTAGCCGAGTATGTAGCGGGTTAATAAAAAATATTGTGTTCAAGTCTAAAAATTATCAATATGAAACACTATGCAAAACAAGAGTTCAAGCAAAAAAAAGAATAACAAAAATCTGCATCATAAAAAAGCAAATTCAGCAAAAATTCTCTTGTGCTTGCTCCAAGTTACCTGGCTGATGAAATAATCGGACTGCCTGCTTAGTACCTCTCTCTTTTTAGTCAACATACTCTACACCGCTATCCTATGCCTTTTTTATAGTATCTACCTGCTGCACGTTCAAAAGAATAAAAAAGTTGATCACATAAAAAATTAATAATTTATTGAATATGCTCTCAAGCGAAGCGAGTGATTGTTTTAAAATACGGAAAAACTTCTCCAAGTCTAGAGAGAACTTGAAACTTCGTGACAAACTTTTCTGATTCAATGAAAATATTTTAACCCTTGGAGACTCTACAACGCTGCGGGGAGGGAGAGAAATGAGCGAGCGGAACATGAGATGAGCTCTCTGAACTTTCAATTAAAAAAAAAAATATCTCTCCTTTGTTTTAGAGTTAGACAATAAGGTGCCAATGCATTGGAATGGCATAAAACATTACAAGCCCCATCCAGGTTGGTGAGACTGAAGAGACTCTGGTGTCAAACATCTTCATCGCACGTTCAAATACCGTCAATATATGAACTTTTTTGTGATTTGATGTGTTAAAAATGGTTTCTCTTGTGCTTTAAATAAATAAAATGGATTCATTTATCGTTCCACGTGTCAAAGATCAATCAGCAACAAATCTTTATTTGTGAGATAACAAAATTTGTGATGTTTAGTATGTACTTAGAAAATGAGTCGCTTGATAAGAGATGACTAAATTTGAACTCATCCATTTTTTGAAAAACATATCATCCGGGAAAGAAAGAGAAATACAAGTTTGCTCCTCTTGAAAACTTCTGCCATTCTGCGGGGTTTTTGGAATTTGTCTGATAAGTCTGACATACATATTTATTCTCTTTCTTCCTCTTCCAAGTTTCATATTCCCTCCATTCTTTTTCTACTTTCTTTCCGTCTTTCTTTCTCAGATACTTTATCTTCCGCTCCTTCTCCTCCGTTATCCATTACATCTTCCTTCCTTATCCATGCACTCTTTGTCAACTTCTTCAACCTGCTCATCATTTCCACCTTCTTTCATTTTACCGTCTTGCATTTGTTCGCATGTCCCCATTTTTTGTCTCCAGTCAGTCTGCACTAATACGTTGTACGTACATTGAATTTGGATGTCACTTTTCAGACTGAAATCACTTTGTGCGACTGGAATATGCTTTCAGTCGATCAAAAAACAACATTGGTTGTTTAGGTTGATGTCTTAAAATATTTTATCGTCGGGATTTCGTAAAAAGCAGTCAAGATTGAGGTCATCCTTTTGTCAGAAACAGAAAGTATGAATCAAGTTCTGAATGTATAGCAATGAATGCTGCTGTTTCACTATTACGTCCAGAAAGATGAGAAGAAAATAAAGAAAGACAGAGGAACTGTAGCGCAAACTTTCCGATACTTGAGACAGATGATGGCGTTTGTGTACAATTGACATTTTTATCGGACGTAGAAAATATTAATGGCAAAGTTCATGATTAGAGTTTGTCAGGAGAAGAAGAAAAATGAAATGGGGAAAATCAAAAGACACAAAGAACCAAACCCAATTGAAATGTTCTAGTGTCGAAGACATTAAATCAGATATTTTTCCACCAAATGGGTAATTACCAAAGCCCACATAGAAGTTAAGTACGAGTAGTTTGAATTGATAGTGATTTACTTGGGGCTGAATTATAATACAGGATTAGATTTGACCTAAGTGAACACTATCCCTATTGTGCGCTGTGCATGGTTGAAACTTAACTTAACTTTAATCCTGTTTCATAATGTGGCCCTTAGACTCCCAGCACGAGGCAGGTTTCTCAACAAATTATAAAATGTATGCTATCACACTAAACTAATGTAAAGTCTATCTATGTCGTAAAAATATGACAGAGTGCTGACAGACAAGGTGAGTAGAACAGTGCATTGGATAGAATTATAAAATTACAACACATAACATATTGTTGGTTGCATAGGCCAATTTTTATCCAGGACTTACCTCCAAAATGACAGTTTAAGAATTTTAGCCAAGAATTCATAAATTTTCATTAAATTAAATTTGATAGCAGTTTAGACATAGTCGAAAAAATTATTAAATACCTAGTTTTATTATTTCATAGAGAATGGTCGAAAGTCTTAGGCATGTTATAATAAACTGCTGTTAAACACTCATTGTTGTACAAAGCTGAAAGAACCCTAATAATAACAATGCTGAAACAGGAGCCTCTTAACAGCCCCAACAGCCGCTGGCCTTCACAACACTTGACATCTTTCACGGCCCCATTTTCTCCCCCAACGCGCCACGACTCCAGTATCACAGCCTCATTATGTCTCTCCGCTACACGTAAGTTGTTTGCTCGTCTCGTTATTTCCTCGAGGAAAGTTTTTTCATAAGAGGATTGTTGATACGTGGGAAGATGGAGGAGAGGACGGAATGACATGGAGAAGGGACATGAAGCGTGGAGGAGTAGAGGGAAGGAGAGGAAGAAGGAGAGCAAAGAGAATTTATCAGAAACACGAAAAGGAGGGTAGGAGAAGAAGACATGTCAGATGAAGGGGATGGTAGGAATTAAGAAAATGGAGGAAGGAGTTGACGAATGGGAACATATAAGTTGAAGTGGATGTTACGAAAAGTGGTAGAAGCAATAGGGAACTTATCAGAGTGTATGGTAGGAAAAGTGGAACCAATAGACGAAAGGAAACATATCATATGAAAGTCTGGAAGCAGAAAATGACTGCAGACCTCATTACGACGTCTCTTATTTGTCCTGTCATTTTCCTGCTACTACTTGAACAAACGATGGTTGATAAATAATTTTGATTTTCTGGAACTCTTGGGGCATCTTATTTGGTGTATAATTTACCAGCAATGATTGTAGAGATAATTGAGGAAACCTTTTAGCAATCTTTGTTCACGTTTTGATTGGAGAAACTCATTGAAACAAACTTGATTAACATACAACAAAATAATTGCTAAATGAAACTTTTAATTTTAAAATAATTCTGTGAGAACCAAGAAGAAAGCACTTTTGCATACCAATCGACTAAATAATTATACATAAAATGAATTTTTATTATTATACAACACTTTATTAGGTATAAATGGACATTATGTACAGTGAAAATAATTATTTTAAGTATTTTAACAATGAAAAAAAAAAAAAAAAAAAAAAAATGGAAACAATGTATACAATAAAAATGAAAAAGAATAGAAAATATAGAAACACATACATATGTCCTAACTAAAGGGCGGAGTTATTGCCTATGGCAATCTCCTCCACCCAACTCTTTGAATGATTTGAGTATGTGTATAACTTGTATCTAACAATATGGAAGCTATTCACGAGCATATCCAACAATACTCTCATTAATACCTTGCTGAGGAAGTAAAAATGCTTTCAACAGAATTCCTACGTCACTTTGCTCGGGAAGTGTTGTCACCTCTACTCTACAAGTTTGGGGACGATATTGACTTTTGTCCCTGATAAGTGATAACATTAGTACCCTCCCACCCCTGATTCCTCTAGTGATTGATTTCCTCGCTATAACTGTACACACATCACCCCTTGACACTTGAAAGGTGGGTGCAGCACTGTAGGACGATCACAATGTTGATATCAGCAATGTATAATTCAAAGCGGCAAGAGCTTCAGACGTCAACGCTGTGTTGAAAAGATATAATTAGACATTGAATATGAAGCACAGAGTTGGGACGTCCAGCAACCTAGCTCCCTCTATCCTGCTTCCTCACCTCTCCTTCCTATTTTGCCTTTCCTGAGGCACTGTTTGTTTTTCCCTCAAGCACAATATTTGCTTTGAACGTAGATTTGTTTGTTTTATCACACCGAGAGCATTACATCGACAATGCGAGGAGCTCTTTTTTTACTCTACCATTTTGCTGTGTAACCCTATTTATTCGCATACACATTATATATTATTTTATTGATCTCATTATGCTGCTTTTACATTTCCAAGTGCTCTTAAAAAATGTAGAAGGGTGCTTCTATGTCATGTACTTCACAAGTCATTTATTTTCTGTATAAGGCTTTATTGTCTTTTAATACTTTGCGTAATTTGGAGTACTTGTTCAAATTCAAGTGCATTTTTCTACCAAGCTTCTGCACCTAAGTTCAATTTCAATGCTGAGCTTGTATGTAATTTCAAATAGATGTTCAAACTAATTGAATATTAAGCTCTTTTATTCACGCCGTCTCTCGTTGAAGCGTCGGTAGTCGGTACACATGACTTCTGATTCTGACATTTTTCATTGTCAGAAAAGTCCATTTTTTCATCATCTGAGAGAAAAATTGTACGACCAGATGACTTTGTTTCAGGTTCATTAAGTAGGTCATCATAATTGTGTTAATCAAGAAAGAGTGATTTGAAATCAAATTATTTGTTTGACTAAGTTAGAGATGGGACGGGAACCTTCGATTACCAGGTTTCAGGTCCGCTGCCTTATCGAACGAGCTACTGAGGTTGGTTGTGCGCAATTAAGTATAACAGGGATGGTTTGAAAGACTGAAGCCACCAATTTGACCAAGTGCAATTCAAACCATACAGGTGTTCAAGTCAGACCTAGAAAATTAAGTGAAACAAAAAAATCTACGTTTTATTTTTTGGCGGAACAAGCTATAGATTACTATAGAAGGACTTTGAACAACTACTTAACATTTTGTTACTTTGAAAGGAAGAATAGAAGATTTGCCTTGAATGGTATTTGAATTTTGAAGTCGACAACTCGACACCTTATAATTGAAGTACATGACATGAGCTTTCTTTTTTACTTTTTACTACCCGTAAGATCAAGAAAGTACTGTTTTTTTTTAAGGAAAATGTTCTGCTATCGATTTGTTGGACTCACTTTCCTGATTATTTTTATATTTTTCATAATCCTACGATCATTCGGCCCTGGATGTATCCGAAAATTCATAAAACTGAGCAACATCAATTTATTCAGCATATTTTGAAGCGTCTGTTTTTAAAGGTCTAATTTTCACAGCGCTTTTATGTTTCAAACGAGTCCCATACTTTTCCAAAAGGAACATTCCTTCATCTGTCATTACTCCATCTTGTGCTGAAATTCAGAGCATCTCTTCAACATCTCCATGTGCTCCGAGCACGTTTGCTGACACACTTGAACATTTTCTTAAGCAGCATTTTACCCAAGCTATAACATTTACCCCAGAAGACGAGTGGAGTCGTAAAACTGAAACTTTATTTTCTCCGGGTTGGTACACATCAAGCTTTTTTTTTTGGGTCACTCTTATTGCAAAGCACAATACAAGTTTGTACCCGGAGAAACTTCACAAAAATACCCAGACGATAAATTGTGTTGCGAAATTCGAAATGGTTCTCTTACAATGGATGTACACGACAGATTTTGTAAATTTCAACTCTTGAATGGCTCCTGTTGAAAGACGCGGAAACTGCGGGGTTGAGTATTGCAGAAGGGTAGCCAAGTTGGGAGCGGATAAACATCTCCAATACAAACCTTCATCACCATCAGTTGAAACGCAATGAAATCCTAAATCTTGCAAATTTGTTTTGGCATAATCCACCCGCTCATTTCAGGAAAATTTCATTTTACCTTTTCCTCATCTGAGAAGTCTCAGAACTTGCTGAAATCTCAACGAGCTTTTTATCTCTTCTTTGAAAGTCACGCAGTTTAAAATGCTTCTCGCGAGGAAATTCAAATTAAAACGAGACTTTGAAATAAAGAGAAAAGTAAAATGAGACATGATGAGGGAAAATGGGAAATAGATGACAAAGGTGAGAGCGATGAGAGACAAGAGTGAAAAGGATTAAAGAGAATTGTCGAGAGCAGGCGAGAGGAATCCGAAATTTTAAAAGGGTAAATCCCTTAGATAGAGTGTATGAAGCTGGGATTTTATGCTCAACAAAATCTATTTGATAAAGATAGAGCCTGATACAGCAGGTTTTTCCCCGGTAATACTATTATTATGTTCTAAAAAATAGAAATAACATAATTATGTGTTAAATTACGTTTCATTAAAAGTCTTATCTTTGAAAATTGCTTCGTGACAGCTTTTATTATTTATTTTTTTGCTTTAATGTCTCTTTACCGTCATATCTAGGCACAATAGATCTCATTAGGTCGCAGTATTAATAGTATGGAGTTTGCACTAAAACCCAACAACCAGGTCGAATAACCACATATATTATTGTGTTGATCATTCATTAATTTCATTGTGATCATTCGTTTTATAACAAAGCCGCGTAAGCTATGGTAAGCCAAATAGACCACACAGAAATCAATAAATACCGATGACAAGAAGTATTCCAAAATGGAAGAGAATACAAGGAGATTTCAATTACTCAGGACAGGGATTTAAATTGCTGATCCCAACTATCGAAACATGAAAATTTTCAATACGAAAAAAAAAAAAAAAAAATCATATATAGAAAGAAGGGACTTACCTGTTTCTTTCCGCGATGCAGCAGCCTTCGTGTAGAAAATAAATGCAGACAGGAAAAACACCGATGACAAATTTTCGGCCCGTCCCACTACCCCTGTCACCTGAAACAAGGAAGAGAATCGAAATTAATGTCAACGGGTGGTCAAGTGGTTAACGCGCTAATTACCTGGATTACCAGATCCAGGTAGCGTAGTGATCCGTTCGTTCGAATCCCAACCAGTGTATTCATTTTTCCTCATTGATATGAGTTTGTGACCACATAACAAGACTCTACCAGTGCAATATTGTACGGAATGCAGTGCTCTTTGGGTAAACGCATTTTATGGCTGCTGTGACTGCTGTGTCCTCTATAACCCCACGCTACCCGGTGAACTTTCCAGCAAAAAAATACATCTTTTTTCTCCCGCTTGCTCTCTCTCTCTCCCGCTCTGTCTCTCTCTCTTCCGCTCTCTCTCTCTCTCTCCTGCTCTCTTTTTCTCCCGCTATATGAATAAGAGAAAGAGAGGGAGAAAAAATCAATAGATACACATTTATTTATGGAATTTTACGTGCAAAATATACCAGGAAGGGTGAAAATATGAGAAAACCTTAGCAGGAAACGATAGAAAAAAGCGAGGAGAGAGTGAGGAAGGAAGAAAATGAGAGAAGCTTTAAAAAATATTTAGATACCTACTACTTTTGTGTAATAGAGAAATTTAATATTTTTATTGGAACATCTGACGAAGAGAGAGAAGGAGGAGGAGCAAGAAAGAGGACTGTAAAAACTTATTCCTTCTCTTTCATACGTTGAAATCGTAGGAGAAAGAGGAGGAGGAGGAGGAGGAAGAGAGAGTAAGAGAAGAAGGAGAAGGGAGAGCGGAAAGAGAAGGAGGGAGGAGAATAATGGAGGAGAGAGAGGACTATAAAAACTTATTCATTCTCTTTCATACCTTGAAGTCGTAAGAGAAGAAGGAGGAGGAGCAGGACGAGGAGGAGGAGGAGAAGGAGGAGGAGCAGGACGAGGAGGAGGAGGAGAAGGAGGATGAGGAGAAGGAGGGAGGAGAAGAGGAGGGAGAAGGAGAGAGAAGGAGTAGAGAGAAGGAGGAGGAGAAGAAGGGGAGGAAGGAGAGGAGGGGAAGGAGAAGGAGGGAGGAGAAGTATACATGGAATGTCTGCTTTACTCTCTTTTATCGTTGCCTTATTTTGAAAATTTCCCTTCTTTTCTAGCTGAATACATTTGCTTTGCTTCAATTTTAGCATACTAGGTTTTGTTCTTTGATTTTTTTGTTGTTGAAAAATGCGTAAACTTTTGCTTTCATTGAATATTAGCATATTTTGGTACATATGACTTTTCTATATAATTTTTTTGGTAACATTCCAAATATTTCCTTTCCTACCCACCTCAGTGGCTTGATCGATAAAGCGGCGGACTAGTAATTTCAACCAATCACAATACATTTCTAGCAGCTGTTAAGTGAAAGTGGCTTGGATCAACAAATCTTAGATATTTCTCAATATTTAATATTTCATATAACAAACATGTCATCATTCTTCTCACGACACATGGTGCCTACCAGGCTCGAGGCATTTCTTAGAAATTGAATTCTGCTCTATAATTGGGCATATAGAGTAGTCACCGTGGCAGAGTGAGATAGGCATTGCACGCATGTAATAGAATAATTCGAGAAGTAAAGGGGGCTCTTAGTAATGCTGCGCTACCCATAAAAATTGAGAAGAGGCCTTGTACTTCACCACAAATGAAACCATACAAACATAATTCGGCATATAGAGTTATTATGAAAACTTTTTGGGCAAATATTGTACATTGTCTCCGTTGTTCCTACTACCCGTAGTCCAAAGATCCTTACTTCGAGTTGGGACAGACTGTTTGAAGAAAAATCTGTTCCCTTCAAACACGTGAGGCTAGCGTTTCCGGCCTTACCCAGGCTGGGTGAGGTTAATGTGGGTAGCTGGTACGATTCCCAGCGAATGGAGGGTAAAACCCCCGTCCTGACTATCTATCTCAAATCAATACGTTAAAACCAAATAGTATCAACTAGTCACAATAGATCTAATAAGGTTGTGCACTGGTAGTCAAGTGGTTAACGTGCTAGTCTGGTAATCCAGGTAGCGTAGAGATCCGTTGGTTCGAATCCCACCCAGTGCACGAATTTTTCCTCAATAATTTGCGTTTGTGACCACATAAAAATGAGACTCTGTGGGTTAGGTGGTAGAAAATGCTTTGAGCATTAACCTCGCCTGATGGTTACTAAAGAGTATTATTATAATAAGGTCGCAGTGTTAATTGTAAGGTTTTCACTGAAAACCCTGCAACCAGGTCTAATTATAATAATAATAATACATAGCGTTCCGGCAGTTAGACTACCTATACATATTTACGAATTTCTAATAATTGCATTCGGTAAGTGCGTACAATACGCATTCCACGTTTCTCTCTTCCCTTATAAAGAGAAGAGAGATATAAATCTTTGACTTGTTTTCCTTACTTTGTACTTTTACACGGAATAAATCCTCAGAAATCGGATGAAAAATTCGAGCAACTTCTTCTTTTTCTAAGAGTCTATTTGTCTTTATTACGCACACTTTTTTTCTCTCGAGAGCATTATTAGATCACAGATACATCTTGAACATTATTTCTGCTCGTGCCAATCCAGCCTGAGCACATAAGTAGGGAAGTCACCTTGGCCTAGCGGTAGCATGCTGGGCTTACACTCCAGGTGACCCGAGTTCGAATCCCGGCGGGGTCGGATTTTTTCGGCTCTGTACTTTGGATGTCGGGGCCTACCCTAGCCTCGCGAGGATAATTTGGGGTAGTTGTAGAGTGGGCAAAGACCAGTGGCGGCATTACGAGATGGATATTGGAATATGATGGTTGGTTGGAGATATGAGCATAAGCATTAGTTCTCGTAGTGTCAATGCTACCCACTAAAAATTGTGACATAATATGACAAATAACTAGCTTTTATATTATCTTAAAATATGAATTTGTTTAAAGAATTTTACTGAATAACGTGCAATACATATATTTTAATTACAAGGTTCACATTTTTTTTTTATTTCGTAGCCATGAAACAGCAGCTACTGTAGACCCTTGTGGTCTGTGTTGTAGCTTACCCATTCCGCAGTATGCCTCATTTTTCATAGGCGAAAAGTGATACTTCCCATTTAGATGCTGGCTCAACACGAGCGCTCCGGAAGGTGTCCCTTACAAACAACTGTAACCAAGTTTTGAATACAATATTTTGTTAGCTCTGGTAATCAAACCCGGGACCTTGCGCGTGCGAGCGAGTAGCTCACCACTAAGCTAATCCCCCATACTAGACCCATTAGTATATCCCCCACGCCAGACCCATTAGTATATCCCCCACACACCAATGGCCGAGCAACCTCCGTCGGACTTTACAGGTCTAGACGGCTAAATATGAAATTTGGGAGAGAGGGAGAAGGATAATGAAGAAAAAGAAAATGATAGAAACAATGGGAGAAAAGGCGAAGGTGAGAGAAAGAAGAGAGAGAAAAAACAAGAAACCACATAAAATCTAACTGACATCATAAATTGTGGAAAATTTTCTGCAAAAGAAAACTCTCACTCTATCCTCCTCTTCCCCTTAGATTTCCCTATCTCTCTCACATGCCCAAATATCTCTTCCTCTCACAACCTAATACCTTCCACTTTCCCTCACAACACTATATTCCTCTCTCTCTCTCTTACCCTAATATCCCCATCTCTCTCTCTCTTCTTTTTTCCGTAGACACGAGTGGCGTGGGGGGGTGGGGGGGGGGGAAATGTATTTTCAGGGTTTTTCACGGATTTGCAGACAAAAGAATATTTCGGGTTACTTCGAATTTTCGACCCGTATGATAAGTCGTTGGGTAACCCTTCACACTCCACCATGTACCCTCCCCTTTTGCCTCCCTCAAGAAATGGGGACAAAATTGCAGAGGTGGGTAGAAGGTGAAGATCCTCCCAACTTTCATGCTCTTGAAATAAGGGGGAGGGGGGAAAAATAGGGGAAGAACAGGGGGGACGTTGGAAATCCCCACACCTCTTCTGCTTCTTGAAAAAAGGGGGAAGAGGGGTATTTATGTGAAGAAGTAGAAAAAAAAGGGGGGGGGGGTGTTTAGGTGATGAAGGGCAAAGAGATCGGGGCGGGAGGTTGGTATTTAGATATTTTTTTAATCCGAGTTCATTTCAGGTGGGCGAGTGAGAGGAGGAGGCTATATTTCAGCTTGCAGCTTCAAGCTGTATTTAGAAGACTGTGGTGAAAAGAAGGAGTAAATTTATATAACATTTGTCACGCATATTACAATTACAATAAAGTTTTTTTTTCATTTATTGATGAATTTTCATCATCGGTTTGTAGCGGTCGGGTTGGGACGCTTATAACACCCATCCTTATCAGCATGTTAAATCAAAGGGCATTCAGTCGTGAAAATGTGCCACACCAAGACCAACCTCAACTGTGAGGTTGAACAATGTCCACCCGAAATAGGTTTGGGAAATCGAAAATTGAAAGAAGAAAATTCATAAATTTGTCAGGTCACATGAAATACAATATACAACTTAGTTAAATAGAAATTGGACCCGTCTGAGGGACATTATAAAATAAGATATCTACAAAGACAAGGCTCTCCGCCTCAAGTCGAACTAAAGAGCACTTTGATTGGTTGAAACTCTGACCTGTCCCTAAAATGCCAGTCTGCAATCGTACCTGATGGATATAGGAGAACTCAAGGGACTTGCAATTTTTACTCTCTCTTTTATCCAGGACTCTCTCTTGAAGAGGTCATTTTCCCTTATACAAAGGTGAACAGAGGTAATGGAACTAGAAATTCTCTTATATCCAGGTTCGACTGTATGCGATTACCAAGTATCTGAGTTCCAACAGCATTTTCTAATGTATACAAACCAAAAGTACTATTACTGTCACTCGGAAATACTCGAAAACGGAAACTGGTACTCGGAAACTGTCACCTACAAGTCCAGAACTTCGCCACCACTGATTTGGAAGAGATAATATGGAACAATAACGTCAGTGGAGGAGGAGAAGAGAAGTGAGAAAGAGAAGGAAGAGAGAGGGAGGAGGAGCAAGAGGAGTGAGAGAGGATGGGGAGGAAGAGGAATAGAGAAGGAGGAGGAGGAGGAGTAAGAGAGAAGAAGGAAGAAGGAAGGGGAGGAGCAGAAAGGGGAGAAGAGTAGGAGAACTTTTGATTTATTTTTATGAGTTTTTAAATTACAAGTTCCGTGGATTGTTATTCTTACGGAAGAAGAAGAAAAATAAAAAGAAATTTGATAAAGATGATTTTCCCTCAGAGCAAACAGTTAGGATGGCGCTTTCTCTAATTTTCTTTTTTTTTTATCACATATTCTTTCTTTTTTCATGGCGACACCGAAAGTTATAGAACTAAAAAAAACAGTTTCTTATATTGACATATGTATCTTGTGGCATTTAACACATGATAGCTACATGGTTGTGGTATTATTATCTGATCTGGTTGCAGGGTTTTCAGTGAAACCCTAACTGCGACCTAATTAGAGTACCAGCTACCTACATTAATCTCACCCAGCCTGGGTAGGGCCGGAAATGATAGCCTCACGTGTTTGGAGGGAACAGAATTTTCTTCGAAACGTATGCTCCAACCGGAGATTGAACTCGGGATCTCTGGACTACGGGCAGTAGTCTCAAACCATTACGCCACGGAGGCTGGCACTGGTTGTGGTAGATAAAGTATGATTTGGTTGTGGCATCAAAGATGTGGTTGTGAAATTTGTTTGTGAATGGTTGTGGCTCTGGGATTCAAACCGGGACTTTCCGCATGCCCAGCGAGTATCTTCTTACTATAATACACTTTCGAGTCATCACAACTACTCCGACACGCTTTACTTTACGCTGAAACCCGGAATTGAACACCGACCTTCAGGTTACAAGTCCGCCGCCTTATCGTTCAAGCTACTCGTAAAAATGAGTAATACCTACCAAATTTTTAAAATAGTCAATAAAGCTCAATAATCCTAAGCTCAAATTTTCAACACACTACACCTACACATACACCATACATTACACACTGGAAACGGAAGGAGCCCAGAACAATGGTTCTGAGCGTCCAAATGGTTCATATTAATACTTCCAGGACTATGACTTTACACATGGACACGGAAAGTAAGTAAGTTAGCTATTCGTATGAATAGCGACCAGTGGCGGCACAAGAGGAAGGAATCAATATGGATGGTAGAAAATGATGAAATTTGGAGATTCGTAATTCTGAGCTAGCCACTATCAGTTGTGACATATTAACACACACAAAAAATTACACAAATGAAGCACACATTTAAAGTGTTAATACCATTTACATTAGTTCCCTTTGAATTCGAATGAACCAATCCGCCCTACCCCCCCCCCCCCCCCCTACACCCTTGCGGATACAATACGCAAATGTGAAAAATCAATATTCCACACATGTCTGATGACTGCATGTGTGTTATGCCCTCTTTCCCCCCCCCCCAGGAACTTTCAATTCGAATTCAATTCCAAAGTTCACAAACACACTACTCTACACACAACACACACAACAACACACACACACACACACACCAGAGGAGTTAAAGAGTATCAAGATATCAGGAAAGTTTCACGTATATTAGTTTGAACTTTTTTTTTTTTTTTGAACCCCCCGCTACGTCGGTGTTTTCGGAAAATTTATATCGAATTTATACAATCCGTTTTGGGGTGGGAAGAAAAAGAGACGGCGAGGGAGGGATGCGGGGGAGTTTGTGCATAAATGTTTCACGGAGAAGTTTAACAGGTCGAAAGGCTGTGTTTCCTAATCTGGCGACAGCTGTCGGATTGGCGCAACTTTTTGGCGTTAACATAGGTCCAAATCCATTAACAATGGACTGAACCCGGCTTGTACAAAGTAAGAAATTATCTGACTTAGTACGTGTACACGTATTCTGTCGCTATGCATATGCATAATGAATATGATCCGTTAGTCAATTGTCAATTTGTCACACTAATCAATTGATTATATTTAATATACTTTAAGTCAATGATTAACTTTCTCGTAAGGAAAAATGAGTAGTTACTAGTATGAAAGAAATTATCTGACTTAGTACGTGTACACGTATTCTGTCACTATATGCATAATGAATATGATCCGTTAGTCAATTTTCACACTAATCAATTGATGATATTTAATATACTTTAAGTCAATGATTAACTTCCTCGAAAGAAAAATGAGGAGTTACTAGTATGAGTAACGATCAGTTATATTACCAGAGTTTAAAATATCTAATTTATGTACGTATAATAGAATTTGAAAAAGGGAAGGAGACTCTTGGTAATGCTGCGCTACCCAAAAACATTGTAAAGAGACCTTGGGCTACACAACTAAAAAATTGGTTTTATATATAAAAAACACAAGAGCAGCAATAATCAGCTGATAATCGCTAGTCAGAGATTTAGCCTCTTGTTTTATGTACTCGATAAACGGGTCTTTAACAAAAGTCATTTTAGGACAGAAAAGTGTGGATAAGCAATTCAGATATTAGCAGATTAACACTATACTTAGGACAATAGCAAGTTAGCAAGCCATTATTTTGTCAAATAAAGCGCTCCCACTCATTAGTCAGAAAACTCAAAATAGATGAAACAATAACCAGAAAACAACCCCCACAGCCAGACCTTCTCCAAACAAAAGAAGAGGAAGCAGATAAGGCAAACGAGAAGGATAAGAAGAAGAGGAAAAACTAATAGAGGAACAAGAAGAAAGCATACGCAAGAACAACAAAACAATGCCAAACAATAATGAAGATAGATAGGAAACATACAAAACACACATATAAACCAAAGTAAATACATACAAACACAAACAAGAATATAGATAATTGTACATATTAAAACAAATGTACAAAGAAAAGTAAATACATACGAACATAGATACTTGTATACAATGCCGTGAATTAGAGATATGAATACATCATGGCAATTAATTTGCCTCAACCGCTTTTTTTTACTAAGGGAAATATTCCAAGGGAACACAAAACCTGAAACACAAATAGCCGACAAAAGCGAGCCAAAGAGAACACAATGAAGTACCTACACAATATAAAAAAATGAAATCGGAGCAAAAAAGTATTTACAAAAACAAACTTCTGATTTCTAATATATATTAGAAATTTATCAGAAGTACTATTCGCAACACAAACCTTAGGGTTGTTTATGTAAAAAACCGACGTTACAGAAACACTAGCTACTTCGATTAGAGAAACATGGAAAATTATAGTCAGAGGAAGTATTCCTTTTTATTGATTTAACATACATAACATTCTTTAACCATTAAAATGATACAAAATTATAGCATTCATATTTGATTACGGCTTGTAATATATCCACAAAACCTTGTTATCACACATCACACACAAAACCAATGACACGATTGAACCAATCAAGGAAATTGTAACAGGAAACTAATGCGGATTTAATTTGCTGAAACCTAAAAGGAAGTGGTCCCTTAATCCTACATCGGATATGGGGTATGCAATTAGACGAACTGACAATACTTGTACGGAATACACGTGCAATAACTCAACCCTACCCAATACCATTTCCCATTAGGGTAATCCAAAAACTCCCCCTACAAATACCTCAGTTAACTACTGACCCACCTCTCTTTCCACATGTAAACCTTCACTGCATAAATCCTACATCCCCTACGTAAATCCTACCCTCTTCTTTCCTAATCAGCCACGTCCCTCTAAATGGGTTAGTTGATACAGGCGATGAAAACGCATTTTCTCGTTAGTTGTTACGTAAACACATTACCGCCACACAATATACACATGAGGAGACAAAGCCATTCAAGATAAGTGAGGCATTCAGAGGCGGGGCGCCCTAAAGTGTAGACAATTCCTTGACATCAAAGTAAGCAAAGGAATTTGATAAGAAAACTTGACGGCAAAGTCAACAAGGTCTACCGGAATGACGAAAGGAGAGAAAGCCATCAGGAAATGTAAGACGAAATTTTCCGAAGAATTGTAAGACGATACAGTTGTTGAAGTTTTCAAAGTGGGTTCAAATTCAATGACATTTGGAGATTGTCGAGAGCAAGAGAGCATCGGTCAAGCTCAAGAGGCGTTTCAAATAATCTAACAAGTCTTCGACATGTGGCTTTAACGATCCCTCTCAAATAACTCTGAATTTATTAAAATTCTTAACATTCCATTCATGACAGATTCCAAGTCGACCATTTTGAAACAAAAAAATTACAAGTAAAAAAAATCTGGTGTAAACATCACACGACTTTCCTTATCATAATATTAGGAATGGGAACAGGACCAAAAGCCACTGGTGACTCAAAGGTAACAGTTAGCTAAAAATCAAAGCCAAATTCGTAATCAGCACCTCAAAATCATTGGATTTGATATGTCACAGTTCCCATCTAGGATGAATAATAAAAAAGTTAGTCAAAGCGGGTCCCCCCCAAAATACCGGTAAATTGGGGCCGAGGTCCGAAAAGTTCAAGATATCAAAAAAATGATAAGAAGAGACCCCTATTATTTTTTTAATCTAAGAAAATGTTGTTCTATAATTTTTTTTGTATTTTTAACCAATTCATAGAAGCAGAGCTTGCGGCCAATATTTGCGGCCCTGCGGCCGCATTTTGCGGCCGATTTTAACCAAAAGTTTCGTGGTTCGTCTGGTGTATAAAATGAATTACCATACCAAATTTCAAGTCTCTAGCTCTTATCGTTCTTGAGATATCCTGTTCACAGACAGACAGACAGACAGACAGACAGACGCACGGACCAATGGCTGAAACCAACTTTTTTGGTATCCTGAGGCTATGATTCGTCCAGAAATGTGAAAAACTGGGTAGGTCAAATTTTCGACGAATACAATACTTTCCTTATTATAGGATAAGGAAAGTAAAAAAGAAGGGGAAAAAAATATTTTTACTTTCCTTATCCTATAATAAGGAAAGTATTGTATTCGTCGAAAATTTGACCTACCCAGTTTTTCACATTTCTGGACGAATCATAGCCTCAGGATACCAAAAAAGTTGTTTTTAGCCATTGGTCCGTGCGTCTGTCTGTCTGTCTGTCTGTCTGTCTGTCTGTCTGTCTGTCTGTCTGTGAACAGGATATCTCAAGAACGGTAAGAGCTAGAGACTTGAAATTTGGTATGCAAATCAATTTTATACACCAGACGAACCACGAAACTTTTGGTTCAAATCGGCCGCAAAATGCGGCCGCAGGGCCGCAAATATTGGCCGCAAGCGCCGCTTCTATGAATTGGTTAATGATACAAAAAAAGTTACAGAACAACATTTTCTTAGATTAAAAAAATAATAGGGGTCTCTTCTTATCATTTTTTTGATATCTTGAACTTTTTGGACCTCGGCCCCAATTTACCGGTATTTTGGGGGGGACCCGCTCAGACTAACTTTTTTATTATTCATCCTAGATGGGGATTGTGACATATCAAATCCAATGATTTTGAGGTGCTGATTACGAATTTGGCTTTGATTTTTAGCTGACTGTTACCTTTGAGTCACCAGTGGCTTTTGGTCCTGTTCCCATTCCTAATATGATAAGGAAAGTCGTGTGATGTTTACACCAGATTTTTATTTTTTTAAAACTGATTGTTATGCTGTGATTTTTAGCAAAAAATAAATATTATGCTTCTTCATAAGAGATTACAAGTCAAGTATTTTCTAATGAACATTACAAAGTATTTTTAACATAACAAATTATATCGAATATCTCAATAGTCTCGTGTTTTGCTGCTGAATTTCCTGTTCAACTCTGACTAGAAAAGCTGAAGGATAGTTTGTCAAGTGAATTCTGGGTAGCTGGGTAAATGCTGCCTTACGTTTGTGTTATGACGATCGCTGTTCGAAGTGCCATCGATGCGCGATGGATGGCTGGTTTACAGATTCCTTCAAACTCACAGAAACTACACAGAGAGACAAAGAGAGAGAGCCATCGATGGCTGGTTTACAGAATCCTTCAAACTAACAGAAACTATAGAGAGAGGGAAAAAAAGGAGAGAGAGAGAGAGAGAGAGAGAGAAAGAGAGAGAGAGAGAAAGAGAGGAGAGAGGAGGCTCGAGGGAGGCAAAGAGAAAATACAATTTTCAGCGGCTTTTCTCTAACCCTTGACTTTCGACCCTCTTATTCTGGTAGACTTGAGGTTGAAAAGCTAACACAGAATAACAACGAAGCGAAACTTGAAATTCAATATTGAACAAATTTTGTTTTCAAAGTCAACCACGTTTTTTTTTACGAATATTTTCTTTTTTCTCTCAAAATTCTTTTCGAAGTGAAACGAATACGCATTTTACCAATAAACTTGGAAAAGGTTCACACTTTTCAGTGTGATAAATATATTTTGTATTTTACGCTTCTTTTGCAGTTATCTCAAGAGGACCTCCTGCAATATTAATAAGGAAGGATTTTAAATTCATGCTATCAGATTATTTGATAAAATCATGTTAGAAGTAAATAATTACTAAAAGAAGCACTTAATTTAGAATTTCGCCTTTCAACAAAAATAAGAATCTTAATGACAAGACTAGTACTTTTCTTTTTTTCTCTTCTTTGGGTTTGACGATTATTTGATAAAATCATATCGGGAGTAAATAATTATTAAAAGAAGGGCTTAATTTAGATTTCGCCCATCAACAAAAATGAGAATCTAAATAACAAGACTAGTACTTTTCTTTGGGTTTGACGTCGCTTTCCATGGTCATATTTCATGGAACTCCATGGTCATATCACGACGAGGGTCTTACCCTTCATTGGCAGAAAATTCTCAAATCTGCTATTCACATTTACCTCACCCAGCCTGGGTTGGGTCGGAATGCCAGCATCACGAAGTCTTCATCTCGCGGCTTAACTTCAGTGATCCTACGAGAACGAGAAGGATAAGAAGGCGCCATGAAACGCGCCATCGACGCTGGCTGTACTTTTCTTTTCTCTTAGCGCAAGTCCTCTAGTTAACAATCCCATGAACGGATAAATGGTCATACTGTCACATATAAGTAGCAATTTAACGTATGTTCCCCCGGTTTATAATTGAAGTTGACCATTTGATGTTTGCCAACTAAAACATGTTACTTTCAAAGTTCTGCTTTTTCTTAAAAACTAAAATCCTGGACTTCGATTCGCCTTCTTTTGGTTTGGATAATTCCATTTGCTGTAATGGAAACGTCTTTTTCTCGTTCACAAAATTATTGTGGAGCTTGAAAATCTCTTTCCCAGCCGTTCTCAATAAAAATACATCCGGCTCGTGATAGCCCAAGATCCTTGTCAAATTTTACGTCAAACAGTGGAAATTTGAAAATCATTTTTTGTAAGTTCTAAATACACGAGATAATTTCAAAGGGGCTATACTATGAGCAATGAAGGTGTCCGAAGCCCAGATAAAATCCTTGGTAGAAAAAAAGGCCTATAAGAACGTGTAGACTGCAAAACGCAACTCGGTAAATATATGACGTCACAAATACGTATCCTCTTTTATCCTATGAGGTAACTTTCTTGTTGTTGTTGTTGTTTTTTTTTAACGTCACTTTCAGCTGCATGGTCATATCACGACGGGGTGTGACCCTCTATTCATGCACAGGAAACTCACAAACCTGCTAACCACATAAATCTCACCGAGCCTAAGTTCGGCCAGAATATCAGCATCCTGAAGTGTTCACCTCGCTGGACGTTGCACAACTTCGGTGATCCTAAAATAACGGGTGCATTTGACGCGACTTCGATGCTGGCTAAGCAACTTAAAAGGATTTTAAGGTCTTTCGCGTATGTTATCTTGTGGTTTTGATGGCATGCAGAAATGGTTTACCATAGAATCAGTCATGCACTATTTTTTCCATATGCAAGTGATCCATCTGCAATAATTCTTGTTTTCCTCACACACATCCTGATCCTTGAGCCGCCCGCCCCTCCCCCCCACTGTGCAGCGGAAATTAGAAGGAAACATTTTTCGTATTGAAAAAGAAGAAACAGAGAGACAGTCAGAGAGAAAATATCAATTTCATAATAATTATCTTAAAAGCATTGAAAACTCAAGAGGAGAGAGGTGGGAGCGAGAGAGGAGAGAGGGAGGGAGAAATGAAATGATAGTCTGTATGGGAGGGAATGGATATTTTTATCTGGAAAAAAGACAGGGAGAAGACATGTGCTGGGACACAAAAGCTATACGTACTTTATGTATCTGTTCACGAGTTACAGAATTCTCCCCTATTTTTCCCTCCCTTTTAACTCTCCTTTCTCTCCCACATGTTACTCTCTTCCCTTATATTTGTTCTCTATTTTATTCCCTCGTTTGTCGGCCTCCGTGGCGTAACGGTTCCGACCACTGTCCGTAATACAGAGATCCTGAGTTCGATTACCGATTGTTCCATTACTTTTCGAACAGAAAATTCTCTTTCCTCCCAAGGTTGACATTTCCGACTTAAACAATTTTCTCCTATGCGCAATCAATAAAGAACATCATCGATTTCTGCTTCACTTTACGTTGATGACACTAATTCTAGGAATCTGCTTCGCAACTCCTTTGAAAAAAACTATGAGAAAGACAGTTAATTAATAAAAAAAGTTTACCCTCTCGGGATATTTTCTTTTTGTTTAACCTTTGAAACAGAAGGTTAAAAAGAGAAGCTTTCTTTACCTTGTCACAAGATGACAAGACACATGTTATAGTACTCTTAACAGAATCGAAAAGAATCCTTTTTCGCATCTGGTTACATAATGCTCGTAATTATTACTATTGGATTCATTATCAATAGGACATATATTATTATGTACAAACAAGTAATTACAAAAAATTAAAATACAAAATTTAGAACAATATAAACAAGAAAAGAAAAGATATACAATATAGATAAAATATATAAGGATGTGTTAACCAAATGGTGATTGTTCATGGCAATCTCTTCCACCCAACCCTTATGTTCTGCGCTTAATATTACTCGGATACCGCCACTGACATTGACTGTATCTTAATAGCTACGCGACTGAGATTGACCGTATCTTAAAGCTTCCGCCACTGAAATTGACTGTATCCTTAATAGCTGAAAGCCCAGAGCTGGAGTTACTGTGTTTTGAGCTGTAACTTTTTTTTATTGGAAATTAAGTTTTTTATGTCATGCTGAGCTTTATGCAATCTGGATGGCGGTAGTTCAGTAGCAGCTTACTTGGGTTTTCATTAACCAAGATAATGTGCTTGTAATAAAATTCTTGGTGGAAGAGCACGGGGTTTTGATGACGTTGGTGTATTACTAGTATAATTACTTTTACAGAGTTTATAGGTGGGATTAATGACGAGTTACCTGTATTTAATTTGGTTTTAAATGCTCACAGTTGCACATGGGTCATTCTAGATTTTTTTTTTCTTTTCTTGAAAGAAGTCTTATAACTATTTCACTCAGAGAAAGTCAAGTAAAGTGAAGTAGAAGCAGGTATCTCTTACAAACAACTGTAATCAAAATTTGAATACAATTTTTTTGTCGACTCTGAGATTAGAACCCGGGACCTTTCGCATGGTAAGCGAGTACCTTACCACTGAGCTAAGTTCTATAAAGAACCGACTATATACACTCACTCGCAAATTTAGCGGGACGCATAGGTTTTTCTCGTATAACGTGTGTATTTCTTGTTGGATAAAACATTTTTCATATTTTTTCTAATTGAGGAAATCACAAAAAAATTGGCAAAGAGATAGCAAAGACATGAAGGCCAATTTTCACAATTGAATGGAGTACTTGTCATTGTCGACCTTTCCCATACAGAGTGTAGAAAAAACTGGATTTCAATGATTTTTTCAAAATTCATTATTTTGGCTTCTGAGTAATAATGACCTGTCCATCAAAGCTCAACATTTTTGAGACAAGAAGGAATGATGATCAATACATAAATCAAGACAATATTACTCTGAATCCGAAGAGAGAGTGAGAGGGAGAGAGAGAGAAGAGTATAAGAGGGGAGGGAGGGCGTGAGTGTGTGTGTAGGAGAGAGATATAGGGAGAGAGAGGTGGAAAGTGGAAGATGATGTTGGGAGGAGAACTGCTGGAGAAACGAATTCAAAAGTGTCAAGGGAAATTGACTTTGCCAGAATAATGAAGAGAACGGAAAACTCATTTGTACAATACCCCCAGTGCAAAAGGGAAAACCATTTCATATGAGATGGAAAAATCCAGCATTACACCGTGATTGGATGATTTACAAAAACTTTTCAGAAAAAAAAAAAATGAAAAACAACTGACACCATCAGCAATGTTAGTTTGACGAGCCATCACCCGACGGAACTTTTTCAATCAAAAGTTCACCGTCAGTAAAGTGTGGATGTTTTTTCAAATCGCATAATTATGTCCTAGTTTTTCGTCTGGTAATCAAAAGTGCCATTCAACGAAATAAGGTCCCACGCGTTCTGTTTCGTTTATACTGATACTGAGGTCCCACACGTGTTATTTATTTTATTTTTTCTTCATTTATTATAGTGTGCGAACATATTAATTACTTCAGTGTATTTATTTAAATATAAACGAATTAATCAAGCTTCATTTACGAAATTTATATACAGTGAACATTAAAATTTCAAAATGAATATAAACAAACAGGTCAAGGGTGGTGATAATGTCTTCGGCATTCTCTTCCAGACAACCCTTGCAAACAGTTGGAAAAATGCAAAAGTAAAATATTTACACTTAAAACATATATAGGGTGTCCCACCAAAGTTGAACACCTCAAAGTACTGAAAGAGTTTTGAAAAATAAAACATCCAAGGCTACATGTCCTAACTATGCAGTTTCAGTCATGAATTTTTTTATATACAGGGTGGTTCAAAAGTCAGAAATTGAGGTGTCAACTTTCGATTTTTAAATGGATCGACCTGAAAGATCGACCTGAAATATCGAAATGCTTTAAATATAATAATAATACATGTTGCGTCCCAAACCAAGGACTGACCTCTTGACCAAGGAATGACGGTCACACCATCGGGTCGTGCACCATCATTTCTGGATAAACCAGGAGGCTCCAGAGGGGATGGCTTTGCTTGATAATATCATTCAACAAATTGTGTCTGAACCATCTACCAGCGCTCTTTTGACGGCCAAAGGATATAGTCCTCGACGATCAACATTTTCACCGCATATGAAAGGTTCGCATAGGTTCATTCCGAGTCTCATATACAAATAACCACCACGCGTCAAATTGAACCATCCATGAAAGTCGCAATACTTTTACAAGGAATAGCATGAAGCAAGGAATCAGATTCTTTTTTTTTTTTAAGTGGGGTTTAACGTCGCTTTCAACTGCCATGGTCATATCACGAGGGGGTTTTACCCTCCATTCGCAGGAAACTCACAAACCTGCTACTCACATTGACCTCACCCAGCCTGAGTGGGGCCGGGAAAAGCCAGCGTCACGAGAATTAGAATTTGAATGGTCACCCATCCAAGTCTTAACCTCGCTGGATGTCGCTTAACTTCGGTGTTCTGAAGGGAACCCGTGTATTCAACATGCCATCGACGCTAGCTCAATCAGATTCTTTCTTTTGCAAAGCTTTGAACCGCACAACATCAATGATATTTCCAAAGGTCATCTCTTTTTCTATTTTAACATCAACACAAATGTCATCCCAATTTTTCCGCACACGTTTCACGGAGGGCAAAATACTGGAAGTCCATTTCAGAGGATCCCACGTTGCTGGTATAGCTTTTTTAAATGCGAGATGCTGGCACTGTTTATTTAATCGTCACGTATTTCGATATGTCTGAGAAGTGTTGTGACGTCTTGTAGATAAAATTTTCAGATGGTTTTTGGTGCCCTCGATGTTCTAAAGTTAGAGAGAATAGACAATAATATATGGAGAATGGATTAAAACAGACAATATGATATTATTGAGTGGAAGAGATTGTCAAAGGAAATAATCCTGCTTTTTAGTTAGGACATATATTCATCATCATCATTATGTGGCGCTACAGCCCTCTGTGGGCTTTGGCCTCCTTCACTATCTGCCTCCATGCTATTCTGTCAGTCATTTTAAGTTGCGGGTTGTTTATTTGCATGTGTTGTAGGTCTTCATTAATGTTATCTGTCCATCGTAGTCTTGGTCTTCCTACTCTTCTTGTATTTTGAAGCTGTGCATTGAGAACTGTCTTTGGCATCTTATTATTATCCATTCTCTCCACATGTCCTCTCCATTGTAGTCGTTGTGCCTTGATGTACCTTACTATATCTTCCTGTTCTAAAATTGTGTCTATCTCATCATTTTTAAGTATTCTCCATCTATTTTCTGTTTTCACTGGTCCATTTATTTTTCTGATTACTTTTCTCTCAAACCTTCTTAATTTGTTTAGATCATTTCTTGTAAGTGTCCAGCATTCACTCCCATATGTTACTACTGGTCTTATTAAAGTTCTATAGATTTTAATTTTAGTTTTTCTTGATAATAGTTTGTTCTTGATGAATTTTAGATTGGCGAAGTATGCTCTATTTCCTGCTTGAAGTCTTTCTTGAATTGCTCCTGTCTGGGTGTTGTCACATTCTAATATATCTCCAAGGTATTTAAATCTGCTCACTCCTTCAAATATTTTTCCATCAATATTTATTTCTTTTGGTCTTCTCTTGTTTTCATCTGTTGAGAGTATCATGTACTTAGTTTTTTCTACATTCACAAGGAGACCCATTTCTTTAGACTTGATTTCAATTCTTTTGTATACATTTGTAAGTTCATCTTTGGATTTGGCTAATATTGCAATATCGTCAGCATATGCACAAATTTGATATGGTGTTTCAAAGATATTTTTTCCTTCTCGATTTATGTCTGCTATGGCATAATGTAGAACAGCAATGAATAGGGTTGTTGATAAGCCATCACCTTGTTTTACGCCTACATTAAAATTAAAGGGTTTGCTTAGTTTATTGTCTACTTTGACTCTGGCTTGGGTATTTTTTAAAGTCATTGAGATCAGGTTTATAAGTTTTTGTGAGACACCTATTGACGTAAGGGCTTCTTTTAGTTTTCTTCTATTTATGCTTTTTTTTATATTATTATATATTTATTTATTTTTAGAGAGAGAAAGAAAGTAAAATTTATTTACAAACAACTGACATCACTATCGATGCTTGCCATAAGACACAGTATTCTTGTTACTTTTGTTTTGAATTAGACAATGACAGTGGTTATTTTCAGGATGGTTTGTATAGGTCGTTATGAATTATGCGACAAGAACCGCGAATAGCTGTGACACTTCTCTTTTATTGTATATTTATTTGTAATTATCTGTGTTGTATGTAATATGTCCATTGAATAAAGTGTAAATAAATAATAAATAAAATATTGAGAATTGTCACTCATCACAAAAGGATGTATAAAAATGGAACATATAACATAAAAAATGGGGAGAGAGAGGGTTGGAGAAAGAATTAGAGGGGGTGGGAGAAAAGAAGAGGGAGTGAGAGAAGTCAGGTGTGGGATGAATGAGGAATATTAACCCAGATGGGGCTGACGTCCTTCCAGAAGGACGTCCTTCTGGAAGGACGTCAGCCCCATCTGGTGAAAGGTACTACGTTGTAGATTTTTCTAATTAATTCAGCTTGTTGAGGTTAGTTGGCGACACCTTAAGCTCTTTGTTTTGAGTCCGAGTGATAAGTTGACAGCACTTATTTTGATTCAGGACTCAATTTATATCACTCCAAAAAAATAAAACAAAAAATTTCACCGCGTTATCTGGGTTAAAGTGATTGAGTGAGATGAAGGAGGGGGTGGAGAATTGGGAGGAGAAAGGGGTGGGAGGGGTGGAGAATTCGAAAGGGAAGAGTTAGATATGGCAGGGAGGGGGGATGAGTTATTGTCATGTTACTCAACAGGGGAACTGATGACGGAAGAAAAATGGCGACTAATTAGAGCGGAAAGAGCGAGACAGAGATCGAGACACATACAGCGCTCTAGATAGAGAAGAAAAAGAGAGACAGACGGACTTACAATAGAGAGCGAATACATTATTGTCTCTTCTCTCACCGAGAGTGAGGGAGAGATAGAGAGAGGAAAGGGATAGTCACAGAGAGGTTCACCGACCTCAGTAGCTTGATCGATAACGTGGACTTGTCACCTAGAGGTCAATGGTTCAAGTCCCGAATTCACGAAAGATTTAGTGAAGCGAGTCATGTCACAACTACTCCAGTTGTGACATCATAAAAGTGATTAACACAAAGAGGCCTGATAACTTTTTTTAAATATAATATAGAGAGATTAGGGAGAAAGATGGATATGGAAGATAGATTGAAGAGAGATAGATGTAATACACGAGGGAGGAAAGAGTGTGTGTACTTACTATACTTTGCGTGTCAATGTCATGGGTGTGGAAAGATTGATACGGGTATTGAACACTTTGAATGCCCAGAATCGGTGTTCTAGGCTCCTTCTATGTCTGGTATAAAATGTATAATAATTCTATATACCGACCTCAGTGGCTTGATCGATAATGCGGCGGACTTGTAACCTGGAGGTCGGTGGTTCAAGTCCCGGTTTCAGCGTAGATTTAGTAAAAGCGAGTTTGAGTAGTTGTGATATCACGAAAGTGAATAACACAAATATGATAACTTTAAACTTTAAAAAAACTATAATAATTCTATATGTACTCTGTTTAATTGTGCACTTAAAACAATACAGAAAACACTTGAGAACAGTAAAAATAGAAATTATCTTAAGAACAGTAAAAATATTTCTTAAATTAGTATTTCAAATTTCAGGGAATTTTCGACGACGATGCTTGATGGACACATAGAGAAACAATTAAAAAAAGACCATACACTGCTCTTATACAAAGTTGCTAAAACACAGTTTGAATACTGGTAGAACATCTTTTTCTTTCGATGGAAATGGAGACTCTCTCGATGAAAGAGAAAAGATTTCATGAATAGAGTTTTAAAGACAGAAGAAAATAAGGGTTTTAAAAGACGAGTGGTGACCAGAAATCTTACTCTGGAAAGCTGAAATGACAGCAAACTATCCGGAAAACTCATCCAGAACGGGAAGTTTACCATTAGTAACTAACATTAAACGTACTAACCTTGCAAATGAAAACACAACGGCGAAAGCTTTTCCTCTAATAGCATCATACTCTTCGTAGCTCAGTTTGGGAACTAAAGCTCTAACGACTTCTGTGTAAGGAACCTAATCAACAGAGTGACAAAACTTCCCGAGTGCACGGGGAACTTTGCTAATAAAAACATACCGTCCAAATTGGTGTCCTGGAAAGCTTTCCTAATCTTGAGGAAACTAACGCTGGAAAATGACATTCTTGAAAGGAGAAGAAAAACAGAAGAAATAGTAAAACAACAACACTAACAAAAGCAGCAGCAACAAACCAACAACAACAACGACAACAACAAGTAGACAAAAGTTAGCAAGTTTTCCGAGTCGAGAAGACGCTGAAATGAAAACACACCCTCCCCAAATTGGTAACTTATAATCTTCCAAACTAACACGAGTAAGTAGAGATCCCGACGCAAAAGTTGCTGGCGCTTTTCGGAGTAGCTGCTGGTAGTTTTCTGTGAAATTTCACAGAAGTTGTCGGGAAATGAGAACTGTCAGAAGCTCTTACGACTATCCCGTTCCATCCCGTTCTATCCCAACAGGAACGCCAAGGAGCTGTCTGACAAGGACATAGCAGTCGAGACGTCGTGCATTTCATTAAGTTCCGGGAACACGACTTTTCCATTCCGCGTTCCTGTATATCATACAGGGTGACGCGGGTATCGTGAAACTTTTCGTTCGTTGAAGAGGGGAACTTTGGTCTACTCGAGCTCGAGCGAATTCCGAAGAAATTAGAAGAGTTTCGGAAAATATTCAATCTCCCGAAATCTATGAATAAAGACATTGTTGTGGCGTTCATACGCAGATCCTGTCGTATAATTCAAAATCACCTCTACAATAACCATCATCATCTTCCTGAAATAACCATCATCATCATTCCTATCTCAAAAAATAATTCCTTTGGTACTGTGTCTTATGGCAAACAGCAATAATGATGTCAGTGTGTTAGTAAATAAATTTTGCTGTCTGTCTCTCTTCCTCTCTCTCTCTCTCTCTCTCTATCACTCTGCAGAAGTGAGAACTCATTCATACCCCGGAATGGAAGATAGAAAAATTACGGGATGCAAGAAATCTGCAGCAAATCTGGGATGTAAATTTCTATCAAAAATATTAGCTTTAGTCCAGAAGAGTGGAGAAAGCAAAGTGTACTCTCATTAAAAAAAATATATGATGTATTTTAAAATAGAGAGAGAAAGAAAGAGAGAGAGCGAGAGTGGGTCTCATCTTCAGGCTTGAAGGACACACTGCCGAAACTCATAAAAGATTCTTGCCAAAAGAAAATGTCAACCTCTGTAAATATGATGGCGAAGTCTGACGAAAAATGTCAACGAATAGAGCGAGTGAAAGATTTTGCGAAACTTTAAAATGTGATAGAAAAGGCCAAAAGACCATACAACTTTTTTCACTAACACTATCTGTGAACTTAAGAGAAACAAAAGAAGTTTATGACTTGCATATCTTCCAAGTTAAGACAGCTCAAAGTTCACTATAACCGGACTACGCTAACAACGCGTTTACCGAGCCTTGTACGAGAGACGACTTAACTAAACGGGAGTTCACAATTAGAGGAAAGCATTGAAACAATTATTACCCTCAAAGTATTTTTTATTGAATCTTTTTTACTTTATTGTTGAAATTGAAATCTTTAGTTGTGTCTTCTGAAAATATTATCTACAACAGAAGTTACAACACTTTGTACCCGCATGGAAACTTTGAAGAAAGATGCTCCAAAATACCTGAAAAATCCTGTGTTTTTTTTCTATTTATCAGTGTAAACCTTAATCTGTTTCCTTTTAAACAAAACAAAAATCATCTGAAAATATTATCTACAGCAGAAGTTGCAACACTTTGTACCCGCATGGAAATAAACGGCGCGCGGCGTTAATGAAAAAAAAAAAAAAAAAAACAAAAAACAAAAACCGGCTTGGGTCTCTGTGTATTTGTGCCTTTCAGTGTATAACCCAGTATATCCTATGTGACTGGTTTTGCGTTTCCATTCGACTTTTCCCCAGTGTGAGTATGAGTGTGGGTGTGTATGAGTATGTGTGTTGTGCTGGTGTGGGTGTCCGCTACAGACCAGAGCCGTCAACCCCACTATCTCTCCTCAGAGACAAGTTTGCCCTTCTTCCATCCCAACACAATTTTCATTTATCCTAATTAGTTTTACACTTCCGAAAACTCCTTCTTGCCTCTTCTTCCTAAGGTGTAAAGTTTATCTTTCCTTTAATCCGTGCTTCCTTTTGCGCTCCCTCCTTTTCAGTCCCTCCCTCTTTCTCCTGTTTGTTTCCTTTTCTTTGCAGACCTTTCTGCTATGCGGAAATTGAGAGAAGAAACAATGTTTTCTGTGTTGTTTTCTTGTTCTGTTTTAGAGAAAACTTTTTCTTCTTTTCTCGCGTTTAAACACATTAGAAAGAAATCGGCGGCAACGGAAAGGAGAGACAAGGAGGAAAGAGAAAGAGAGATGTATCTACTTGCTTTGGTTTGAGTTTGACGTCACTTTAAACTACTTATCGTGTTGGGAATTTTGGGCAATTTCATCATTGATTCGTAGGATAAACCACCGCTGGAATTAAACCCATCCTGCTCATCCAGACTGAGCAACTAAACAAATGTACATTGAGTGTGCAAAACAAAGTTTATTTCTCGAAATCAAAATAATTCTCAGAACAAATGAAGCAGACCAAAAGACAATTACAAAAATCATTTGCGCCCTAAAACTGTTGGTCGGTTGGCGTTAGGAAGAGTATACAGACTTTCAGACGTAATGTGGAAGTAGGAGTGCCAGAACCAACCACCCAACTTCAATAATGATGAACAGGTTGGATAATGTCAACCCCAGGTACGTTTGGCAAAAGGTGAGTTGGGTGAGAGAGATGCGAGAAGGGATAAACGAAACTATCTAAGTATAAGATGTATGAATTTTTCGTTTCAGCAGCGTGCGAATCTGTGACGTTCCCAGTTTCCACAAACAAAAGTCTCCATTTCAGCTAATTTCGCCCGGAGTTAGGACATTTATCGCGAGAGGGAAGGGTGATAGCCTCGACAGAGGTGGAAAAATTACGCCACTGGTGACACTATCTCCGTGATTGATGCGTTCTGGGACGGGGGAGCAAAGCAAAACTTATTTGTCTTTCTGTCGTCTTCATTGTGACTGTCTTGTTTCGAATGTGTTGTTTGTCCTTTCATGATGCCTCATTTGTCTCATCTAGCTGATGGTGAGAGGGAATAGAAGGAAGAGACAGAGAGAGAGAGAGAGAGAGAGAGAGAGAGAGAGAGAGAGAGAGAGAGAGAGAGAGAGAGAGAAGAGAGACATCAGCATGTCATGTAAACGTCTTGGTCACTTCTCTCTTCCAACATTATGTGGACAGTTGGACGCAGAATTGAGAAAAGTTTATCCTTAGAAAAGAGTGTATTTTTGTTGTTGCAATTTTCTGACTTCTGTAGAATTAGGTTCCTCTCTAGTTATCCTACATACAATAAAGAGACAGAAGAAACGAGGTAGATCGGTAGAGAGGATAGGAATTAGGGAGATTACGAGAGAAATATTGTTAGATTCAGAGGGCTTTTTATTCTTCAAGGCATTAGTTAAGCAACGTCCAGCGAGATGAAAAACTCGTGATGCTGACATTCCAGCCTAACCCAGGTGGGGTGAAGTTAATGTGGGTAGCAACGGTAGCATGTTTGTGAGTTTCTTACGATTGGAGGGTAACACCCCCGTCGTGATATGACCATGTAGTTGAAAGCGACGTTAGACCAAAAAAATAAAAATAAAAAAATAGACAAACATTTTTTTATTTTCATATGATAACAAAATCATATTTTTTATTATGTTCCTCAGAGATTTGAATCAGACCTGGGAATTGACAGTTAAATTAGGAATTTAGAGTTTTCTTTAAAAAAATATCGATCTAGGATCGCTCAACTTACCGCTTCGGTGTGGATGGGGTGCACGGCGAACAGTAGAGCCGACACGAAACTAGCGGCTTCTGACAGAAACATAGACACCATTCTGAAACAGAGAACCATTGAAAATTGTTGAATGACTTCAGTAGAAAAATGGTATACAGTAAGTTGATTAATAGAGTGTCACTAAGATGATCTTGGGGTCCCTTGTCAATTATTTCTGAAATCTTAGTAAAAAACAGCGAAAGAAAATTAAAGAAATTTCTTCACCGGCTGAATATACTATATTTACGATGACGTGATGATTCTGACTGACTTCATGGATAAAAAAAAATCTTTGAAAAAAAGAAGTAGAAAATCTTTATTGATTTTGTCAATAAAATTAATATTGATTTTATAATTTAGAATAGGGGAGATGGAAAGATGAATACAAGGATAGATAAAGGAAAAAAACGATGAATATTTAAAAGAAAGAAAAACACATAAAAATGAAGATATCCTGCCAATATTCCATTACGAAAAACTTCAGAGCACCTATCTCAATTATGTATTTGTTTTTAAATTTCGTAATTTTATAATATGTAAAACATAAACGTGTTTAGTAATATAGTAAAATAAAGAGTATTTAAAAAAGAGTTCGCTTCAAAAATTAAGCCCTCAAGTCAAAAATTTTCTCACGTCTACGACTACAGGGGATAACACATTATCCTTCTCACCTTTACATCTATGCATTTTTCGACATTTCGCAAATTGCCATACACATCCACACGAATTCAATTAAATGAGTAAATTTACACAGGGGCTAATTCAAACATCGAGTTTTATACTTTTTCAAACGCTCTCGTAACTTCCAACTTTTTCATTTCCACCCGAACATTTTCAAATCTCACGTATGCCACCCCACATCACATCTTCTTAAATATATTGAAATTTTGGACACTGTCTGTGATTAAATTTATCGCTACTAAACCCTTTTTATTTACATTTCGACGTCAAAGAGGACCCTTTTTCGCCCAACCTTTTCCTTCCCTAGTAATTGAATTTGCAACTCTCGAGAACGAGGGAGGTATCACAATATGCTTTCAACACACGAGAGGAAGGAATACAAGTGTATGATGAAGGTTAGGTTCCTTTCTATGCAGTCTCGCATGAATTGTGGTTGGAAATGTTCGCCTTTGATCATTCTACATTCGATCTCTCTTACTCTTTGACGAATTTCAAGGAGGAGAGAAGAGACGATAGCTTGTTGAGGTAATGAAACCTCATGCCTAAGTCCTTCAACAGTATTATTAACTCATGCAGTACCTAATTTAATTTTTATCTACGTTAGCTCAGAAAACACGAAGAAAAGTTTATTATTTGATTCGCTAAAATTATAATTCGATTGAGAAGTTTTCACTTCCAGACCACTCCAGTTCATCAGTTCCAGCTCTTTTGAACGAATCCAGAACATCGACAAAGTCCTTGTAGGTTTTGTAGCTCTGCTCCTGTCCTGCCCAGTTCCTCGGCTCAGGCTCTTCTAGCCTCAGCGAGCTGATGGTCTTCTTGAAGCCTTCTATATCGTTGATGTACTGGTCTTTGAACACTGAATACGAGAGACCATCATCGATCATCTTCTGCACAGTAGGCTCTTTGCAAACTTCAACGATCTCTGGCGAATTCTGGTTTCGTCGGATTTCCACCAGATGCAGCGGCGACATGTTGCCAAACCGCACGCACTCCATAACCCGCACCACGTGACACTTTCGCTCTTTGAAGTTGGCCATCAACCATCGAATGCCCGACATGAAGATTTCCATCTCAGAATGCACACAAATAAAATTAGAATGCAAAAATACAATGATTTCTTCCAAGGACAACTCGAGCCAATCTTTTGAGCTCACCAAAGTGAGGAAGAATCTTTGAATACGGGGCACCATGAGTTCCATTATGGAGACGTTCTTTTTCTTCTTGGCCTCTGCGTACAGGAGAAACGCTGTGTCCTCGTTGAACAGATCTTCAGAGTCCACGAAGGCTAAACACTGCACCTCCAAGTCCTTGATCTGCAAATACTGCGCTCCCGAGAACACATCCAAGATGTTGCTTCGGTGAAGTAGTTGTAGGCAATTGATGGGTAACTCCGTCATCCAAGAGTATATCAGATGAAATGCCTTACTTGACACTTTATTTTCTGGTAATTCCACTTGGTTATCTAAGCTGTTTGTATCAAAAAACTTGGAATAGCATTGTAGCACGAGCTTATGACACTTGAATTCTTTAACTCCAATTTTAATCGTCATATCTGTGTTCAGACGTTGGGTAATTCTAGTGTACATAATATCCAGGAGGTTACTCTTCACTGGTAGCTGCAGGACTTCCCAGTCCACATGCTCGACAGGTGCGAACCCCATTTCTCTCAACGTAACTTCTTTTCTGCTCTTTAGAACATCTACAGGGTTCTCAAAAAGAGGTAATAGAGAGTTTTTCTTAGTGAATTCGACAGAAGTACGTGAACTCTTTCCATTGGTTATAGCATGATTGATTTCATTCTTTAGATGCAGCGTTGGGTCTGTTAGAACCGTTCCACTGCCAAGATATTGTCTCGGCCTGCAATTGGATTGAAACTGTATAAGCTTTTGGTCCTCATGTGATATGAATCCTTCCACACTGACATTGGTCGTGCAGGGATCGGCTACCACGACACTGAATTTCTCGGTTTCGAACACGACTTGCTTTGGTTTCACTTTCAGATTACCACTGGGCGTCATTTGGAATGGAAAGCTGTTGACCACCGTCGACAACCCATTAAGCCGCGTCATCACATGATGATTGGAAAAGTTTGCGTCGCTTGAATCCATGTCACAGCATTCTCTATTCAGTTTATACTAGAAAATTTTTGGTTGTCCGTTTTGGAAACACCTGTTACTAAGTTAAAAAGAAGTGTTTTCCTCATCCGACACAAAATAGGTAATCGGAAAAGGAGGCTGTAATTTTCCATGGGCCAACGGACTGTAAACTAATTTCTATAATGGAGAAATAAATATGAGCCATCAGCCATTTACGTGCAAGGAGGATACAACGAGAAGAAAATCATATTCTTTGATTTCCGTAATGTTCTGTCCATTAGAAATCATTTTCCGGTCTCGACAAATTCTTTTTGGCCCATTCACACCCGTGCACACACCAGCTTTGAAGAGTAAAAACAAAGTTATCATTATCGCTGCAAACCAACTCTTGCAAATCCCTGAGGATACACGACATGTCGTTGCAAGGACAACGGGTTCTTCAGTCTGGACACATATCTCTATACTGATCACTTCAGCTCTGTTTTACGCAAAAAAAATGAATTTTGGAGCACGAAGATAAAACATAAATGTCGTAGCTCCCCAAGTATTTAATGACATTCTCAAGTATCGCGTCTCACAGTCGCGGAACTGTATCCAATGACAAAAACTCCTGGGTGCCACCACGGGGGACTTTAATGGGTTACAAATTTCCAGTTGAAAATTCTCTCCTCGCTTGCTCTCGAAAAGAACTTAAGTAGAGAGATTTTCAAAAAGGTAATAATAACGGGGGCGGGTGTGCAGGGGCAAATATTCGCCTTTTCCCCATATGAAGGCATTTGTGAAAGGTCCCGGGCGGTGCAAGCAGAGGGGACGGATATGTCATTATGTGCTCTTTCCAGGCCATTTTCCATCCCTTCCTATGCCCTACAGCTCTTTTGAACCTTCTTCCCTACACTGCTCTTCCTCGGAGAAGAAAAGTCGTTCTTTTTTACTGCAAGTATAAATGTGTACGATCGAATTTATGTGCTCTGAAATGAGATTTTCATATAATAAGCTTTCTCGTCTCATCCTTTTCGCCTTTTTTCCCATAACTTTTTAGCTCTTTCCGTTTTTTCATATTTAAATTATACTTTACGACACAAAAATTAGATTCGAATCAGAATGAATAGGACCAAACCAATAAGCTGGGTACATGAATGTGGAAATATAAACCACAAGGGATCTGTAAATGTAGGGTACGATCAGTTTTTACTTTTCATTTTTCAATGTTAGAAGTAGAAATCCTGTTCTTATAGGGTTTCGACAACAAAAGACCAAGACACCATTAAGTTATAATGGTGGTTTTTTGCTTACTTGACTTCAAAATCTTTGTACATACAACCTATTTCTTGTACAACCCCTTTCTGTGTATCATTTTCATTCCTCATCTTCTGACAACGGAGGGAGCTTTAATATTCTTTCTGAGTGGAACTGAATTTTTGAAATTGAATTTAAAACAAGAAGGAGAATATTTTTAATATTTTCTGATATTCATATCCGCTTAACATTGTACTATTATTATACGAGTAGAAACATTCAAGCTTTATAATATGATCATTATCTAATTAGGCTATCTTTACAAGTGGTACAACAACATTATCTATGTTCTCTGACCCTTCCAAGTTTCCTCCCCCCTTCACTTTTTGAAGCAGGATACGCAAAGGAAGGGAAAGTGGAGGAAAAATAGGACTTGAATAATGAAGCATCCTCTAATCCCCATTATCGACTGATAATACGAGGACAGTGTCCCATAAAGGGACTAAAAAGATAATAAAAATGGGGTCAAAAATTGAGGTTATGAATTAAACTCTACAACCACCCTCTTATTCTTCACAAGGTGTTTCCAAAGGTATTATTTTTGAAGCCACAGGTAGGTCAACTCCCTCTACTTTTTAGGCAGTTGCAAATCCTTTGGGGATGAAAAGTTTTTTTGCGAGTTAAAATGAAAAACTGAATGTGCTTAAAAATTTAATGTGTTAAAAAATAACCGTGTACCCTCCCCCGCCACAAAGAATGCTTGCATTGCAGTGGGTGTACTAACTTGTTCATTAAATTATATCTCATGCGCGTTTTGTTTTTGTTACGAAAACTGAATAAAGAGGAGTGAAATGGGAGGGAGAGGAGAGAGGAGAGAGAGAGTAAAATGGAAAGAAGAGAAGGGAGGAGATTATAATGGACTTGAATAATTCATAATTCAGAGATATGTTTTATACAAGAAAAAGGGAGAAAAAATATAGAAGAACCGGGAGAAGAGAAGAGAGCAAGAGTAGGAATTCAGATGGAGCGACGAAGAAGGGTAAAAAAGTTGGTCCGAAATTATTTTCGAAATAGGATATTTTAGTACGTTTCTAGGAAAGCTGATGATCAAACTTGCCAGCAATTTTGAGAAAATAAAAAATACACTGCCAATCATGGATACAATACTTGCTCGTGATTGGTTCACATTGGATACAAGTAAATACGAAAAAAAAATGTAATCGGAGCAAAAAAGAATTTTATTTACAAAAACGAACACAATACTTCCGATTTCTAATATTTGAAATTTATCGAAAGTAAAATGTGAAAGCATGATAGTAGAAGGGAAAGGAAAGGTTTATTTTTAGGTAGTAATATACAAATTTTATATAAAAAATTGTCCCATTTTCAGCAACAAATGAAGAAAAAGCCAGCGTCCGTCGATGGCACCAGTTCTCGTTCTGTCACTGAAGTTTGGCAAAGTCCAGAAACGATTAGGACTTCGATGGTGAACATTCAAATTCGAACCATCTTTGATGCTGGCTATTCCCGGCCACACTCAGGCTAGGTGAGGTTAATTTGAGTAGCTGGTTTGTGACTTTCCAGCGTATCAAGGGTAAAACTGTCGTTGTGATATGACCATGCTAGTTGAAAGCGAAGTTGAAACAAACAAAAAGAAAAAAAATACGGAAAAAACTTTGGCCAGGAAGTAATTTTTTCGATACCCAGTTTTTTTTTACTTTAAAGATGAATGTTCCACAGCCTTTTTTATTTTCTAGCCATGAAACAGGAGCTTGCCTATCCCATAGAACGCTTCCCCTCTAATGGGTAAGAAGTGACACAGTACTTCCTATTTAGCTGCTGGGTCAACACGAGCGCACCGGAAGGTATACAAACAACTGTAACCAAATGAACAGAACAATTTCTTGTCGGAAGGGGGATCGAATCCGGGACCTTCCGCATGGCAAACGAGTGCTTAACCACTGAGCGAATCTAGGAAATAAATAAATAAATAAATAAATAAACCTTTATTTGGAACAGAAATATTACATACATCAAAATTAATACATATATCAGAACAACTGGTTCCAATTCAGCTTATTTGCTGAGGTACTTTTTTTTTTATAAATATAAAAATTAAAAGTTTCCAACAATGAATTTAATAACGTTAAAATACTTCCTGTTTTTTTTTTTTTTCTTTTTTTCCTTTTTTTTATATACCAAAATTAAGAGGTTTCCAAAAATATGTGGTTAATTGATGAAAAAAAAATTAAATACATAGCCTTTTTAATAAATTATTATAATATACCTGTTACAATATAAAAAAACTGTTTTTGGATCTTCTTTTCTCATTATTTCATTTATTTATCCAAGCAGCAATGAATACATTTTCCATTCTTCTCCATTCTCTTCTATCCCATACAACTCTTTTCCAAGTTGCTTCTCCACATACTTTTCTCATTTCTTCATCCCATCTTGTGGCTGGTCTTCCCACTTTTCTTTTCATGTTAATTGGCCACCATTCCATCATCTGTTTTGACCATCTTTCATCTTTGCATCTTATTATGTGCCCTACCCATTTCCATTTTCGACTGAACATCGTGTCTGCTATGTCTGTTATTCCTGTGATTCTATTTATGTATATATTGGTTTTTCTTTCTCTTTTAGATATTCCCGTCATAGCCCTCTCCATACTTCTCACTGTTACTCTAAGTCTTTGCATTGTTTCTTTGTCCAATGTCCACGTTTCACAGGCATATATTAGGCTTGGAAGAACACACATATTCCATAGTTTTCTTTTCTCTATCATGCTGACTTTTGATCTAAATAGATATCTATATTTGTTGAAGGTGTTCCACCCTAAACTTATTCTTCTTGATATTTCTTTATTTTGTCCATGTATTGATAGTTTGTGTCCAAGGTACACCATGTTTTCTACCTCTTCTATAGTCTCATTTCCTATTTCTATTCATGATTCATGTCCTTGATTGTCTATTTTCATTAGTTTGCACTTTCCAATGTTCAGTTTCAGTCCTACTTTGCTTGTTTCTTTAATCAAATCTTTCAGCATTATTTCCATCTCTCTTTGATTATTTCCTACCAAAACAACATCATCAGCAAATCGGAGCTCATTCATTCTTTTTCCAATCATTTGTATTCCATAATTTTCCCAACAAAGCTTCCTAAAAACCATTTGAATAATTGCATTGAAAAGTTTAGCAGAGGAAATATCACCTTGTTTCAGGCCTTTTTCTAGTTTGATTCTGCATTCTATACCTTTCATTCTAAATATCATCTCTGATTCCTCGTATATGTTCCTAATGACATCTATGTACTGTTTCTCTATTCCTGCTTCATTTAGTGCTGCTAGTATTGCCCATGTTTGTACAGAATCAAAAGCCTTTTCAAAGTCAAGGAACAGGTAGTATAGGCTGAAATTATAAACTGTTGCCTGATGGAGTAGTTGTTTCAGGGTAAAGATGTTATCACAAGTTGAAAAATTTCGCCTGAAGCCTGTTTGTTCAACATTTTGGTCATTTTCAAGTTTTTTGTCAATCCTTGATGTTATTACTCCCATATATATTTTGTACAGTACACATAGCATACTGAGCGGTCTATAATTTTTTAGCTCGTGCTTATCATTTTTCTTAAAAAGCAGTATAAGTAGTGCCTTTAGCCATATTTTTGGCGTTTTCTTAGTTTTTAAACATATATTGTAGATTTTACTTAGTTCTTTCACTATTGTTCTTCCTCCTGCTTTTACTTCTTCATTGACTATACCATCCAAACCTCCAGCTTTTCCTTCCTTCAGTTTTTCTATAGTATATCTTATTTCCGATTCCAGTATTTCAGGTATTTCTCCTTCTTCAGTGTTGTTTGATGTTTCTATTTCTTCTTCTGTGAAATCTTTATTCTGTTGGGCTTCTTTTGTAGGGTCACTATACAAATCACAATAGAATTTAGAGATTATTTCTGGTATTTCTGTTCTTTCTTCAATCAGTTTTCCACTACTATCTTTTATAGCTGTAAGGAGGTTTTTTCCTATACTCATTTTTTGTATACATTTTTTTACACTTCCTCCTTCTAAAAGGACGTTGTTTAGATCTTCTATCTTTTTGTTTTGTGCCCATTCCTTAATCTTTGATCTTAAAGTTTTTGATGTTTTTGAATAATCTTGATCATTTCTTTTTAATCTCCTTCTTTTTTCAAGTAATCTTCTAATTTCTTTTGGAAATCTGTTCTTTCCTGATTTTTTATTATTCATATCAATGCTTAGTTCTTTGGTAGTTTCTTTCATTATCTTCACAAGTTTTTCAATGCTTCCCTCAAGTTCTTTTTCATATTCTATGTTTTGATTTGCTAGTCTTATTTTTAGAAGTTCTTCATATTTCATCTCCTTCATTACCTGGCTACTAATTCGTTTTGTTGCTTTTTCTTTCCATTTTCTTTTTCCTACTAGTATAAACTATAAAATTCACTAATCTTTCCACAGAAACGGAAAAGCCTAATGAAAAACCTGTGCACAATGAACGCAACGTTACGAAAAACATGTGTGCGACCATAATTAAGAAGGCTATTTCCAACAAAGCCAAAATTCGAACCTTGTTTTTACAACATAAACCCTGGTCAGCACAATAAATGAAGAAGAGAGGGATGGAAAATAATGCAAAATTTGAAACACAACCTCTTTCTCTCTCTCTCTCTCTCTCTCTCTCCTCTCTCTCTCTCTCTCTCTCTCTCTCTCTCTCTCTCTCTCTCTCACCTCTCTCTCATAACAACACGTGGGCCTCAGGCGAATTTCAAATTCACTGCTCACATTAAAAACCGCAATTTGGGAGTCCCGAACTCGTATTATCGTACATTTCTCTGTTATTCTTCTTTTCTCTTTGGTTATATTCTTCTACTCTTCAGTCCACCTATCTCCAATCCACTTTCCTTTATCTATCTTTCTCTCTTTTCTTTTATCTATCTTTCTCTCTTTTCTTTATCTATCTTTCTATCCCTTTCGGTTATATGTTATATCTTTTTCTTCAATCCCACTTTCCTTTATCTATCTTGACTATCTTTCTCTCTTTCCTTTGTCTATCTTACTCTCTCTATCCTTTCCGGTTATATGTTATATTTTTTTCTTCAATCCCACTTTCCTTTATCTATCTTTCTCTCTTTCCTTTATCTATCTTTCTCTCTCTATCCCTTCCCGTTATATGTTATATCTTTTTCCTCAATCCCACTTTCCTTTATCTATCTTTCTCTCTTTTCTTTATCTATCTTTCTCTCTATACCTTTCGGTTATATGTTATATCTTTTTCCTAAATCCGACTTTCCTTTATCTATCTTTCTCTCTTTTCTTTATCTATCTTTCTCTCTGTATCCCTTTCGGTTATATGTTATATCTTTTTCCTCTATCCCACTTTTCTTTGTCTATCTCTCTCTCTCTTTCTATATCAATCTTTCTCTCTCTATCCTTTCCGGTTTCATGTTATATCTTTTTCCTCTATACCACTTTCCTTTATCTATCTATCTATATATCTATCTATCTATCTATCTATCTATTTATCTATCTATCTCTTTATCTATCTATTTATCTATCTATCTATCTATCTATCTATCTCTCTCTCTCTCTCTCTCTCTCTTTTTTTTATTAATCTATCTCTCTCTCTCTTTCTCTTTTATGTATCTATCTCTTTCTCTTTTCTTTATCTATCTCTCTCTCTTTCCTTTGTCTATCTTTCTGTTCATCCCTTCCGGTTGTATGTTATATATTTTTCTCTATTAACTCCCTTTTTCTGTCTCTTCCATCTCTCTCACTTTCTACTTTATCGATGTATCTCTCTTTTATTTATGTATCTCTTTCTTCGCTCTATTTCTATTATTAATTTCTCTTAATCTTTTCACTTTATCAATCTGTCTGTCTTTTATTTCTTCCTCTATCAATTTCTATCTCCTCTCTTCTCTCTCTCTCGTCTTCACCGTCCTCTTTCTCTCACTCCACTATTCCCTCTCATTCACTCCAACATATTCCTCTCTCATTCACAAGGCAGTTCCCAGCACACAAGTACGTACCACAGCAGACAAACATGTCCCCAAGTCCCATTTACACAAATTAGTCTCACTACAATACACGACTTACCCATTACAGTCGCAACCAGTAACAGATGCCCCAAGTTTCTCTGTTTGAAAACAGGCGCGGCTGGTGGAAAAATGTTTTGGGGGTGCTGCCACAAAAAAAGCGGACTAAAATGGGATTTATAGAGTCGTTCTATTAGTACTTAGAGAGTGTTGTTTACCATGCTACAAATTCATCACAATTAGAAATTTATAATTCTAGAAAAGTATATTCTTAAAAATAGATCTATTATTATCTGACCTGGTTACAGGGTTTGCAGTGAAACCCTTACAATTAACACTGCAACCTAGTTAGATCTATTGTGACAAAAAAAAAAAAAAAGATCTATATTTATCTATTTTTTTTTTTTTTTTTAGAGAGAAGGCAAAATCTTCTATGGTTCAAGACGAAGTGAGGGGTTCCAGAAACAGTACGCCATACCCGCTAAAACCCTCCTCTCCATCACCACAAACATACCCGGAACCGTATAGTACTTTAGTTCAGGTAAGAAATGTGTATTGATCTTCACTGTATACGAGCTATTAGTCCAGGTATGTTCTGATATTCATGTACATCTAGTACAACTTCTCACTTTTCTGTTTATACTGATTAAAATAGAGAGGTTAGTTGATGTCATGGATATTCTGAACTATTACTTGCTGATGAGAGCAAATAAGCTCGAAACAGCTGTTTGATCTGTGATTCATGTACATCTAATACAACTTCGCACTTGTCTGTTTATAATGATTATAATGATACTCATTATACTTGAAAAATCCGTCTTTCGTTCTTTTCGTCTGGGGGTGCTGCAGTTCCGCAGCTCTTGAGCACTGACCGCCCCTGATTTCCAATGCTTTTTAATCTAGTGATGTGAATGTACAGTTAATGTTCTCACAACTGTAACACACTTTTAATGCAGTCTTTTGTAATGATGTGGGCGCCCATGTTATTTACGTGAACTGCAATGGAGATCATTGTAGTGTGAATTAACAGCATTCGGGACATAGAATAACATAATTGACTGTTTGGAACAGTGGTTCCTACTTATGAACAGAGCCATTTTAGAACATCAGCTGTAAACTGCAATGGAGATTATTGTAGTGTAAATAAACAGCATTTGGAACATCAGGATAGAATAACATAATTGACTGTTAGGAACAGTGCGGTTCCTACTTTTCAACAAAACCATTGTTGTGCACTTTATTTGCCTACTAATACTAATAATAAGTTTAAAGTTATCAACTATGTGTTAATCACTTTCGTGATGTCACAACTACTCCACGCTGCTATTTTTTTTAACCCGAAATTGGGACTCGAACCATCCGGTTACAAGTCCGCCGCCGTATCGATCAAGAAGAAGAAGAAGAAGAAGAAGAAGAAGAAGAAGAAGAAGAAGAAGAAGAAGAAGAAGAAGAAGAAGAATAAGAAGAAGAAGAAGGAGAAGAAGAAGAAGAGAGAGAGAGATAGAGAGTGCAAGGAAGAAGAGATAGAGAGAGAGAGAGAGAGAGAGAGAGAGAGAGAGAGTGAGAGAGAGTGAGTGAGAGAGAGAGAGAGAGAGAGAGAGAGAGAGAGTGAGAGAGTGAGAGAGTGAGAGAGAGAGAGAGAGAGAGAGATACAGAGTGAAGGAAGAAGAGAAAGAGAGAGAGAGTGAGAGAGAGAGAGAGTGAGAGAGTGAGAGAGAGAGTGAGAGAGAGAGAGAGAGAGTGAGAGAGAGAGAGAGAGAGTGAGAGGGAGAGGGAGAGAGAGAGAGAGAGAGAAAGAAGAGAGAGAGAGAGAGAGAGAGAGAGAGAGAGAGAGATAGAGAGTGAAGGAAGAAGAGAGAGAAGGAATGACGTGTTGTTATTTGTATTGATTTCCAGCGTTAACACTCGACTGCGTTCATATTGAACTTGACCTGACATGTCAAAAGAGCCCCCCGCCCCCTTTCCCCCTTATTTTCTTTTTCTGTCCCCATTATTTATTCTTTTTACATCTCCTCCTAGACTGTCTCTATTTTAATCCTCTATGGCTCAAATGGGAGCAAGAGGAATAACTTATCTCCTCAGAAGATTTTATTTAGGAGATTTTAATTGTAAAAGTTAATCTGTACAAAATAAAGTAATCAATATTTAATTCAATTTAATCCTTCTATTATTTTTTTTCTTTCTTTTCGTTTTTTTTTTTCTGTCTGCATCATTTTTATTTTTTTTCTGTCTAACCCCCTAACATTCTTTTTCCCCCTATCTTCCTCTTGCTCTTTCTCACCCTCACCCTATCTTCCTCTTGCTCTCTCTCTGTCTGTCTCTCTCTCTCTCTCTCTCTCTCTCTCTCTCTCTCTCTCTCTCTCTCTCTCTCTCTCTCTCTCTCCTCTCTCTCTTCATCCATGTTATTTAACATCTATCGATCTTTCTTTGACTGTTTCTCTTAAAAGTCTTATATGTAATTTATAATCTTCAATTTTCACCCTACTACTTTGCTGCATTTCCCTTCCCATCATTCACTCTCAACCTCTTTCTCTCCCCCTCACTCCCTCTTTTCCTTTTGTTTTTCTTTCCCGCTCACTATCTTTTCCTTTGCTCTCTCTCTCTCTCTAACCCTCTTTCTCTCTCTCCCCCTAACTCTACCCCTCTCTCTTCCTTTTGTTTTTCTCTCCTTCTCACTCTCTTTTCCCTTTCTCTCTCACTCTCCTTTCCTTTGTGTCTCTCACCCTCACCATTTCTCTCTCAATTTACATAAACAATAATCCCCTCACTCCATTGTTCCAGTGATATCTCATCTCCATTACACCGTTTTCTATAAGGGCAACAACCTCGTCCTCACTTCCAGTCTCCCAGCTCATTCATACTTGCTTTATAGTTGCTGTTGTTGTTGCTTTTTTCCTATTGATGCTTGATTCTGTTTAAAATATTTCCCTGCTTTCGTATTGAAGTCAGGAATTTGTACAGAAAAAAAAAACATTTGAACTAAATGATCTAATTAATGCATTTCAGTTTTTTTTTTTTTGGTATAAAGATTTTTTTATTGTTGTTCAAAACCCTGGGTTCAATTATAGCAATAAAATATTTTTAGAACCAATTTTTGTACCATCGAGACGGATCAAATATTTTACACTTCGCGGTGTTAAAGAAAAGAAAGGTGAAAGAAAGTAAAAAATGGCTATAGAAAGTAAGTTCCATTTGATATGTTAAGAATCAAAGAGTGATACTTACCATATCAAAGAATCTGGGTGGGTCTAAGTAAGGAAAATTCAACATACCTAAGTTTTTTTTTTTTTGAAAATTCAACTTTTTTTTCAATATTAGAAATTCAACATTAGAAAATACAACATTAGCAACATCAACATTAGTTTTTTTTTTTTTTTTTTTTTTTTTTTTTAATACTTTTTCGTCATTTATTTTTTTTTAAACATATAACAATTAAGAAGAACAGAAAGAGAACTTAAATAAAATAATATTATATACATAAATAAAATTCTTAAAATTGTTTTTTTGTTATTAAAATTGCAGTAGAAGAGACCCGAAGTGCGTAAGCATGTGTTGGGTCTCTTATAGATAGTAAAAATATAAATTATTATGTAATTTGAGTTTAAAAATATTTATAATTAAAAATTTATTTTCCATATTATTTAATAATAGGTAATCAATAATAATTCTAGTTTTATTCTTGCTGTTTTTTCCCTTATAATGATTTATTTGATGGTATTTATTATTTTATTTTTGATGTTTGCGCTTTTTAACCATTCCCTTATTCTTAATCTAACAAGTTTAGGATCTGATAATATTTTTATTTCTTCTGGGATGACATTGTATATTTTAATGCCTATGTAAGAAAAATGTTTTCTTATCAGTTAAGTATGTATGTTTGTTAGTGAAGCTTGTCCTGTTTGTCTTGTATTGTAATTAGTCTGTCGAAAAGTCCACATTTCTCGCTTTTTTAATGAAAAAAAGCAAGATTTATAAATGTAAATGTCTTGTATGGTTGGTACGTCAAAAGTTTTGTATAAATCGTCGGAATGAAAATATCTGTCTTTGTTTAGTATAATTCTTAAAAGTATGTTGAGTGTCCTGTTAAGTGGTGTCAGTAAGTTCTGGTATGCTCCGCCCCATGCAACTATACAATATTGCACTAGCGACTGCACTAGTGCAAAGTATATTTCTCGTAAAAGAGATCTGTTGCAGATTCTTTTCAAATTATGAAAAACATACATGAGGTGACGGAGTTTGTTTTTTAATTGTATAATGTGGTCTGTCCATTTCAAATGTTGGTCTATCGTGATTCCCAAGTATCGTGTCTTAGTTAGTCTTTGTAAATTTATTGTAGAGTTAGTGCTGTCTTTAATTTGAAGTGATGATGTCTGTGGTTGTCCTCTATTGTCAATTGAAAAAGTCATGTAATTTGTCTTGTCAAAATTTATCTTCAAGGACATATGGGAATACCATTTGCCTATATTTGTTAAGTCAGTAGTTGCTATGTCATGAGTCTCCTCCCACGTGTCTGAACTGTAACAAATGACTGCATCATCAGCATAGCAGAAGACTTGGCCTTGACTTATACCTGGTAAATTATTTATAAAACAGTTAAAAAGACAAGGCCCAAGACAACTTCCTTGAATTATTGAAAAAGGTTCACAATTTGTTACATTCGACAAGTGGGAGTTTAGTCTTACTTGTTGAGTCCTGTTTGTCAAGTATGAAGTAAACCAGGTCAGTACTGTGTCTTTTAGTCCAATGTTATATAGTTCTTGTATTAGTTTAGAGTGTTTTATTGAGTCGTAGGCTTTAGAAATGTCTAAAAATACAGATAGAACTTTCTTCTTTTGGTCTAAGTTTTTGTATAGGTATGTAGTCAAGTCAAGAAGGGCGTCCTCTGTTCCTATAGTTTTCCTAAAGCCGTACTGTTTATTTGTAAGTATATTGTTAGTTTGTAAGTAATTGTCAAGTCTTGTTTTTATGATTTTTTCAAGAATTTTACTGAAGATTGTAAGGAGTGATATAGGTCTGTAATTAGTTAGTAGTTTTTTGTTTCCTTTTTTATGTATTGGTACAATAATACTATTTTTGTAGCAGTCAGGAAAAATTCCGTCAGTCATACTTCGGTTTATAATTTTAGTTAGTGGGTCTAGTATTTGTATTATTATGTGTTTCATTATTTTTGTCTGTAGTCTGTCATAACCAGGAGCAGAATTGTTTTTAAAAGTCATAACTGTTTTATACACTTCAGTTGTAGTAGTAGGTTCGAAAGTTGAAAGTATTGTTTGAGTTGATGGTGATGGTTCTGTCTCATTATGTCTAGTTGTAGTACTTGTTATTATGTTATTTTTACTTATAGTTTCTGCTATATTTTTTCCAACATTGATAAAATAGTTGTTGAAAATATTAGCACAGTTAGTTGTGTCCTCATAGCAGTCATAGTCAGTATTGTCATGAGTAATGGATCTTATATTAAATTTGTTGTTTGTTTTGTCTATAACGTCATGTATAATTGTCCATATTTTTCTTTTGTCGTCTTGGTTATTGTCAATGTTTCGTTTTAATTCTAAATCCCTTGCTGTGCGGATGGCTTTGGATACAATATTTCTCACTTTTCTATAATGTTGAAGTAGTCTAGGGTTATTTGGATGTCTTTTAGTAAGTTCAGCTAGTCGGTCTTTATTCCTAATAGATTTCAGAAGTGCTAGTGTCATCCAAGGTTTAATTGGTGTAAGTCTGTTCGTATAAGTCTTTGTTTCTGAGCTTGTGTTAATGTGGTCTTGTATTATTTCAGTAAGTCGGCTTGCCATGTAATTAACGTTTTGGGAATTAGTAATATCAGACCAGTCTTGATTTGACAGTTTGTTATTAAGTGTATCGTAGTCAATTTTTAAGTATTGTTTTGTTATTTGTTCTAAAGGTTTGTCTTTGTTAAAGTCGATTTTAGCTAGTAACGAGTAATGGTCAGTTATGTTAGTATGTACAATTGCTGTTTTTATTTCCCGAATAGTATTACTTTTATACATAATATGGTCAATGCATGATGTTGTTTTGTATGTTGATTGTCGGTTTTGTCGTGTATTAATTTTTTCCCTAGTTGGTTTATTTACAGTTGGTACGTAATTATACTTGTGTAGTATGTCAAGGTAGTCTTGTCCTATATTGTTGATATTGTCTTCAAGAATATTTATATTCGTATCTCCTATTAGCATACATCTTTCATTTTTTATCTCAGATAACAAAGTATCTAATTCATTTATAAATGTAGCAGCACTACTAGTAGGAGATCTATATAATGTCATTATAGTTAGTTGTTTGTCTTTAAATTTCAGGTCAATTTTCAAGCAGTTAGTCATTGTCAAATGTGTTATTTCGTCAGTTTGTATGTTCAGGTCAGATCTGGTATACACAGCAATTCCAGAGGCAGCGTTGTATTGGTTGGTGGTGAAGAAGCTGCTAAATCCTGTGATAGAGAAAGAATAAGGGAATGAAGGGTGATGCCAAGTTTCAGTTAGTATGATAATGTCAATACTGAGTATAAAAGGTGTTAATGTTAGTATTAATTCATTGAAATTACTTTTGATTCTACTTATATTCATATGAAATATTTTCAGTCCAGGAGAATCGCAAAATTCCTTAGCGTCTATAATATTTTTGAAAATTTTGCAGTCTTCTGCGATAGAATTCGAAATAATATCTGAAATATTACTCATTTGTTTTATAGGATCTTAATAAATAAATAATACATTTAAATTTAATTACAGGAAATATCACTATCATATTATTATATTTTTTGGACTGAAGTTCAATGAATATATGTAGAAATATTAAAAAAGAATGAAAATTGGAAAATGAAATAATTAATTTATTTGGATTATTAATTAACTTAGAAAGGACGTTAATTTTCGGAAATTGATAAATGAAAATTATGTTAGCAATGCAGTTTTCAATATTATGAAATAAAATTGAGTTTTTCCTTAAAAATTGAAAAGAAAAAAAGATTTTGAATATTACCATAACGAAAAAGTAAAGAAACAAATTGAGGTTTTTACTGAAACATAAGTTAATAATTGTTTGATGCAAAAAAAATAAAATTATTTTAACTGATTGCTTCATATTGATTGGTAATGTTAAAAATTTGATGAGACAGCAGAGTGATAACCATCAGTGTTATCTGCAGACGTTGACTGAGATTGAGTTGAATTAGTTCGAGTTGACCTCGCGGACAGTATCTTCTCCAAATCTTCAACACATCTTACTGCAAAAATTCTTGCATTTTCATCTTTACGAATCAAGATCTTACAGTCTTTTACCCATACGTACTTAAAGTTGTTTGACTTTTTAAATTTGTTTTACCTTGAAAAGTAAATCTTGATTTCTTTTGGTTAGGTGTTCGTTTACAAATATTTTGTCGTTCCACAGTTGACTCTTCCGGTATGCACATGTCCATTTATCTCTGGTTGAAGAATTAGCCATGCGGATCACTATGGGCTTTATTTTATCTTTCTTGGTCGAATTAACTCTGTGTGCTATTTGAATGTCTTTCAATGGATTTTCTATACCAATTTTATTTCCCAGTTTTTCCACTACTTTGTAAATATCTTCGTTTTTCTCCTGCTTGATTCCATTAATAATAACATTATTCAGCCTTGACCTCTGTTGCAATTCTCCTATCATTTCCTGTGAATTCTCAAATTCTTCTCTCAAAATTTCATTTTCAGTCTTTTGATTACCCAGTTCTTTTTCTAATTCTGAAATCCTCAATTTCTGACTCTCAACTATCTTGAGTACCTGATTCATTCTAGAATCCATTTCTTCTAACTTTTGTTTCAAACTCAACAGAATGTCTCTATTTGTAAGCTCACCTGTATCTTGCTCTTTATTCAATAATTCTGCATATGCTTCACTTTCTGTGCTGACGTTTGACATATTTGACTGTCTTGTCTTCTTTGGACGAACCATGGTAAAATTTTATTTCGCGATTATTTCGGAAATTTGGACGGAGCAAAGTTATTTCGTGCTAACTCAAATTTATTCTCTAATGAGTCCAGATATTACTTAGATAACAAAGAATTACTAGAACATTAACTTTGCATAATTAAACCACAACAGACTGAAGGTTGTAGGGAATGGTCAGTTCAGATCCCAGTCAAAGCATTTTTTTTAATGATCGCGCACAAGAAAGTAAACGCGCGATTAGCTCAGTGGTTAAGCACTCGCTTACCATGTGGAAGGTCCCGGGTTCGAAACCACGAACTGATATAAAAATAAGGAAAGTAAAAATATTCTACATTTGGTTACAGTTGTTTGTAAGGGATAAATTTCAATGACCCAGCAACTAAATGGGAAGTACTGTGTCGATTCTCGTCCATCAGAGAGGAGACATGGGCAAGCTACAACAAAGATCACAAACGTCTGCAGTAGTTCCTGTATAATGGTCACGAAATAAAAAAGGCTGTGAAACACTCATCTTTTAAATTAAAGATTAACCAAATGAGAATGTGAACCAAATGACAGACAGGTTCACATTCTCAAGGGTGAGAATGATAATTTTAAAAATAACACTCTTTAGTGGAAGAGTGTTATAACCACCAGTTTAATGTCCACTCCATTTTTTAGTACCTAATCCTCAGAGACTTTTTATTATTAGCTCACAAACCAAATTATTGAGGAAAAATTCTATGCACTGGGTGGGAGTCGAACCAACTGATCCCTGCGCTACCTGAATTACCAGGTGAGGTTAATGTTCAAAGAATTTTCTACCACCTAACCCTCAGAGTCTTATTATTATGTGTTTACAAACTCAAATTAATGAGTAAAAATTGATACACTGGGTGGGATTCGAACCAACAGATCCCTACGCTACCTGGATTATCAGACTAGCGCGTTAACCACTTGACCTTCAGTATGATACCGTTAAACCAGCAAACCACGGGAATTTGTCAAATCTAATCCAATCCTATAAAGTACTGTAATTTTACAAAAAAAAACTTGTATTACTGAAAAATAAAAGCTTATTAAAATTATCTGGAATAAAAAAAAAGACGAACAAGATGAGAAAGCGAACAAAAGATTTCTGTTTGAAAAAAATGAGAAAAATCATCAAACAAAAGAAAAGAAATTGAAAATGAAGTAGAGGAGGTTGGGAGGGGAAAGAGAGAGGGTAAAGAGAAAGAGAAGTGGAGAGAATAGAAGGAAGAGAAGGGAAATGGGAAAGGGAAAAGAGAAAGGGAGAGAAAAGAGGGAAAAGAGAAAGGGAAGGGGAGAGAATAGAAGGAAGAGAAGGGAGATGAGAAAGGGAAAAGAGAAAGGGAGAGAATACAAGTGAGGAAAATAGGAAATAGAAGGGGAAAAGAGAAAGGGAACGGGAGAGAATAGAAGGAAGAGAAGGGAGAGAATAGAAGGGAGAAAAAGAGAGAGGAGAAGGGGAAAAGAGAAAGGGAACGGGAGAGAATAGAAGGAAGATGAGGAAGGGAGGGAAAAGAGAAAGGGAGAGAAAAGAGAAAGGAGAAAGGAAAAAGGGAGAGAAGAGAAAGCGAGTAAGGCAGGCTGGGTGAGGGGAAAACCAATAGGTATCATTTTTCATCTGTTTGTGTACATTGGTTCCTGTGGGGAATCGAGAGGCAGTTGCTAAAAAAGAAGAGGATAAGATCCCGTATTCCATTACGGAGGAGAGAGGAGGCTTGATGGATTTGCAGTATGAAAGAGGCCGGGGATTTAGATTACCACCGTCAAAGCAAATAGTTGAGAAAGCTCTGTGTTTGGATTACGGGGTGAACTCCGTATTCGAAATCCCGATAACTCGAAATGACGCCTCTTCTTAAAACAAAAAAAAAATAAAGAAAAGATGAGTGTTTCACAGCTTCTTTTATTTCGTAGCTATGAAACAGGAGCTACCGTAGACGCTTGTGCTCAGTGTTGTATAGCCTGCCCATCCCGTAGTATGCCTCCCCTCTGATGGGCGAGAAGTGACACAGTACTTCCCATTTAGGTGCTGGGTCAACACGAGCGCACCGGTAGGAATCCCTTACAAACAACTGTAACCAAATTTTGAATATAAATTTTCTGTTGGCGCGGGGGTTCGAACCCGGGACCTTCCGCATGGCAAGCGAGTGCTTAACCACTGAGCTGTTCGTGCGCTCTGTCCCTTGAATTTCGAGATAGTGTGCTGTATTCTACTGTATGTGCATAGTAATAATAATATACACTGCCAATTATGGACACAATACTTCCTCGTGATTGGTTCACATTGTATACACGTGGCAATTTTGAGATTTTATACTAAATCACTTGTATCTCCAAAACCGATGAACCTACCATCTAGATTATTCTAGATCTAGATTCTACAAAAAATTATGTATTGGTAATTTTTTTTTTTTGGATTTTCTTAAATATCAGAGCTCATAATTAAAGAAAAAAATATATTTTTTTTACAAAAACGAACACGATACTTCAAATTTCTAAAAATAACATCATTTGCCCTATAACATGCCTGTTGTACTCTGTCGTATTGGTTAGAAAGCAGGAATTTCAAAAGCAAACACAGCAAACTCCTCGGTCTCCTGGTATTCGGAAAGTAGGAGTTTTCTTTCCAACTCATTTGACTTTCTCTCCAGGGACGAAAGAAAGGGAGGGAGGGAAAGAATGGAGAGCGAGGGTGATGGATAAAGAGAGAGAGAACAGAGGGGAAAGAAAGAAGGGAGAGAGAGGAGGGAGAGAGAGAGAGGGGGGAGAGAGAGGAGGAGGGAGAGAGAGGAGGGGAAGAAAAAAAAGGAGATAGAGAGAGAGCGAGAAAAGGGAGCAAGAGTTATATAAAGAGAGTGAGGGAGAAAGAAAGGGAGAAAGAGAGGAGGGAGAGAGAGGAGGGGAGAGAGAGAGGGGGGAGAGAGAGGAGGGGAAGAAAAAAAAGGAGATAGAGAGAGAGCGAGAAAAGGGAGAAAGAGGTATATAAAGAGAGTGAGGGAGAAAGAGAGGAGGGAGTTATATAAAGAGAGTGAGGGAGAAAGAAAGGGAGAAAGAGAGGAGGGAGAGAGAGAGTTATATAAAAGAGTGAGGGAAAAAGAAAGGGAGAAAGAGAGGAGGGAGAGAAAGAGAGAAGGAAGGGAGAAAAGGAAATAGGAGAGGGAGATAGATAGAGAGAGAGGGGAGGGAGAAAGCACGAAGAAGAGGGAGAGATAGGAGAAGGGGATAAGGAAGGAAGTTGAGAGGGAGTGGACATCATCACGTTATTACTTCAAGTAAAAGTATTACCTCACAACTACATCCTAACATACACTTCTTGTCTCTGTCCTTACTAACACTACTCCAACCCATCAATACTTTCTCTCTCCCTATATAGGCCGTAACAGTCCTAGCTTAGTCTCTGTCACTCCTAGTACTTCATACAACCATCCATTTTCCGTGTCTTTCTACACCATGACATATGCGAGTGAAAAAATTAGTTGACTGTGAAAAATAAATAAAAATAAGAATACCTAGGAGTGGGTCCAAGTGTCAATATAAGATATCTGGTCCATGTTGAGAGAAGACAAAGGTTATTGATAAATCTTTGGAGAACAAGAAGTGTGTGTGAGAAAGAGTAAGTCCGTAATAATAATAACAATAATAATTCCGTGTCCGTAAGATCTAAGATAGGTATTGATATATAAATCACGGTGTTGAGAGGATTATATGGACGCCCAGATCCAATGTCTAGGCTTCATTCATGTCCATTAATTCTATTTGATTTTGACGTCCTGACTTGAGGTAGACAGGACGGGGGTTTTACCCTCCATTCGCTAGGAATCGTACCAGCTACCCACATTAACCTCATCCAGCCTGGGTATTTGGGCCGAAATTGCCAGAATCACATGCCAGCTTTCTACCTCATTAGCTCACCATGACATATGAGAGTGAAAAATTTAGTTGACTGAGAAAAAAATAAGAATACCTAGGAGTGGGTCCAAGTGTTCATATAAGATATCTGGCCCATGTTGAGAGAAGGAAATAAAGGCATACACACATACAATAAGATATGTGAGTATATGTGATTCACTATAGGGTGGTCCCAACTTGCTATAGGGAAAACTTCGACCTTGACAATTATTCTCTCAAGAGACAAATGAATGCGCTTGCGCACAGGCTCTTCAAACAAACGTCTCTGCATAACAAAATCAGCTGAAGAGACAAATGAGCCAGACATCCCTACAGTGAGGACTCTGCATACCACCCTTAGTCTGTGTGTGAGAGGAAGAGATAGTAAGAAAGTGGCGATAAGTAACTTTGAAGGAGGTAAGGCCAAACGAGAGACAGGATCTCTACTTTGTACAAAAAATAGAAGATAATTATCTTATTTGTATCCATAGAACATTTTACCACATCACAAGAAAACAACCGCACAGCAGTGCTATCTTCCATAGCAAAATTCTACCTCGTTTTCAAAATGTCACAAATAATCTTATTGCAATAGAAAATTCAAAAACAGCAAAGGTGTCAAATTTCATCAAAAATTTTGTCCAATACTTAAGTCAAGTCAGAAATCGTCAGAAATCTCTGGAACAAGTGAAACAACCTCAAACGATAAAAACGCCAAACAAAAAGAAACTTGCAAAGGTTGCGGAAGATCTTTTGTATGTCTTAACCAACACTTGGCAAGAGGTTCAGGACGTTGTGCAGAATTAAGAGTTCAGAATTTAATAAATTCCACTTCAGGCTTGTGTCATCAAATATCTTCATCCAATGATACACCTTCTAATGTGAGTCAGACTGAAAAATTTCAAACATCAACAAATGATGAGAAAGAAGAAATTGTTAAAACACTTATTAAAGAAGCTGACGATTTTGCAAATGCCTTCGAACCTCTTCTTTCTGTACCTTTCTCTGATGATAATAGAGTTGAATTAGAAACAGTGATGTCCAACTTTGTATCTTTTCTGTTTAAAGCAAACTCCCATCTTCCTGGACCAATTCACCCCACAGTTGCCTATTTCAGAAAACGTCAAAAAAACAAATCTATAATTGCTGATAAAGGTTATAGCAAAAGCACAAACCCTCAAAGATCTTCCCAACGGCGCAAAAAGAGACTGAGCGATAAATACAAGTATGATCTTGCGCAGTGGCAATATTCTAACCAACGCAAGAAAGTTGCTCGAACTATCCTTAATGCTACAAAAACTGTTCAAATAAAACGAAATTTGTGTGATATTGAATCTCATTTCAAGTCAATCTATGAAAACCCTAATGATATGGTTCGTGAAAACTATGAAATTCGTCCAGTTTCTGAAGATGATGATGATGATGACAATAATGAATTCCACATAATATTAGATGCAATCAGTTTAGCGATCAAGAAAATATCTATTGACACATCTGCTGGGCCTGATGGAGTTCTTCTTCGAACGATAAGAAGCGTTAAGTGCGAAAGAGCAATATTTTTTATTGCAAAAATTATGCTCATGTGGAATTATGTTCCAAAGTCATTTTGTATTGGTCGCACTATTCTCATCTACAAGGGTAAAGGTGACGAGCTTGACATTCATAACTGGAGACCCATCACAATATACAGTGTACTACGAAGAATTGTTGAACGTAGTCTAGACCAAGCACTTCGCCAGAGAACTAATTTTAGTCAACATCAACGTGGTTTTGTAAATGGAATGGCGGGAACACATATTAATGCATCTATTGTTGATGGTTGTTTGCGTTCAGCAAAACAAAATGGGCAAGATTGTTGCGTGGTAATGCTGGATCTGGCAAAAGCTTTCGACAATGTTGGACATGCACATTTATGTCACACACTTGAATCGCTTGATATTCCAAACAACCTTCGCCACCTGATAATATCTTTAGCCACTAAAAATTCAACCAAAATCGAGGTGAATAAGCAATCATCCAGTCTGGTAAAACTCTGTCGAGGCCTGGGTCAAGGGGCCCCTCTATCGCCAACCATTTTCAATGTATGCCAAGATTATGCAATCAAAGAAATCACAGATCCATCCGTTGCAGCAACCTATGGCTTCAAATTAGCACCAGACTTAGAAAATGTAGTAGCCTTGGCTTTCGCTGATGACACTGCTGTGATTGCAAAAGATATGAATAGTGCCCAGACACTTGTTGAATCACTTCAGATTTCCTTCAACCAAGTTGTTATGAAAATCAATCAGGATAAATCTGTGTGTATCAATATTATCAACGGATGTTTAGATAATTCCACCAGCCTTGTTCTCAATGATGGTTCTGTTATTCGAGGTATCACAAAAGAAGAGAAAATTAGATATCTTGGTATAAACTTCTCCGATGGCATTGTTTTCGATAAGAAAAGATTCTTGACTGAACTTGAAAAGGACTTCAGAAACTTGGTGACATCCCCATTACTAAGAGGTGATCAGAAGATAAATATTCTTCAGCAGTACATTTTTCCAAAATTGGTCTATCCCCTTCAAACCACTCCTGTTGACCTTCTTGAAACTTCTTTTCTTAATAATGTTGATTCTTTGATAAGACAAGGTGCTCGGGAAATTATTGGACTTCCTGCTGATACCCCAATCCCCGTCTATTACTCTAGACGTAATGTGAGAGGTATTGGTCTCATCCGAGTAACATGGGAGGCATCATTACAACATATCAATATCTGCCAAACCCTGATGAAATGTAATGATCTTCATTTACATGCCTCTCGCGATATTGACAAAGAATTACAAACGTGTAAACAACATCTCTCAATCACATCAGAATCTACCGTTCGAGCAATGAGGGCTGAATTAAGATCTCTAGAATTCAAAAAATGGAGTGAATTACCCCAAAGAGGGATTGGTGTAAAATGGTACCAACATTGTTCAATGACAAACAGTTGAACGTCAAACAAAGAAGGACTAACAAGTAGCGAGTGGACTAATGCTATAAAACTATCAATGAATTCCATGTCTAATCGTGCAACAGGTGGGCGTAGTGTGGGAAATCCCCTCTGCAGGAACCCTCCCTGCAGAGAGAAAAACCTCATGGAAACTATTTCTCACATTCGCGGCTCCTGTCCACGATCTGAAAATCTTCGGAATGTGGCTCATCATAAGATAAGAACACTTATAGCAGATCAGTTCAGACAGCAAGACTGGGAAGTCTACGAAGAAGTCCATTGCGAGGCAATACAAGATGACGGGAGTAGTCAAAATCGGCGCGCAGACATTGTTGTCCTTGACCGTAAAAAAAATCGAGGTCTCATTTTGGATCCCACCCTTTGTTGGGAAACAAACACAGAAACACAAGACATCGATATAAATGAAGAAAAGAGACTAATTTATCTTCCAACAGTTCCCTACTTCAAGGAAAAGTACAATATCAATGACTGGGATGTAATTGGACTGTGGTTTGGAGTCAGGGGAACAGCTTCTCCTTTCCTGTGCAATTTTTTCAAAACACACAACATTAAGAAAAAGACGCTGAAAGATATGTGCCGGACAGTATTGAAAGACACACTTCATATCATTAACAAACATCTATACACCTAATATTGAATAATGAGGAGAAAAAAAGAAGAAGAACAGAAAAATAGAAGAAAAAAAATAATAACAACAAAGAAAAATGGAATAACTAACTAGTTTGATTTGTATACTGTGTTCTTTTGGCAACTCACATAGTGAGCAGTACATTAATAAATATATTAATTGTTTCCCCCCCCTATACTCACAACATTCGAAACATAATGACTTTATTTCTTCTACAAAATAAATAAAAATACATACTGGAATCTTATATATCGATCCCTTTTCCATTTCTATTTCTCTCTCTACTTCTCTCCCACTTTATCTATTTCTTTCTCCCTCTCTTTCTCTCCCTCCGTTCCTCTACACCTCTCTCTATCTGTGTGTATGTCTCTCTCTCTCTCTACTCCATAGTATCAAATTGACACAAGAACTCTCCCTCTCTCTCTTCTTCATAAAGTCGCACAGATATGGTAAAGTGGTATACATATATTTATGTATTTCCAGAGAGGAAATATAAATAGAATATAATGGGTACGAGAGAAAAAAGAGAGAGAGAGAGAACCTGAAGATAATAACCAGACGGTATAATATGTACTTACAATAACGTATACATATTATGTAGAAAGAGACGGAAGGAGGGGAGGGAGGGAGGGAGAGACAGAGAGTGAGTGAGAGAAAGAGAAAATTACTAGATATAAAGAGGAATCAAAAGCAGATATGAATAGAAGAAGAGAGTAATATAGAATGAGAGGGAGAGACAGAGAGTGAGAGAGCATTTGACGGAGTTACAAGATAAAAAAGAAACAAAAGAAAATATGAATGGATGAAGAGAGGAATACAGGAGAGGAATATGGAATGGGAGGAAAAAAGAGGGAGGGAGGGAGACAGATATAGAGATAAGGGGGGAAGGAGGGAAATAGAAGAGAGGAGAGAGAGAGAGTGAAAGAGAGAGAGAGAGAGAGGGAGAGAGAGAAAGCGTGAGACGGAATAACAATAAGAGAAAGCAAGAGACATAAACAGACAAAGAGAGGAATACACAGTACAAGAAAAGTAAAATGAAGAGAGGAGCATTAGACAAAAATATGGAAACAAATAATAGAGGAACAAACTAGAAGATCAGAACGTTATCATATTTGTATTTATATAAAAGTAGATATAAAAGTTCAGAAGAGAAATAGCAAGATAGAAAATCAGATGAGAAGCTGACTGCCGCAATGAGAAAAAGTTGTAAGAAAGAAAACATACACACGGAAAAAGAATTGATCTAGAAGTTGTAAAAGAGACAAAAAAAAAAGAGGTAACGACAAGAAAGAGAGTAACAGAATGTTGAAAAATAGACAATACAATGAAAACACATAAATGTATGTTGGTACATGAAAAAATAAGAAGAGAGATTATGTAGAAACGTCTGGAAGTTGTATCGGAAAAGAGACGGAAAATAATTGAATGGGTGAGTAGAAGAACCAGGAATGTCAAAAATCGATTTTTTTTTCTTCGTAGAATTAGAAGGAATGTACTCTTTTCTATCATCTCTGTGAATATGAAGGAGAAATACCCCTTAAAAGTATAATTTTTTTCGATTTTGAAGTGGGGGAAGCGGAAAAAAAATCTGATGTAAAACGAGGAATGTAACAAAATCACTGACTTTTTTTGCTAGCGGTATTAGTACCTAGTTGTGAGAATCTTGTCGAATAACAAGGAATGTAAAATTTAATTTTATTATACTCATTAGCATCAGGAAAGCAAAAATAAGACAAATCTTATTTTTGCTTTCCTGAAAAGTCGATTTTTGACATTCCTGGTTCTTCTACTCACCCATTCAATTGGTATCGGCAAGAAAACATATGAAAGAAATGGAGAAAAAAAGAACGATAAAAAAGCGCAGAAGAGAAATTGTAGCAAGATAGAAAATCAGATGAGAAACTGACTGCCGAAATGGGAAAGAGTCAAAGTAAATAAACCACATACACGCAAAAAGAAAGGTGTAAAGGAAAAGATGGTAAGATAGGAAAGTGGATGAGAATCTGACTGCCGAAATGGAAAAGAGAAGACAGAAAGAAAGATCTGGAAGCTGTAAAGGAAAAGAGACGGAAAATGGTTGGTAATGGCAAGAAAAGATATGAAGAAGGAAATGGAGAAAGAAACAAGATGGCAAGATACGAAAGTCGATGAGAATCTGACTGCCGAAATGAGAAAGACACAAACGAAATAAAACACACACACGGAAAAAGAAAAGACGAAAAGGAAGGTCTGGAAGCTGTAAAGGAAAAGAGACGGAAAATAATTGGTAATGGCAAGATAAGATATGAAGAAGGAAATGGAGTGAGAGAGAAGCAATGGAGCACATGGACTACATAACAATGTAGAAGATACCTCCCCCGCTCAACACACTCAGTCGCACAGATATTATTTTCCTGGCACGGGCTCAAAAAATTGGAAAATTATAAAATTGAAAATGGAAACCCAGACGGAACAGCTTTCCCGGAACGACGGGAGCAGAAAGCACACACACTGAGGACAATAGAGGAAACAGTGGAACCGAACGCGACATGGGACAGCGAGGAAATGGAAAGCTATACTAGAATATTAACTAGAGCAGAATGTACAAATGTCTGCTGGTACAAGCCCGACCATCCAATCCTCCCTAACAAAATCAGCATAAAATAAATCAAAATGAACTAATAATAAATAATGATGAAAAAAAAAGAGACAACAACGAAGACAATACTTTCAAAATCCATAGATATATACTCGGAAGTCATAATATAAATAACGTTAAATAGATTGTAAACTGAAAAAAATCAAGAAAACCTCCTAAAAATCCCGCCTACAAACGTTCATGACGAAGTCAAAACAGTTCCAATGTACACAAAAATAAGTATACTTACCTTGTGCTTTCTCTAGACTTTCAGTGCAAGAAATGAATTACCTATTTTATAAGAGCGTACAACAGATAGTAGATAACACTTACACGAAAATTTGAAAGTGAAAAACAATACATGGTCGCATTCATGCAAATATAACACTCATAACTATCAAAGGAATTGTTTGAAAGTTAATGGAAAAAAAAGCAATTTTTTTGCAATATCAGATGTTATATAAAACATTTGCAGACGCGTGTGGTCTATGTTGTAGCCTACCCATCCTGTAGTATGCCTCCCCTATGATGGGCCAGAAGTGAGACAATAATTCCCATTTAGGTTCTGGGTCAACACGAGTTGTAAGCAAGTTTTGCAACTTGCTAAAGTTTTGAATAAACCTTCAGCAAGACAAGCGAGTGCCTAACCACTGAGTTAATCGTGCGCTAAATAAAAAAATCCCTTGATTATAATATATAATCCCTTCATCCTATATAAAAAATAGAACTGTTTGACTGCTGGGGTAAAGAGACTTTTCAGTCTTACCTTGGCAGTATAAACAAGGTATATTCCTTGTTTATACCTTGTTGTGCCGGTAGCTCAGTGGTAAAGGCAGCACTCTGTAAATCTAGAGATTCCAGAGGTGGGTTCGAAATCCAGCCGGGCCATCGCAACTATCCTCCCATTTGAGATTTTTACCACATAATAATACGTCTTGGGCTTACTTCTGAAATAATAGTCTTAATTGGGCGCAACGGTTGTGACTACTGCCCGTAGTCCAGAGATCCTGAGTTTGATCCTCGGTCGGAGTAGACTTTTCACACAGAAAGTTCTGTTCCTTCTGTACATGTGAGGCTGGCATTTTCGGCCCTACCCAGGCTGAATGAGGTCAATGTGGGTAGCTGGTACGATTCCCAGCGAATGGAGGGTAAAAAACCGATCAACCTCAACCATGAGGTTGAACAACGTTGACCCTGCTTGAGCGGGATAAGACAGAGTAAAAGAAGAATCGGGCAATATAAATAAGGCGATATTATTATATTCTATTCTATTGTATACTCTTATATCCAAATTAAACCACGGCAGTGCTGGAATTTGGACTTACCGAAAGTAGAGCAGACAGACGACCCCATGCAGCAGCATGTTGACCGCATGGTACCCCATTGGGTTAAGCTGGTGCAGGGCGTAGTTCCAGCGAAACGTCACCACGCAGAGGGGCCGGTAGGACTTGTGACTTTGCTCCTGAAATAGAAGGAAAATAAAGTATGTAATACATATATCTAAATAAAAAAAATCGTTGTGCAAAAAAAAGGCTGTGAAACAATCATCTTTAGAAAATAAAAATAAATAACAATCAAGCAGAAACTGGTATGATCATTTACTCACTCATTCATTCACACATGTATTCATTTAAATAGATCGGGTTGTTGGGGCATATCGTTGAATTTTTTCATGCATGATATTATAGGTGTACCTATCTTCATTAAGTCAAACTGTTCAAAGGTTCTTAATTTTTTTCAATAAGAACATGAGAAGACCAGTACATTGCAATTTCATGAATTTCGTGAAAACACAACAGCTTATGGAATACATATAGCTTATTGCGTTCTTATAGACTTTAGAAACAATACATCATCTAGGTGTTCCTTCATTAGTTCAAACTGCTCAAAGGTTTTTTAATATTTTTCAATGACAATATCATGAATTTCGTGAAAACACAACAACTTATGAAATTTTTATAGCTTATGATGTTCTTATAGCTCATAGCTTATAGCTCATACCTTTTTATAGATTTTAGAAACAATACAAGCAACAATACAAAGATATCTTTTTAGAAACAATACAAGCAACAATACAAAGATATCTCTTCATTAGTTCAAACTGTTCAAAGGTTATTCAATTTTTTTCAACGAGAACATCTTGACAAGATTGAAAATTCACCTTCTGCCTCGAAAAATTCTTTGGGAAAATAAATCTCAACTTTAAGAAGAAAAAACTTTCAGGCATTGAACATCTATAACGGGAAAGCCTCCCGGGGAGACAAAGTTAAATAATGACTACAACACCTAGAACTATAGAACTTGCTGGCAGCCATCAATCTCGCGGCGCAAAAACAATTAAATTCCATCGCAATGTTTTCCGAGTTTCTCTTTAATATATGCCAGAGACGAAGTAACTTTCTGAATACAATTTATGTATTAAACTTAATATTTAATTAAAATTAATTTCGAATGGAAACAATAAAATGGAGGAAAGTTTCGGAGACATGATAGAGAGAGAGAGAGAGAGAGAGAGAGAGAGAGAGAGAGAGAAAGAGAGAGAGAGAGAGAGAGAGAGAGAGACAGAGAGATGTGGAAACCTGGGTGAGAGAGGAAGATGAAGAGAAAAGTGAGAAAAAACGTAGCTAGAAAGGAAATGAATTTTAAATGAGAGGAAGAAGAGGGGGGGAGGTTCAGGTAGGGAAAGATATTTGAAAATTTGTTTGAGTAATGAAAAAAGCTGAGATAAATAACTGCTCACAGCTTTCTCTAGATTGCGCGATGTACATTATTGTACATAGAACTAGTGGTGCTTCCCCTATTTTAAACAACAAAAATTGAATTAAAATCTCATCAAAATCGGATTGCATTTCTGATCAGAATGAGGGGGGTATTTGCATATTGTAAGTATCAGCGCTATGAGCTAATACATGTTTACTGCTTCCCTTATTTTAGATCTCACACTGGTATAGTTGCTATCAGGCGCCTAAAAAATAAAATAAAAACAAAACAAACCATGTAACAGCAGATCCACGTTGTTCTTCTGGATTGTCAATTTAGTTTAACATTTTAAATCGGACGTAAGGTAATGAAAGTGTAGAACATTTTAGGTCCGAATTATGAAACAGGATTAGAGTAACTAATCCTACACTATCCCCTGACACGCCCTCTGGTGGGAATTTCAACTAATCACAGCGCATTTATATCAGCTGTTAAGCGAAAGTGACTTTTGATTAACAAATCCTAGATATTTAATCCTGTTTCATAATTCGGCTTTAAGTATTGAATTGAATTAAATTGAATACTTTTATTTATTTTTACAAGAATGGTATTATAAACAAAACATCTCCTACAAGCTAAGTCTAACTTCTGAGGAGTGTAAAATATATGCCATCCGTTTTCCCATGCATTCTGCGTGAAAAATCTTTTCGTGAGACAGGTAGTGAGACTTCATCATTAAAACCATTGAGTAGACCGACCTCAGTAGCTTGATCGAAAAGACGGTGGACTTGTAACCTGGAGGTCGGTGGTAAGTAAGTAAGATTATTCTATTGTGCATTTGATGCACAAAGTATGTTCACAACGTCAAGATAAAAAATAAAGAGAATTAAAAAGTACACATGGAGGTTGAGTATCACATATATAAATTGTAGTGATGAAAATTGGGATAATGTACTTAAATATTTAGATTTAATTAAAAAGTATTTATAAAATGTAAAAAAAATAATAGAAAAATAGAAGGTAGAAAGAACTAAGGTTCAAGTCTTAAGCTCAGCAAAGATTTAGGGCGGAATTAATAGACGTTTTTGTAATACCTCTGTGGCGCTAAGTCACGGATTGCTTACTGTGTAAGATAGGGAAAACCGACACTTACCAACGACTTAAGTTATTGATGTTGTCTATTAATTCCGCCCTTAGTAAAGCGAGTTAAGTAATTGTGACATCACGAAAGTGAATAGCACAAATATGATAAGTTTTTAACTTTTTCAGAGTAAGCTTTGTGCAGGAATCTAATCGCTCGGAGCAAAAGTACACAGGTACATCTGAATAGACGTTCAAGGAAATGGGTGGAAAGCATCCTCTCTCCGCCTCGCTGTGCTTACTTCACTCTCAAATTCTCATCTCATAAAAGTAACACCTACACCTGAGGCAGGCAATATTTATTTGAAAAATGAAGAAGAAAAAGAAGATAAATAAATAGTAGACAGAGGGGAGGGGAGGAGAAGGGGAGGCCAAACAGGGCGAGAGAGAAGAATAGCGAAGAATATAAAGTGGTAATATTTCTAATGCAAAAGTATGAAAATGAAAGCCTGAAATATTAAATAGTGATTTTTTTTCTGTTTTCTTTTGTTGAGAAAATATAAGTGGAAAGAAAGGAGAAAAACAGGGTGAGGAATGCCCTGTTAGTCTGCAGGGTTGCTACGAAATAATTTGTATTTCAGGAACTTTCAGTATTTTTTTTTCAAAGCCTGTTTACTTCTAACAGAGTACATTTCACTAAAATTTTAGTTTCACTCAAATAGACACTTCAATGCCATAGAAAAATCTGAAGACAATGTTTTTTTTTTTTCAACGTCTCTTTGAACTGCATGGTAATATCATGACGGGGGTTTTACCCTTCATTTGCTGGAAACTCACAAACCACCTTATCAAATTATCCTCACCGAACGGCTGAGAATAGTCACCCACACCCAGAGTTTGAATGGTCACCCACACAAATTCTAACCTCGCTGGATATCTAATATTAGATTTTTTCAGAAGCACATAATATTTATCTATGTTTGTATGCTTTAATTAAAATACAAATTCACTAACTCATAGATAAAACACCTCCCGCATATTTGCTGTCCTCTTCATTGTTCCCAACACACTTGCCACATTCCCGAAAAAAGTAAAAAAAAAAAAAAAAAAAAAAAAAAAAAAATGAAACATAGTTCACTAGCAGTTACCTATTAAAACAATTATTGATGGCAGTAACAATAAGTTACTGACTTCTACCATACTGGTTAGTAATAAATGTGTGACTGATATTGGTTAATTCCTGGACTTGAAAAAAAAAGATATGGATCTTGTCCAGCTCCTGCATTAAAAAAAAAACTGGGTGACTTGGCAGCAACAAAAAAAATGGCACAGTCAAAACAGTCCAAGATTGTAGACTATTTCAATCAAGCCAGTCTAACTTTGTCATTCATATTATTATAATATGTAAAACCTGAACTAAAAAGTGTACTGTTTATGTTTCATTAAATTTGTTTATGTTCCCTTTTCAATGTGTATGTTTATTTTATAGTCATCTTCTTGTTATAATAAAAAAATACATGGGTGCACCTTTTTTTCTTCAAAATATCAATATTTTTCTTTATTTTTTGGTTTTTTAGGTCCTCTCAATTATGCGGACTTTTATATGGGACCTCAATTATCCGGAATACCCTTAGCAGACATTAATCCCGATAATCAAGGTTCTACTGTATATACAGAAAAGTGAGAAGAAGGAGAAAGTTGGAACATAAAACTCACCTTATGCATAGGAGTTCCCCAGAAGTCATTGAGGAACACATTCTGCAGTGGAGTTGTAGGTTTCAAGTCCCGATTCTCTTTGATAGCACTAATGTCATCAAACACAAAATCACAATAGCAGCTGTTGTAGTAGCATAGCATACACGTGGCAAAAATTACAATGTAATGGATGCCACGGCCTGCTTTCATTTTGTGTTTCATTTTTCTGAAGTAGAAGTGGAAGTAGATCTTGAGACAGTGAAAAGCATCCTCACTGTTTTGGGTAGCACTGAAACAAACAGAAAGATGCCGCAATTAAAGAAAGAAATTGAACAGAGATTTTTTAAAACAATAATTTAAATTAAGGAATACAAAAATGTGAGTGCAAGAGATTTTTTGTCACAGTAGAGATTGAGGTTCACTTGTACAATAGTCCATCAAATCAAGACATTCCAACACTGTATTACCTTATCTACACTGAAATTTTATGATAGAACCCACACACTCGCAGGAGTGTTAGCTATTTAACTGGTCAGTACAAAATGCTCTTTAAGGTAGTCTTTTCCATTGTGACTTTTTATAACAATAAATTATGTATGTATTACCTCCTCTTATAATCAGGGAAAAAAACAAGTAAAAGGAGATGTTACATCCCTGACTTGTTAGGCTATAAATAGTAGCAATAATACTGATTTACAAGGGTTTAAACAGGCTTGATTTAAAGAGAAAAAAGTTGCAAGTTCTCTTATTATTTGTTCCCGAGATTAATTCAGGAAAAACTGTAGACCTGGAAGAGTTCTACTTTAGGTACAAGAGCAGTTCTAATTATTTATTGAAAATGGATAAAAGTTCTAATAACCAACAGCAGATAGGTAATACTACTTGATTATTTGATGTAGTTTGGCAAATAAGATCCAAGACTATAAGCAAATTATACTTTCATGTGGTACTATGAAAATACAACTTTGAGGATGATGATACCAATGAAGTACAGACACTTCATTGATTTTTTACAGGCACCAAGAAAGTAGTAGTGAACCCTATTAACTAGTTAAATAATACCTGAATATCTGACTCAATTCACCTAACTGAAAACTGATAAGGAAAAAGTACTGCTCTTCTTTATCAACTAAGCTCTAGACTTACATGTTTGGTTTTTTAGGTGAAATTTATGTTTCTCAATGATAATTTCACAGATTTTAGTCTTTATTGTCCTGAAATAGAGGAAAATAGGTCCCAAAAATCGTTTTTTTCTGTTAAATCCTCAAAACTTTTGATTTCTTTTAGCAAATATTTCAAAAGATTGTTTACAAATATTGCGAACCGCTACTAGCGCTACGTATCTGTGGTGTTGAATTGTTGAACTAGATTTGCCGTCATATGTTCCGGACGGCAATGAAGTTTTTCTCTGAATTCAACTGAATTGACGGCAACACCATGTTAACAATAAAATAATTTAATTTTATTTTATTTTTAATTTCTTTTTATTCTACTCGTAAATAGATTTTTTATACTTTTATTAATTACAACAGATCTAGAATAATACTAAATAATTATTTATTTACAATAACTGTTTGATAGGCCATTTTAACATGGAATTGGTGTGTTGTATTTAGTATTGTGTTCGTTTTTGTAAAAAAAATAATATATTTTTGTTCCGATTTTTTTTAGAGCAGAAAATTTCTACACTGCTGGGGATCGAACCCAGGTCACTGTGTGTACAAAAGTCAATGTGCTACTCCGCTCGGTCACGGTGACTAGCAGGCGCGGCCGGTGGGAAAATGTTTCGGGGTTGCTGCCACATAAACCGGACTGAAATGGGATTTGTAGAGTCGTTCTTATGTATCTAAACTCTAATGAGTTTGAGTTTGTTTACCATGGTAATCATAATAATTAGGCAATAATTTTATTCTAGAAATGTGTGAATTTTCATTGTGTACGAGATAAGTCTTGAGAAAAACCTTTTTTTCGTTTGTGAGTGATGCAGTTCTGTAACAGTTGCTCCTTAGCACCGGCCACGCCTCATGGAGAGAGAGAGAGAGAGAGAGAGAGAGAGAAAGAGAGAGAGAGAGAGAGAGAGAGATAAGAAAAAGATAGGAAGATAGGATAAGAGAATGTTCAAGGCCAGGATCATAATTATTATAACATGGAGAAATAAGCAATGGAGATGTCATAACGTATATCTCATGCGTAATAAATCTGTCCCGTTTGTTATGGGATGACTATCAAAAATGGCTATCGTTATTACCTTCAGAAGAAAAATTAATTTGATATTGTTGTGATTGTTATGTGATTATAAAAGTAATTTGATGTTGATCGAACTATTGTACGGTCGACATCTGCTTTAAAATTACAATAAATAGATTGAATTAAATTTCCTGTGTTAAAACTAACAAAGATGGCCGATTTTACAAGACAGGTTTGAGGCATTACGAGTTCTCCATTACTTATTCCTCCATGTATCAGAACTATTCTTACGGTTCTCTACAGTTCCTACTATCTGAACCAAAGTTCGAATTTCATTTTATTTATCTTCGGGCGGTAAGGGATAAAACATGAAAACTTTACGGGTCCTAGGGAAAAGGGTAAACAGAGGAGAGGAGAAAAAAAGCAAACTTTTCCCAAGTTTGGTTGAAATACATTTTATAATTGATTTTTCAAAAGTATAACCAAGTTTTCTGCTGAATGGGTTTCGAATTTGTGCTGTTGAGTCAGCAGGAAACTCGGCCAGCTTTCTATCTTTCTGAAAGGTTTAAAGTGACCTCAAGGTCATGAGGAGGAAAGAAGTAGGGAAGTACCCAGATATTTGACGAATTGTTCTTGGTGTGTATTGGTCTCTTTTGTGCATTATGGTTTTTCCTCTTTGATAATACATTTCGCCTTACCACTACTGATTCCTTAGTTGTCATCAGTCAAACCCTTTAAGTACTGGCGTTACATATATGTAACACGAAACACGTGTCAGCAGATTTCTTTTTAATATTAAAAACAATATAATAATACTCATATAACACGTTTTTAGTGATTCATAATAGTCAAATCAACCTATGGCCACAGAATGTTCACTGTTACAAATATGTAACGCCAGGACTTGATATGTGCAGTAGAAAAATAGGAAAACTATAAAAATAGTTTTCGGACTTGAAGGGCGTAACGATGCCTTCAGTTGTCATCAAAGTAACTATATGCCTCAAGTTGAAGTGGGTGGATATGGATATAAAGAACCTTGTTAGCCTTCTACGGTAGGGTCCAACACATACTAAAACACTTAGGAGACCCTACTGAATACTTTATGAAGACGATTTATTGTTGGAAACAAAAGCCAGTGGTATCTTCATAAATCTATACCTTTTTTGTTGAGCGTAGGTATTTGATAAAAGAAATTCATTGATGAAAATCTTTTGGGTCCATTTCGCCAGCACCGCCACCTTTAAGATGTAATATTTCTTTTTTTTTTTAAGTGGGGTTTAACGTCGCTTTCAACTGCCATGGTCATATCACGACGGGGGTTTTACCCTCCATTCGCAGGAAACTCACAAACCTGCTACTCACATTGACCTCACCCAGCCTGAGTGGGGCCGGGAAAAGCCAGCGTCACGAGAATTAGAATTAGAATGGTCACCCATCCAAGTCTTAACCTCGCTGGATGTCGCTTAACTTCGGTGTTCTGAAGGGAACCGGTGTATTCAACATGCCATCGACGCTGGCTTTAATATTTCTTTTACATGGGTATTTTGTACAGCAAACCCCGAATTTTGTGCTCAAACTCCAATAGCGCTACGCCCATTTCAATTTGGTAATTTGGTGGTGCTGGGGAAACGGTAGCACCACCACACTCCATATGTAATATTTTTATTAGTACATGAGAATTTTGTGCTTATTTTGTGCTAACCTACTTGAGAGAACACACTTTGAATACCGATTCAATTATGTCAAAAGTCCGAATTTTGAAACAGGATTAGATTAATTCTGTTTTGACCTTAAGACGCCCTCTAGTGGCAATTTCAACCAATCACAACGCATTTATATCAGCTGTTAGTTGGATTTGAATATTTATATCAGCTGTTAATTAGACACGGATAAGTAAGTAAGTAATAAAAACAATGTTTATCTTAATATATAAATGTCAAAGTCACTGACCACTGACTGACCACGGACTGATCATCGCTCTACAGCCCAAACCGTAAGTCCTAGGAAGCTGAAATTTGGTAGGTAGCTTTGTCTTATAGTCTAGATGTGCAATAAGATGGGATTTTTCGAAACTCCCACTACAACACCTGCCATTGGCGAAAAAGGATTTTTTACTTTCACGGCCATGCTTCGGCCCGCAAAGCGGGCGACAGACCGCTAGTAGTTACATTTATGTACATGGTTTTTTATCTTTTGCGTTTTCCTTTATAAGAAGTACTGTTGTTTTTTTTTTAGGAAAACTAGTGGTGGAGTACATGGCCACTAACAGCCTGATTAACTGTGTCTAACAGCCTGATTAACTGTGTCTAACAGGCTGATTAACTGTGTCTAACAGCCTGATTAACTGTGTCTAACAGGCTGATTAACTGTGTCTAACAGGCTGATTAACTGTGTCTAACAGCCTGATTAACTGTGTCTAACAGCCTGATTAACTGTGTCTAACAGACTGATTAACTGTGTCTAACAGGCTGATTAACTGTGTCTAACAGACTGATTAACTGTGTCTAACAGCCTGATTAACTGTGTCTAACAGGCTGATTAACTGTGTCTAACAGGCTGATTAACTGTGTCTAACAGCCTGATTAACTGTGTCTAACAGCCTGATTAACTGTGTCTAACAGACTGATTAACTGTGTCTAACAGGCTGATTAACTGTGTCTAACAGGCTGATTAACTGTGTCTAACAGACACGGTCGGTGCTAACAAGCTGCGAAACTGCAGCACCCCCACCCAGTCCTAGCTCGTACTCAATGAAAATTATCACACATTTCTAGAATAATTAATTAATGCATAATAATTATTATGATTCGCATGGTAAACAAACTCAAACTCTTTAGATAGGTACTGAAGAGAATGCCGTTGGCATTAGCACCGCCCTTGATCAAGTTTTGTTTTATTAATGTCAATTTCTATGTATGTCAGTATATAGCGAACTTGCACTTTAGCCCAGGATCCTTAATCCTGATTTATAATTCGGCCTTAAATGGAAAAGCTATAGTTTATGCTCAAAAGCTATAGCAAACCTAAACGCAACTCTAGCATCTACTTATCATCCCACACCAGGAGGTAAGCATAGGAAAAACAACAACTTCAATTAACTTTTTTAATTAACAAACCCTAAAACATTGAAGTTCTGTGTGTAATTAAATTTTTCCAACTCCTTTGGGAAACGGAGGAGACTCGAGAGAGAGAGAGAGAGAGAGAGAGAGAGAGAGAGACAGAGAGAGAGATAGAGAGAGAAAGAGAGAGAGAGAGAGAGATTGAGAGAGAGAGAGAGAGAGAGAGAAGAGAGAGAAATAGAGATGATTTGAAAATGGAAATTTATTTTCTTTTTCATCGTTGTTGAATGTTTTTTTTTTTTTTACTTGCCACAATTTTATAATTGTTTCCTCTATTTATTTTTTTAATATGAGTTATAGGTATTCGAATTCGAGTGGTTAAGTAGGATCAGATCATCTGTTTTGCTTCCATGGAATTAATTGTTATCCTAAACTGTTCCCATTACTCCGTGAGTTATTTTATGCGTGAAATTTATAGACCAATTATTCTATAACTCAAGTCATTTCTAAACATTGGTTTTCCTTATCTTACACAGTACGCAATCTATGACTTTGCGCCACAGAGGTATTACAAAAGCGTGTATTAATTCCGCCCTGAGTCTTGAAAAAAGCGGTCTACAACTATAAATAAAACAAGACACTCTTTAAACCGACCTTTCTGAATTTTGTTTTTGTAGCCATCTTGGCTACAGCTGGCTAGAGGAGGGGGAATGGTGGTCTTTACCCAACTTTTTTGCAAAGTTGGCTCGTCCTGAACCACATATTTTTGTGTGTGATCAATCATAATAATAACACTCTTCAGTGTAACCACCAGGCGAGGTTAATGCTCAAAACATTTTCTACCACCTAACCCTCAGAGTCTTATTATTATTTGGGCACAAATTCAATTTATTGAGGAAAAATTCATGCACTGGGTGAGATTTGAACCAATGCTACCTGGATTACCAGACTAGCGCGTTAACCATTTGACTACCAGTGCACTTATTGTGAGGACTTGGACTTTTTCATCGTGAGGACTTGGACTTTTTCTTTATAAGCCATTAAACCCTTAGGAAACTGCAACCTAGCCTGCCTGGCTTGTAAAGGTGGGATAGTCAGTTCTCTGTTTATAGTCTTCTAGCGAGTCTGTTTAATTTTTTTTTTTCCTAACTAAATGAATAATACAAGTGAACATGAGAGTAGTATTTTATTATGGGAATAAAATAATCTCAAATTAAGTGATGATGTTTTTTTTTTTTTTTTTTTTTTTTTTTTTTTTTAAGTGGGGTTTAACGTCGCTTTCAACTGCCATGGTCATATCACGACGGGGGATTTACCCTCCATTCGCAGGAAACTCACAAACCTGCTACTCACATTGACCTCACCCAGCCTGAGTGGGGCCTGGAAAAGCCAGCGTCACGAGAATTAGAATTTGAATGGTCACCCATCCAAGTCTTAACCTCGCTGGATGTCGCTTAACTTCGGTGTTCTGAAGGGAACCGGTGTATTCAACATGCCATCGACGCTGGCTTTAATTATTTTAATCTGTTTAATTCCCTCAGCTAGACCTTTCTGATTGACAGCATTTTTGGCGAGCGCACCAGATCGGAGTTGTTCAATGCTAGATGTTGTGCATAGAGTTTGATCATCTCGAGGGGGATCAGAATGATCGAATACTGAGATCAGAGGTAAATTACAGAGCCTCCAGATTTCAATTCAAGAGTGACGATGAAGCATTTTTTGTGAAAAATAAAAAAAAAATAATCAGAAATAGAGTACATACCTATAAAGACAAATCATTTTTTCTTTTTCTAAATAAACATTAATGAACTAACCATTTAGAAATTTTATCTGTGGAACATACTTTTTGATCAGAAATTAAAACTCGATTACCTATAATTCTAAAAAATGTCAGAAAATGGGTATAGCGGGGAAATAGAGAAACCCCGCTGGGAATCGAACCCAGGTCACCATGCGTACAATGCCTAGCGCGCTAACTCACTCTGCCACGGTGACTGCTGATATGACCATGCAGTTGAAAGCGATGTTAAATTTTTGTTTAAAAAAACGCTTGCATACGAGTCTGCAACCATTGGGACATTTTCATCTTTACTATTCAAGGTCCAAAACCCAACTGACGAACTGACTAAATTTCGTATTGTGCGCATGACACATACCTTCTCTCTTCTCTCCCTCTACAATTCAATACTTCGCCATTGTGCGCATGACACACACTTTCCCTCTTCTCTCCCTTTACAATTCAATATTTCGTTACATAATATCGTTACATAATATCGTTACATAATTTCGTTACATAATTTCGTTACATAATTTCGTCACATAATTTTGGTTATGTGCCAGAGCAAAGACATGAAAATGTCAATATCGTTACATAATATCGTTACATAATTTCGTCACATAATTTTGGTTATGTGCCAGAGCAAAGACATGAAAATGTCAAAATATTTCGTTACATAATATCGTTACATAATTTCGTTACATAATTTCGTCACATAATTTTGGTTATGTGCCAGAGCAAAGACATGAAAATGTCAAAAAAAATTTCTGACCGAAATTTTCCCTTTCCGGAATGGCATGGATGTAAAGGTAAAGTGCCCTGAAGTAATGCGAAAGCGGTTCCGGGGCACAACTACCTTTAAAAACGCTTGCATACGAGTCTGCAACCATTGCGACATTTTCATTTTTACTATTCAAGGTCCAAAACCCAACTGACCAAATTTCGTATTGTGCGCATGACACATACCTTCTCTCTTCTCTCCCTCTACAATTCAATACTTCGCCATTGTGCGCATGACACACACTTTCCCTCTTCTCTCCCTTTACAATTCAATATTTCGTTACATAATATCGTTACATAATATCGTTACATAATTTCGTTACATAATATCGTTACATAATATCGTTACATAATATCGTTACATAATATCGTTACATAATATCGTTACATAATATCGTTACATAATTTCGTTACATAATATCGTTACATAATATCGTTACATAATATCGTTACATAATATCGTTACATAATTTCGTTACATAATATCGTTACATAATATCGTTACATAATATCGTTACATAATATCGTTACATAATTTCGTTACATAATTTCGTCACATAATTTTGGTTATGTGCCAGAGCAAAGACATGAAAATGTCAAAATTATAGCATAGCATTGTGAAAAATTGTATGGACGCCTGAAAATCCGTTAGTTATGCAATATGCATTTGATCATAGTGATAGAATAGTGTGTAGAACTTAGAAGTGAGGAAACGAACCCCAGTTGCGTGGAAACGCCACATAGCTCGACACCATCGCAGAGGAGTAGAATATTTCTCGTGGTCTATTTATGTTTATACTCGTATTATCTTTTGACATTTTCATGTCTTTGCTCTGGCACATCACCAAAATTATGTGACGAAATTATGTAACGAAATTATGTAACGATATTATGTAACGATATTATGTAACGATATTATGTAACGAAATTATGTAACGAAATATTAAATTGATATTTTCATGTCTTTGCTCTGGCACATAATTAAGTAGTCACCGTGGCAGAGTGAGTTAGCGCGCTGGGCATTGCACGCACGGTGACCTGGGTTCGATCCCCAGCGGGGCAGGAATTTTTCTGCTCTGTACTTGGATGTTCGGGGTCCACTCATACCTCGTGAGGAAAAATGAGTAGTTACTTGTATGAGTAACGACAAGTGGCGGCAGTACCAGAGTAAAAAGAAATTAATGTAATAGAATAATTCGAAATGTAAAGGAGGCTCTTAGTAATGCTGCGCTACCCACAAAAATTGTGAAGAGGCTTTGTGCTTCACCACAAAGAAATTCGTACATACGTACATACATACATAACCGAAATTATGTAACGAAATTATGTGACGAAATTATGTAACGAAATTATGTGACGAAATTATGTAACGAAATTATGTGACGAAATTATGTAACGAAATATTAAATTATAAAAATGAAAATGTCCCAATGGTTGCAGACTCGTATGCAAGCGTTTTTGTCATTTTACCTTTCTCTCTACTACCTGTATTATCTTGGTACCTTTGCCTCGTTAAAATCATATAATATTATCTGCTTTATATACATCTGCCCTATTGTCTCCCATACAACTTCCTTCCTCTCTACCTTTCCTCACTCCCTCTCTCTCTCACTCCCTCTTTCTCTCATCCTGTCTCCCCTTCTCTCTCCACCCCTTATTATCTATTCAAATTCTCATTATGTCCAACAATGTAGTCTCTATCTTTTATTACTATTCTCGATCTTTTACATAATGTCCCGCTCTCTTCTTTTCTCTTATTCTCTTCCCTCTCTCCTCTCTCCCCACCTATCTCTTCTTCTTACCCTGTTTTTCTCCCTCTTCTCTCTCTACTTCTCTCTTTCTTCTCTCTCTACTTCTCTCCTTCTTTCAACTCCCTCCCAATACCCTATCTCTCTCTTTCTTTCACCTAACTCATATAACTCTCTCTCTCTCCTCTACGCTGCCTGCCATCATATTCGCTCTCTCTCTTAATTTCCCTTGTCTCCCACCAACTTCTCCTCTCTCCTACTCTTCATACCCCAATAATGAACTCTATTGTACTTGTCTCCATCTGCCTCTCCTACAATATCTATTGGAAAATTACCGATACCATACTATATCCTTTTTTCGTAGTCACTGTGTCAATCGAACTCAGTGCCTTGATTGATAAGGCTGCGGACTTGTAATCTGGAGGTGGGTGGTTCAAGTCGTGATATAATAACACAAAAAAATCACATAATATAGTGAAACAATTAAAATTATTTTAACGTACTGCTACGTATAAAATTGCGTTGCTTTCCGACACAGCAATAAAATCAATCTTGCCGGCAGCGTCGCGTCGATAGCGCATTGAATGCACCGCACCCCGCGGTTCTCGTAGGATCACCGAAGTTAAGCAACGTCCAGCGAGATGAAGTGTTCTTGATGCTAGCATTCTGATCCAACCCAGGCTGGGTGAGGTTAATGTGGGTAGCAGGTTCGTGAGTTTCCTGCAAATGGAAGGTAAGACCCCCGTCAAGATTATGACCATGTAGTTGAAAGCGACATTGAATCATCTTTCTCTCTCTCTCTCTCCCCTGACATTTTTTATAATTCATTTCTTTCCTTTTTTTAACTAATTTCTAAGGAGGAAATAGAATTTCTATGTCTAGTAAACTCTAGTGCAACATTTTCCGTATCATATCTCCTTTTTAACCACCTACAGCCCCCTATATTATTATCTACCAATCTCTCTCTTTCTCTGTCTCTCTCCCTCTCTCTCTCTCTCTCTCTCTCCCTCTCTCTCTCTCTCTATCTCCCTCTCTCTCTCTCTCTCTCTCCCTCTCTCTCGCTCTCTCTTTCTCTGTCTCCCTGTCTCCCTCCCTCTCTCTCTCTCTCTCTCTCTTCTGTCTCTCTCTCATTCTCTTGTTCACTTGGAAACATTCTCCCTATCATATGTATATCTCCTTTTTTAACCACCTCCAGTCCCATATTAATTAATACCTACTTTTCCTACCTTCCTGTATTTCCCTCGCTCTCTATACTGTTCACTTCTCATTCCCTCCCTATCAGCAGATCTTTTCAATGTAATAATTATTTATAATGTAACTTGATCCTTCTAACTTCAAGTCGTTTCTGCTTATTCTCAAGGATATTTTACTTGTATACTTGAGGCTGCTTACAAATTTAATAAAAGAAGAATTATTGAAGTTACGAGAAGAACACAAGAGGCGGAACAGTGGAAGAAAATAGTACCTACTTATTTTTAAAGTCTCTCTAACTTGTAGATCATTTGATACGGGGGTTTTACCCTCCATATACCTTTCTTCAAAACCCTCTTATTTTTTTTTACTTACACGCATATATGGAGTTATGTATAGTTTACTTTACATAGTATGTATTACCATGTAACTATGTACCTATTTGTTTTTCTCTCTTTTATGGGTTTAATGTTTCTTTCAACTGTATGGTCAAATCACGACGAAGGTTTTACCCTCCACTTGCTGAAAAATCACAAATAGTAAGTCACTTTGGCGGTAAGTCAGGAATAGTAAGTCAAGCTGGAAAGTCACTTTGGCGTAGCGGTAGCATTCTCGGATTTTTTTCGTTTCCGTACCTTAAATGTTGGGGCCTACCCTATAGCCTCGTAAGCACAATGGGGAAGGTGTAGATTGGGAAACGACCAGTTGCTACCCACTAAAAAATAAATAAAAATATGATGCATTATCATTTTTCGATGCTACCTACTAAAAACATACGAGTAACACAAATAACAAGCTCTTTATCTTTAATACAGAGGGAGTTGGCGAGTTAGTCTAGTTAATCAGTAATTAAGTAGTACATAATTGCCTTTGTTAATAAGTAGAATTGTAGATGACCACCCATTTCAATCATATACGCCCATCTTAGGGTTACCAAGGAGGACTGGAGTTTTCGTAACATTCGTAGCTAGAAAAAAAAACGAGCCCCCGATTTCATCCATAAAATATAATATATCCAAGTTCCGTGCTTTCAATATTAATAACCGGCAATAAAGCAATTAAAGCATTAAATAAAAACCATTGCCGCGTTTGTATGTACTAATAATAAAAAAAAAAGTTTCTGCTAATCCATATTAGTTTTAAAATCCTGTAGATAATAAAAAATTATTGCTTTTCGTAGAAACCTCCATGCCGGTTTCATTATTGTGGGTTAGGGGCGGAATGAGAGAAAGAGGGAGGGGAGTGAGCAGACGAAGGAAAGAGAGTAAAGGGGGAAGTAGGAGGGGAGGAATGAGGGTGAAGGAGGTAGGGGGAGGGAGAGAGGGGAGTGAGGAGACGAAGGAAAGATAATAGAGAGGGAAGTAGGAGGGGAGAAATGGAGGTGAAGGAGGTAGGGGGAGGGAGAGAGGGGAGTCTGGAGAAGAAGGAGAGAGAGTAGAGAGGGAAGTAGGAGGGGAGAAATGGAGGTGAAAGAGCCAGGGAGAGAGAGAGAGAGGGGGGGAGTGAGGAGAAGAAGGAAATAGAGTAGAGGGGAGAAATGGAGATTAAGGAAGTTTGGAGAGAGAGGGAGGGAAGTGAGGAGAAGAAGGAAAAAGAGTAGAGGGGAGAAATGAAGGATACGGAGGCAGGGGGAGGGAGAGTGGGGAGTGAGGAGAAGAAGGAAAGAGAGAGGGAGGGGAGAAATGGAGGTGAAGGAGGCAGAGAGAGAGAGAGAGGGGAGTAGGAGAAGAAGGAAAGAGAGAGGGAGGGCAGTGAGGAGAAGAAGGAAAGAGAGAGTAGAGGGGAGAAATGAAGTTGAAGGAGGCAGGAGGAGGGAAAGTGGGGAGTGAGGAGGAGAAGGAAAGAGAGAGTAGAGGGGAGAAATGTAGGTGAAGGAGGCAGGGAGAGAGAGAGAGGGGGGAGTGAGGAGGAGAAGGGGAGAGAGAGGGAGGGGAGAAATGTAGGTGAAGGAGGCAGGGAGAGAGAGAGAGGGGGGAGTGAGGAGGAGAAGGAAAGAGAGAGTAGAGGGGAGAAATGTAGTTGAAGGAGGCAGGGAGAGAGAGAGAGAGGGGGGAGTGAGGAGGAGAAGGAAAGAGAGAGTAGAGGGGAGAAATCTAGATAAAGGAGGCAGGAAGAAGGTATATTGCACTAATCATGGGCTCCGTCGCAATGCATCCACTTTCCAACTCCTGGATGGGTAGCTATAAAAAATCCTAATAAAGTCATAAAAACTTTTTAATGCTTTGATAATTTAACTGAATTATTCATCATTATCGTATAGAGTGGCGTCATTTCGAATCAGATTGCAGGTTGTAGGATCTTTAATAATTCGAAGTGAAAAGGGGCCACAGAAACAAGTGATGGTTAAAAAGGAGATATTATTCAGCTGTGCATGTGGTCATACAGTTTATATGATTAAAGCTGAAGGGCCGAATTATAAAACAGGATTTAGGGCCGAATCATTAAACAGAATTTAAGATAAGGAAGACGTCATTGCTTCAAGTCGGAGTTTCAACCAATCACAAGACACTATAGTCCCATTTGAGGGAGCGTCGGTTTTAACTTTAATTCTGTTTTAAAAAAGTGCCAAGTGGTTAAGGCGCTAGTCTGGTAATCCAGATAGCGTAGGGACCCATTGGTTCGATTTATTTATCCCATATGCAATGCATGAATTTTTCCTTATTCACAAACAATAATACTCTGAGGTTTAGGTGGTAAAAAATGCATTGAGCATGGCCCTGCCTAGTAGTTACCTTAGGGAAGAGTTCGATCCTCGTTTTGAGCTGAATTTTCCGACCAATAATTCTGCTACATATTAAGTAAAAAGTGCATGTGAGATTTCCCGGCCCACCCTAGGCTGGGTGAGGTTAATGTACGTAGCTGGTGCCTAGTACGATTTCCAGCGATTGAAGAGGGAAAATACCCTCTTTCTGAATAACTCATTGCAGGACGTTAAAACCAAAAGTACGACGTGCCAGGAGCCTAGACATTGGATCTGGGCGTCCATATAAAACTTTCACCACCGTGAGATTCTTACACTTCTAAGCTAGCATTGTTAATAATAATATTGCCAATACTATTTATACTGCCCGATTAGAAATTACAAGACCAATTATTCCATCAGTAAGCCCAAGACGCATTATTATGTGGCCAAAATCCAAAATGTATAACTTGCCATGTCCCGACTTGGTTTGGAACCCGCGACCTCTGGATTACCAGATGCCTTGACCACTGAGCTACCGGGATATACGGTAATAATTTTATAAGTAATTAGGTATAATAAAATGCAACTTACCTCACTTAAATCCTTCACATTATGGGCGGTATACCACGAACTTTCTACATACTTGTGAAAGGTTAGGTAGAATAACTTAGTAGCACTTTGTCACGTTATATCAAGTATTCAGTATAATTTTATGTTTAAATATACCTATTAATTCATATAAATTTATTGAGAATTGTTTTTTGTTTTGTTTTTGCTTGTTTGTTTGTTTTTTTTTTTTTTTAATTCACGATTGTGTAAATGTCAATTTAGATGATCAATAGTATTGTGATCGTTAGTTTTTTTAATTATTTATTTACTTAAATAATTTTAAAGTTTGTTTTTATTTTTAATTAAAAAAATAAAATTAATTCACACATAGATAAGACTGCCGGTGATCAATTTTCCAATAGGAAATTTATTCTCATAATATTGAATTTCACTAATGAATGCAATTTATTTACATAAAGTTTTGTTCATTCAAGTGAATCATGATCTAAAAACGAGAAAAGAAATGAAAATATATACAGGGTGAGCATAAAGTCTCACCCCACCCCCCGTATCTCGAGAATGGCTGTAAATACAATAAAACGCAAAAACACGTGTCCCTTCGAATTTAGGAGGATTCATTTTCAGCCAAAAAAAAAATTGCCTACACGGCCCCAGTCAGGCTGGGCATGGACCAACTTTAAAATCTTAAATAGAATGGTATTACTTGTGGCATATTGTTTTAAAGGTCTCATAGAGAGAATTTCATTACAACAAATTTCAGTGAGCTACATCTTACCGTTCTCGAGATACAGGGTCGGACGTCCTGCGTAATATCCATATATTTTGACCTATAACTCGTTGACTGTAAATTCCAGAAAAATAATTTTTTGTGATAATAACTCCTTATCGCAAGAACTTTCGAACAAGTTAAAACTTGATTTGTTTTTTCGTTAAAATTTTTCGGACTGTTCGTCCGGCTGGTTGACGAAACCGACCAGAAACTAACATCGACAGAGTATGTCGAGTCATAACTTTTTCGACAGTGCTTGTCATAAGGAGTCATTATCAACAAATTTCATTTTTCTATAATTTACGGTTAACGAGTTATAGGTCAAAATATATGGATATTACGCAGGACGTTCGACACTGTATCTCAAGAACGGTAAGTCGTAGCTCACTGAAATTTGTTGTAATGAACTTCTCTCTATGAGACCTTTAAAACAATATGCCTCAAAACATACCATTCAATTTAAGATTTTAAGTTCGTCCATACCCAGCCTGACTGGGGCCGTGTAGGCAATTTTTTTTTGGCTGAAAATTAATCCCCCTAAAATCGAAGGGATATGTGTTTTTGCGTTTTCTTGTATTTTCAGCCATTCTCGAGATACGGGGGGTGGGGTGAGACTTTATGCTTACCCTGTATAAGTAAAACATGTTATATTATATCTAAATAAGCTACTTAAAGTAAAACAAATTAAAGTAAGTACCTACTTATTTTATTTAGTTATTTGCTTGGTTAAATTAAATAAATAATAGGTATAAATAACTAGAATACTAGATGATACTTGTGAAAGTAAAAAAAAAAAAAACTAACGTTGCTTTCAACTACAGAGTCATATAACTACGTGGGTTTTACCCTCCATTCGCTGGAAACTCACAAACCAGCAACTCAAATTAACTTCACCCAGACTGAGTGGGACCGGGAATAGCCAGCATTTGAATGGTCACCTATCCAAGTCCTAACCTCCCTGGACGTTGCTGAACTTCAGTGACAGAAAGAGAACTGGTGTATTCCACGTGCCAACGACGCTGGATATTTCAATTACAAAATAATGGTAATTCATAATAATAACCCAATAATTTAGCATATATACAAAAAACAATAAAACAAAAAGCATATAAACTATGTTTCGTGTTGATATAGGCCGGTCGGCTGGCGCTACTTGATGAGTAAGTAACAAGCTTGATTATCAAGTAGGTACTTATTTTGGTGCAGATATACATTTAGCTACCAACATTTTTATGATCCTAGGAAAACTCGTTATGGAAAAGTCGGTCCAAATCTTTTATTTTTCAACAGGTAGGGTTAGCCATTCAGCGTGGTAATCACAAAAATAACAGATTAATTTTTCTTCTTACATGCATTCTAAATCTAATAACGCTAGCCACATAGGATAGACGTAAGGGGACAGATTTAGAAAAAATATAACACTTTATAGTGGAAGTTAACCTCCAGGCGAGGTTATTTCTCAAAGAATTTTCTACCACCTAAACATCAGAGTCTTATTATTATGTGGTCACAAACTCAAATTAGTGAAGAAAAATTCATGCATTGGGTGGGATTCAAACAAATGGATCCCTACGCTACCTGGATTACCAGATTAGCGCGATAACCATTTGAATACCAGTGCACTGGTAGTTAACTGATGGTCAAGACTATTCATTTATTATCCATCAGATATACATTATGACATTTCTGACGTCTCCATTTGCTTATTTTTTCATGTCTCCAATGATGTTACTATTATTATTATTATTATTTTTATTATATGACCTGGTTGCAGGTTTTTCAGTCAAACCCTTACAATTAACACTGCGACCTAATTAGATCTATTGTGATCAGTTATTTCTTTTCTGATCTGAGATTGTCAGGCCGGGGGTTTTACCCTCCATTCGCAGGGAATCGTACCAGCTACTCACATTAACCTTACCCAGCCTGGGTAGGACCGAAAATGCCAGCCTCACGTGTTTGGAGGGAACAGAATTTTCTTCAAAAAATCTGCCCCAACCGGGAGTCGAACTCGAGACCTCTGGACTATGGGCAGTAGTCATAACCGTTACGCAACAGAGGCTGGCATGATGTCACTATGAAACTTCATAAACTAGCCACCACCGCGAAGACGGAACTTTCCGACCGTGACACCAAACTTTGGCGCCCTAATTTGAAATTAATGAAATTCCCGACGAAAGCCCATGCCTGAGCTTCGAACATAATAGACCCAAACTTTGCGTAAACTTGGCAAGTTCACGTAAACTAAAACATTATTATAAACTTTGAGTACATTGAAGAAAAGTTCGAGGGTGGAAAGGGTCTGTCGGGGATTTCCAATCCTTTGTCCTAGTCTCTAGGGGCCGCTAATCCGGGATATCTGTGCTGGTATCTAGGTCATTTTATTCAAGACATTAAAGGCTTTGTTTATGTTGTCCGAGTGGGAATATGATGTTCCACTGCCCTATACCTTTTTGTTGGTAGTGAATTTAATACCAACAAGGTGTATATAACTAAAAAGTTGAAAAACACCACTTTAATATATAGAATATAGATAGAATACCAACAAAATATGTGTTGTGCAATATTGGCTGTGCATAATAATTAGGTATTCAAATCTTTGTTTATTAGGTGAACTATGACCTTAGGAAGAGAATGCCGTTGGCATTAGCAATACCCTTGATCAAGTTTTGCTTCTGTAATTGTAAATAATCTTTTTAAATATTCTTGAAAAAAAAATCTTGATGTAAATAAAACTTGATTAAATTTGTCAATAGTATTAGGACTCATCTACGGCACTAATTTCTGATAATTCCAAACTATGGATAGGATTTAAATATTATAATCTACCTTGTATTTAATCTGTAACTACCTTGTATTTAATCTGTATAGGTATGATTTATTCGGTTTTTTCGTCCTTCAGAAAAAATTGCTAAAACGGTTTTACGAGCTTCATTTCCTAGGGCGACGATATATAAATTTGCTTCCGGCCCGGACCCATTGTTTATTATTCGTAAAATACTCCTACTGCAAATTCGTTTAAAGAAGAACACCGCAAACAAAATTTTACCAAAAAAAAAAAAAAATCAACGATAACTTATTATTCTGACACTTTGACTTTTTTTTAAAACCCTACCCACAAGGGGTCGACATTGGTCAACCTCTTTCTCATGGTTGAGGTTGACTCTGGCAACCCCAGTTCTATATATTAGGTAAGGATGCCCTTACGAACACCATTCTTGTTCAGAGAGGCAATGATGTGTTTTGACTTATTTGAATGAAAATAAAACTCATCTACCCCACCAATTTTTGATGATTACAAATTGTGGATCTTATCTATTAAATTTTTTGCTGTTCTCTTTGAAACAAAAAAATCGAACACAATATCCCCAATAGTATGAACAATGATGTTGTACAAAAACAAAACATATAAACCCCCTCTATTTCTGTAGATTTTCATATCTCATCGGAATCTACAGGAATGGAGTTGTCAGTAATTGCATGTCAAATAATGTTCATTTGGCATGTGTAGACAATTATTAAAAAATAAAAAAATGATAACTTACCTATTCTTCTGACACTTTGTCTTAAAAAAAAGTTTTGACGTATTTGAATAAAGACAGCACCAATCCTGTTCAGAGCGACAATGATTTGTTTTGACGTATTTGAATGAAAATAAAATTCATCTACCCCACCAATTTTTGAGAATTACAAATTATGGATCTTACCCTATTCAAAAAAAAATTAATGATAACTTATTATTCTGACACTTTGCCTTTAAAAAAAATGTTTTGACGTATTTGAATAAAGACATCACCAATCCTGATCAGAGTGCCAATGATTTGACATCTGTTGGCCTAGCAAAGCTGATGCCATATCTGTTTAATGTCATCCAGTTGAACAAAAGCGAGAGCACTATCAGAAAACATTGTCCAATCACAAAAGTCTAGTTTACTATCATCAAAAAAACAAAGGTCGCAGTGACAAAGAGCTTTCGTAGCCGACAACCCTACTTATACCAAATCATCAAAACAACAAAAGCTGCTGCAAGAGATTGAAAAATTCGTACTAAAACCTGTAATTAGAAAATCTTAGATACATAGATTCCTTAGAAATCAGCTGTTTGAAAAATCTAAATTTATTTTGCAACACAAACCTAATAATTTTTTAACAGAATAATTAAAATATAGAAAAATTAATGGTAGGTACTTCATTTGAAGAAGAAAATCTCTAGTAAGAAACTTTCATAAAATAAAACTAAAACTATGTTTGAATTTAAATTACCAATAATTATACCTATACATAATTACGTTACACGTATGGTAAAACTACGATATAATAGAACTCTATTTACACAATACTTAATGTAGAACGTAGAACAGTTCACTTACTAATAATTTTAAAACATGAACAAACCAAGAAACTAAACTAGTCCATAAAATGTCAATCACTATTCCCAGAAACAAGAACAACAGTGGAAATAGGTATAATCAAACACTTTGCAGTTGAAGGAGATGTTAAATTAATTTCACCCGATGATACTAGAGAAAACACCGAAAAAACACTTTTCAATCCGCGGTAGATTCCCAGAACGACCGACCGGCTAGGAAGCTCACGAGAAACTGACGAGGATTTTTCTTTCCTCGAAAAACACCGACGGCTTTCCATCGAGGACTTATCCTGCGCATGCGTATTCCATCCCAGGATGAGCAACGACGTCTTCCTCAGGATCTTCGAAAGGATATAAAAGCCGAGGAAGAATAAAGGACACAAAGGAGGTTTAGACACGACAACAACGCAATTATGTGAGGAATGTTCGGCCGGGTTTTCATTAAAGTGTCACAAATGTGTCGTCTATTGTCCCTTCCCGCCTCTCTTCCGCCCCCGGGTCTTCCTATTTACTATTTCGAAAGCTTCTGCCCGGGGATGTCAACTGTGACTGAAGCCAGGGAGGGCTCTTGTGGCCTTCGAATGAGTGGAGGGGTGTGATTGGGACACTTTCGTGGTGAAAGAGGTGTTCAAAGTCCAGATTAGACAACGCTATAGTGCTCCAGCAGACTATCAGCGGAAGAGATAAGTAGCAAATCAAAAGCCGTGTTTTTCTTTTAGATAAAGAGAATTCCACGTTTGGTATTTCCAAATATTTCCATTTTCTTCCAAGTTTAGCTTCCCCATTATTCGTGAAAGAAAAATGCTTTTCGGTACTTTTAAAGATAAACAATGGAAAAATGAAACCTTAACCTATAAAAGAAATGAAAGCAAGAATTTTATAAACCCATTTTGGTTAAAAAAAAAACTGGAAGAAGATTTTTCATCTTCCAAAAGCAAAATGACTTTCTTCCAGTTCGTCCATTTTATCCCATTTGAATCTACTCTAGTTAGAAAGAAAAATATGGCTAAAAATCGCTCCTGACTGAAAAATTATACCTATATGGTAGCTACTTCTTCATAGCTTCACTAAACTGACAAAAGTAAAGTGATTGAGTGTGAATATAATTTATTGTTTATTATTACTAAACACAAAGCAATGTACCAATTGTAACATTGAGCGCGCGATTTGCTCAGTAGTAAAGAAGATTTGAAGCACAGAGACAACAAAAAAATTGTAATGAACTTTGGTTACATTTGTTTGTAAGAGCTATTCTCCAGTGCAATTGTGTTGACCCAGCATTTAAATGGGAAGTATGGTGTCACTGCTCGCCCATCAGATTGGAAGGCATACTATGGCATAAGCAAGGATAAGCAACATAAACCACAAACTTCTACAGTAGCTGCTGCTTCATGGCTACGAAATAAAAAACGCTGTGAAACACTCATCTTGAAATAAAAAATAAAATCAACACAAAGAGTAAAGAGAAAGAGAATGAAAAGAAAAAACCTCAGAGAAACTAGAACATAAAAGTGAGAAGAGAGAAAGAAAGGAGGAAAGAGAGGAGGGCAAAAACCCTGTGGCTATTTTATCTGGTCAATTCGTTCTCTATTTCATTACTTACTTCTCGTCTGTTTGTTAAGCCCCAGGTTATTGACCTCATGTTTTTCCTCCTAGACTTTTCCTCACGATCAAATTAAAGAAGAAACAAGGAGATAGAGAAAAATAAAATAAGAGGGAGAGCGTAAGAGGAAGATAAAAAAGACAACATAGTATTTTATAGGCAGAACCAAATTCGCTGAAGATGTTATGAGATGTCTAAATTGTCTTACAAAATTTTTTTCTGACATAATATGATCAGAAGTTAAAATAAAGATAGTACATATTTCACTTGGCTAAAACAGTATTCCTCTATTTCACCCAAAATTTAAAATAAAGTATTTAAAATAATCTATAAAAGGTTTTCAAAGAAAAAATTGTTTTTCTTAAAAATCTACAAAGCTTATACTTTCGAAGAAATTAGGCTATTTCATTGAAAACTTTCCTCATAATTCGCTTGAATCAATAGTAGTTTTGTAAACTGAGGAAATGGTTGAAGAAGAAATAAAAGTATATTCCAAACTTGTAGAGGACCTAAAAATGACCAACCAGCAGATTATTAGCGAGAACGAGGGCCTCCGGGAAAAATTCAATAAATACAATGAGGATCGAAATCAGATGGTGAAACACAAGGCTACATTAATCAATGAAATGAGTGAGGTCCGTAAGACAATAGAACATCATACCGAAGAAAATCGTGAATTAAAAAATACTCTCAAAGCCAAAGCTAATGAAATTCTAGAAATGGAACTTTTTAATGAACATTACAACTCATTGGAAATTCACATAGAAGACTTGGAAAATAAAATAAAGCAGGGCAAAAATGAAAGTGAAAAATTGCAGGAATATGAAAAAGAATTGACACTAAGATTGCTAGAAAGAATAAGAGTTGATGCCTTTCTTCAAGAGCTATTGGCAGAAGCTGCTCAGCAGCTTTGTAATCTGGAGAGACATCAGGAAGCCTTGATGAAGGAAAAAGAGAGTCTCAAACAAAAATTGCAGGACACAGAAGTTCTTGCAAATGAGGGACTAATAGACGAGCACGATAAGTCCATGATTTTGAAGGGAGATGATAATACTGTTCAAGATGACTTTGTGATTGAACTATTAGCTCTGCAATGTCAGCTGGAAGAATCAGAGGAGGAAATTTTGATGGACAATATAAAAAGTGAGGAAAAGGAAGAGGTCATTGAACTGATACTTGACATGAATGAAGAACTGAAAAGAAATAATAAAGAGCTGAAACGAGAATTGGATAGTAAACAAGAGGAGCTAAATGCTGTCCAGGAGAGACTGAGACTTGCGCTAGTCGACATGTCTCGGGCCAAAATTGAAGCAAAAAGTGTAAGAAAAGCAATTAAAAATCTAAAAAATAACATTAAGCATAATCGAGTGAGGTCATCCTGCTTCGCACCATATCCTGATTGTGGCTTCTTTGTCAATGATCAAGTTGGGAAATATTCCTTTTGGAAACGATGGGTTGAAGACCAAGACTATAATAGTTCCCTTCGATCTATAAAACCCGCAAAAACCAGGTCCATCTTAAGCCTTTGTAATAAGAGTACATACTGGTAATGATCAGCTGTTTCCAAGAGCCCACAAAAATAAATTAAACTGATTACAAAATTTTTTTGGCTCTAAAAAAATATTCATTTTGCCCCACTATACCCCCAATATACCGACCCATTTTCCCCCCACTGTAAGAGTTTTTTTTTTAATTAAACATATCATGATTTTTTTGTTACATATTTTTTAAATAACAGTTTAATCATAACACAAGGGTTGGGTGGCAGAGATTGCCATAGGCAATAACCCCGCGCCCATTAGTTAACACATATCTATTTATCTATTTCTTTTCCATTTTATTGTTTATATTGTTTCCATTTTTCTATTTTTTCATAATAATTATTTGTATTGTACATAAATGTCTTTTTATCTAATAAAGCATTTAATAATAATAATAATAATAATATAATTAATTATAATCATATTGCAGTAGGTCCAGACACTTTCCACACGTGTGAGACACAGGTGAAAGGTTAGTCATGACTCATGAGATACTTAAAAAGTATTTTTAATTGAAAAGTCACATTGAATGCATCAGTTTTTGACCTGTCATGTTGAGCAACGTCCACTGAGGTTAGGACTTTAATGATTGATTCGAATTCGAACCCTGGTGCTGGTGATTCCGGGCCAACCCTGGATGGGGTTCATGCGGCTAACTGGTTCGTAAGTTTCTAGAGAATGGAGGGTATGACCTCCTTATATTACCTTTTTAGTTGAAAGAGATGTTAAACTAAACCCCAAAGCAGAAAGTCTCTAAAATTTGACCTCATTTTCCATGCATGCAAAGGGTTCATATTGTAATAGAAAATGAATAATCATAAAAATATCTCTCTTTATTTCAGCGTTCTTTTTTATATATATTAATCCTTATTCCTTCCGTTAGCTTTCTGCAAGCGAAAAACTTAATTAAAATAAATGTGCTGACACCACAGTATAAATTTACATCTTTATTTGGAAATTTTATCGTGATGGTTATCATATTTTCTTATACGTAATTGTTTCATTCTAATTAAACCAGGAAAATGAAAACAGTTTAAAAAGCTGCAGGAATGGTATTCATGTAGGGTGCAGGCTGCTTACAGGATACCCAGATTCAAACATATTATTATTATTATTCAACACTTTATTAGATATTAATGAACATTGTACAATACAAATAATTATTATTTTAACAATGAAAAAATGTAAACAATATATGTATACAATAAAAATGAAAGAGTAGTAAAATATATAGAAACATATGTCCTAACTAAAGGCGGGGTTATTGCCTATGGCCCTATGGCAATCTCTTCCATTCAACCCTATCATACATACATATTATAAATTAGGTATTTTTTGGCAATAGTTTTAGCGACACGGAGGGTTTAATATGGTTGTTGTAGCCATCTTGGCCACATCTAGAGGGGGGAATGAAGGTATCCAGCCAACATTGTTTCAAAGTTAGCAGGTCCTGAACAACATATTTCTATTTTCGATCAACCATCATGAGGACTTGACTTTTTCTTTATAAGCATTAACTTAACATCTTATGAGTATTAACTGGCTTAAGCACCCTTTGAATAACTGCTACATTCAGCATTAGAAGTTATCCTCCTATCGCACTAAGCTGAATTATCAACTACCTCCGAAAGTTGGGTCTTTGAGTGTTTTGACAAAATAAATAATAATAAATAATCTGGGACATAATGGAAAGAAGATGTCCTCATTGTCTCTTAAGATAACTCAGTGAGTTGGAAATTAAATCGTTTCAAAGGATACATCCTTCCGTCAAAGGAAATATGGGTGAGTGTTGTGGCGAGATTAAGGAGAAATCCCGCCCTCCTCTCTGAATTAAGTTGTAAGTTTTAAGTTAATCCGAAGGAGACATGCGGCTCGGTAAGAATATAGATAGGGGTTTTTTTTATTATCTGACCTGGTTGCAGGGTTTACAGTGAAACACTTACAATTAATACTGCGACCTAATTAGATCTATTGTGACCAGTTGATTCTATTCGGTTTTAACGTTCTGATTTGAGATAGTCAGGACGGGGTTTTTCCCTCCATTCGCTGGGAATCGTACCAGCTACCCAAATCATTGATTATAGAGTGCTCCAGTGCTCCAGCATCAGCTTTCAACAAAAAAATTAAAACACCTTGAAAATTCAGTTTAATTCATACTTGCGTTCTACCTTTCAATGTACGTACGGTGTGTTTCTACATATCAAAATTTCGTTTCTTCAATACAAGATCGCAAAATCTGACAAAATTTGACTCTACATATATTAAAATATCATGATTTCTATGAATTTTTTTTGAGAGGTGTCTTTATTTATTTATTTATACTGCGGACAGTGCGGGCAAATCTTGAATTTTTTCAACCGACCTCAGTAGCTTGATAGATTAGGCGGCGGACTTGGAACCTGGAAGTCGTTGGATCGAGTCCCAAGTTCAGCAAAGATTTAGTAAAGCGAGTATTTGAGTAGTTGTGACATCACGAAAGTGATCAACACAAATGAAATATAAACTATCATTTCATAACTTGTGAAGTTCTTTGCCAATCATAACATCAATAAAAAAAATTGACTGACCTGACCCAAGTCATTAGGAATATTATCAACAAACACTTACTTGTAAAAAAAGAATTATACTACTTTGCAAACACTACAAAAAAAACCCATGTCTGTGTACACTATGTCAGATGTGCAACTCGTTATAGAGCAGTTTCATAAATAAATAAACTTCATTGTTTTTCTCTTCATTTAGCCGGTAGATGAACTAGAAAACTTTCAACAATTTCTGATTTAATGTTTCCCCCTATTGCTCTCTTAGACCTACGCCGCCTTCTCTCTATTCTAATTAAAACCTAATACCAGAGACGTGTGTACACCCCACCCCCCGGTGGCGTCATTTGAGAAAAGTAAATTGAGCTTTTAAACTTTAAGCTCGGTTTAAACTCTGTGTGGATATTGTGTGTGTCAAGAGATTGGGGGGATGGAGGTGGGAGAGGAGAAGGAAGAGGAGATTGGAGGAGACAGAGGAGTTGAAGGGGGAATTAGAGAAGACAGGAAAGAAGAAATTGGAGGAGAAAGAGGAGTTGAAGGGGGAATTAGAGAAGAGAGGAAAGAAGAGATTGGAGGAGAAAGAAATGTTGGAAGGGGGGAATAGAGAGGAGGGGAAAGAGGAGATTGGAGGAGAAAGAAGTGTTGGAAGGGGTACTAGAGTGGAGAAAGAAGAGTTGGAGGCGTTATCATAGAAGAGGAGATTGGAGGGGTATTCATTAAAGTCTAAATTGTTGCTGGCGTAATAGTCAAAACTTGAACAGTTTAATCCGTTTGCAAGTTATACTTTTGCTTGTTTGGATATAAAAGTTCTTATTCTAATTTGGGGTGGATACTGGATTCTATTTTTTTTTTTTTGGAGATTTTAAAAGTTTGAGCTGGATTCATCTCTCTTCGACAAATTCCTTAAAGCATTTTCTACCATTTAACCCTCAGAGTCTTATTATTACGTGGTCATAATTATGCTCTTTTTTAACTTCATCTTGTCCCTCTCAAGTAGGGTCGACGTTGTTCAACCTCATGAATAAAAGAAGAAAAAGAAAAGATGTACTATTGTACTTGTCTTTTCTTTTAGAAATAATCTTTCTATAATTCAATCGACCATTAAAAACTGAAAAGTTTATGCAGTAGTGTTGAGAGAAGTGCAATGTGCATGTGTCGAAAATGAGCTTTCGGTTTCTTAAAAATTCAAATGAAGCTCTCAGAATTTTTAAGGAAAATCTATTTTCGCACTTCCAGGAAATAATAATATTTGTTAATATAGTTGCACTTTGCAATATCAGCGCAAATTCTCCAATACATCGTATTTCAAGGTTGGGAAACGCTGCACAAAAAACAACGGACATTGATTTTTTCTTCGATACTCCAACAAAAATTAAATATCAATTACTGCAGTTTATTGACAAAATTAATCTATGACCTAGCTAACTTTAAGGATAATTAGTTTTAAGTTTTAATAGCGTTAAGAAATAATCTTAAGAAAAATTGTACACTTGGGATATTCCCGTTGACTTGTAAAAATAAAATAAAAATAAATAAAATAAAATAAATATGATATTCCATTCCAAGAAAAAAATGCGAATGGAGTGTAAAACCCTCGTCAAATTATGACCATGCAGTTGAAAGCGAAAAAAGAAGAAGAAAGAAATATAAATTATACGTGTAAAATTATGTATATATGTGAGATATGCCTCACAAATAATCACTTAAGTTACAGAGTGAATTTTGTTTTTTAAAAAAAATAGATTTCATTTTACAAAATATTTTGAAACTACCTATAAAATTTCAGAAAATGAGTGAAAGAGAAGAGTTTCAGAAAGTTAGATGGTAGACGAAGGAGAAGCAGAAGGGCAAAGAAAGAAAAACAGAAAAAGTAATACAATTAAAAGCCTGAAAGAGATAGAGAGAATGAAATAATATTTATGATACAAATTGAAGATATCATTTTTTTCACTAACCCATTTACACCTAGGATATTAAAAGAAAATGAAAACAAGAACAACGTAACTGTGATTGTACACAATATATTGTATACTAATAGAGGAAGATGAGGAATGATCTGTTATGTTGATTGATATTATGTCATTTAATGCCAGAACACTTCACAAGTCATGGTAGTGAAAATGCAACAGTTTTCTTTTGAGGTTTACTTACACACAGAAATTGATTTAAGTGTTGAAAAAAAGTTATTAAATTTCAAAAACTACAAAATCAAGAAAGTTTCAATATGCAAAAGCAAATCTCTTATTTAAAGTCGACATCTCTTCCAAATTCAAAGTAGTGGAAGAAGTAAAAGAGGAACAGTTTAATAAAACATTATACTTTTAATCTAGGGCGACTGATTTGTCCACAGCAATACTATCAGCTTAGTTTCTTGTCTCACTGAGGGACATTCAACAGACAAAGTGCAAGCTTTGTAAGGCTAAAAGACAATAACACAAACCATTGGCACCCATAACAGAGTTGGCGTTAGGAAGGGCATTCAGCCGTAAATGTGGAAGAAGGAGTATCAGATATAAATAATCATGAAGAAGAGTTTGATTAGCCAGCGTCGATGGCATGTTGAATACACCGGTTCCCTTCAGAACACCGAAGTTAAGCGACATCCAGCAAGGTTAAGACTTGGATGGGTGACCATTCAAATTCTAATTCTCGTGACGCTGGCTTTTCCCGGCCCCACTCAGGCTGGGTGAGGTCAATGTGAGTAGCAGGTTTGTGAGTTTCCTGCGAATGGAGGGTAAAACCCCCGTCGTGATATGACCATGGCAGTTGAAAGCGACGCGACGTTAAAACCCCACTTAAAAAAAAAGAGTTTGATTTTTGAACAATGCCGACCTAAAATAAGTATAGGAAAAGGCAAAGTGAAAGAAGAAGACGACTGTTTGCTTTTTTTTTTAAGTGGGGTTTAACGTCGCTTTCAACTGCCATGGTCATATCACGACGGGGGTTTTACCCTCCATTCGCAGGAAACTCACAAACCTGCTACTCACATTGACCTCACCCAGCCTGAGTGGGGCCGGGAAAAGCCAGCGTCACGAGAATTAGAATTTGAATGGTCACCCATCCAAGTCTTAACCTCGCTGGATGTCGCTTAACTTCGGTGTTCTGAAGGGAACCGGTGTATTCAACATGCCATCGACGCTGGCTACTGTTTGCTTACTTTTGAACATAGTGACGAATTGAATACTATCCCAAACAAATAGCCGCTTATAATTTACCCAGGACAGCAAAGGTATTCCCCATTTGTATCTATCACTGTTACCTATACCCTCCAAGCTAGTAATGGGGTAAGGCAATATTTTTTCTCTTAATAAAACTAAAAGCCTCCACACTTTCTCGTTCCCAGATGCTCCTTCTTCTTTCATTAGTGACAAGCCTCGTCCACACGATCTAAATGGAATTCAATTTTGAAAACTTTGCTCTTTGAGATTGTTGCTGTCGACCATCTGGATGAAATACTCAAAGTACTACTGAGGTTTGCTTACAGTAAACATTGGTTCAGTCAAAATAAAAGTGAGAAGTTGTACTCGATAGAGATAGATAGATAGATAAAAATATTTGTAATTATTTTGAAATAGTTACAAAGTGAGAGGATTGACAATAAAAGACAGAAATTAAACAAAACATGCCTACTCTTTGCTGAACATATTTTTCAGAGTATGAAGTTTTACTTTTATTCAAAACTTGAAAAGATCCCTAAATGCCTATCTTGGGTCTTATGCCAGAAAGAACTCTCCTCAAATTACCGAAAACTCCCTTTCAACCGTCAAATATAGTTCAAATAACACATTCTCTGCAAAGTTAACTGTTAAAAGGCAGATTTGGGAATTTTGAGAGTGAGCGTGCTTTGAAGAAACTTCTCTGACTTGCCCTTAACTCTCTCAGCGTATCGTGTGAAAGAATCCTAAAGGCACATTTTCACCTTTCCCAGTTTTGCCTGACAATATTCTCATCGGAAGAAAAATAATTAAGGAAAAAGTGATCTATTCCGAGAATTTCTTCGGGGAAACATTAGTTTGCAGTTCTCTCTGTCAACTCAATTTTCTCTTCTTCTCTAGCTGTCTCTCTCAACCTTATTTCTACATCATTCAATTGCTCCTTTTTACTTTCCTTATCCTTTAGTAAGGAAAGTATTGTATTCGTCGAAACTTCGACCTATCCAGTTGTTCACATTTCATCACGAATCATGGCCTCAGGATACCAAAAAAGTTGTTTTCAGCCATTGGTCCGTGCGTCCGTTTGTGTGTGTGCGCATGAGTGTGTGTGTGTGTGTGTCTGTCTGTCTGACAATACAAAAATAATAGGGGTTTATTCCTATATTTTTTTGATATCTTGAACTTTTTGGAACCCGGCCCCAATTTACCGGTATTCGGGGGGACCCGCTTGGGCTATTTTTTTCATAATTTATGCTAAATGGGGGTTGTGACATCTCAAATCCAATGATTTTGAAGTTCTGATTACGAATTTGGTACTGATTTTTGGCTATCTGTAACCGTTGAGTCACCAGTGGCGGAATTCGACTTCTTTTCGGGGGTTAAGAAAGTCGTGTGATGTTTACACCAGATTTTTTCTCAATACCTCTTCTTTTCTGTGCTTGATTAATTTCTTTTCATTCTTTTGTTTGTTTATGTCTGGTCTGCTCAGCTTGTGACAGCATGCAGCATCTCCTATGTGGTAGTCTCTTCTGTTCTTAATTACTGGAGTTCCCATTCTAACCCCTTCTACTATAATGTTGTTTGCTATCTCAAGAGTTGACGGAGCAAGTAAGCCCTACTCCATGACAAGTTATCCTCTCATTTGGGATTTTTACCACAGAATAATGAGTCTTGAGCTTACTGCTGGAATAATGGGGCTTAATAGTTCTAATCGAGCAGTATAAATAAGTACTTACTTTTTTACTTTTCCGTGGCTGCGGCCTCAACGACCATATACCTGTTCTATGAGCTGAAACCATGTTCTTCTATCTTTAGCAATCTCTTCCCATTCGTTTGGATTAATTCCCATCTCTTCTAGATCCTTCCGTCTATTGTCAATCCAACGTGTTCTAGGTCTTCCCCTTAATCGGTGTCCTTCAAATCTTTCCAGGAATGATGTTTTTATTAAAGAGTAATTGTTCATCCTTGATATACGAGTATATCCTGCCCAATTAAGTCTGCGTTTTTTTAAATACTTTGAATGATGTTTGGATAAGGATATTATTCATCCAATTCTCTATTCTTCAATATTCTCCATGCTTTAAATTGATCATCAAATATAGGTCCAAATATACGTCTTAAGACTTTCCTTTCGAATCTAAGTAACTTTTCTTCGTCTTCCTTTCGATATGTCATTGCTTCACAACCTTAAATCAAAACAGGTATTACATAGCATTGATAGAGTCTTAGTTTAAATTTTGTTGATAAATTTCTTTTTTTCGTTGATGAATTGATAAATTTAAGTATAAACAAGGCGATATTATTATTACTATTATTACTTTGGGTCGGCTTTGTGTAACCTCTTCTTCTTTGTTGAGGTTGTTTGGTTCTGGCACTTCTACATCCACATTTCTGGATGCCCTTCGCAACGCCAACCCTGTTAAGGACACCAATGATTTGTTTACTTGGCTTCTGGCCTAACCAAGCTGGTAAACATATCAGATTAACGTCCTTCATATAGGGAAATAAAAGATAGACGTTATACTTCGAGCAATGATGTCATATACTTGTGAATTGAAGGTTGACATTATGATAACACGAATTTTATTTAACGTTCCTTCCTTTTTTCCATCTCGTACCTTTCCGCTTCTCTCCTTTTATCATTCACCCCTTCACTCCCTATCTTTTCTTATCCGTCCCTCCTCTCTCTCCAAACAATGTATTCCAACAGAGTGTATCTTCTATCCTCCACACGTATGAATACCAATTTCTTCTTCTCCAACCTTCTCCACTGTCTCATGTATGGACAAAAGGGAGTCTTTTTACCGGCAATTTTTAAGCTGCTTCCATTTTTGACCTTCTATGATAGGAAGGCAATTATCGTATTTTATATTTTATACGCCATGAGGGACGTTGGAAGGATTGGTTCGGGGAGATAAGGAGAAATGGGGTGTGGGAGAGGAGGAGAAATGAAAGAGGGATAGAGATAAGGGTATTGTGTTCTTTTAGATAAAGGAGGTGAGGTCTTTTACTTTTGCTCGGAAGATTTTCACTGATTTAAGCAAAACTGAATTCATTGATGGGACTTTTGCGTGACTTGATACGGTAGAGAGAGACTAAGTTGTTGTATATATAACATACCTACTATACAGGGTTATTTTTCCTCTGGGTAAATGCGCTTGCAGAAATTGTAAACTTGTGGAATTCAATGGCATAGTGACTTTTTCTTGTGAAAGAGATTGCCACAGGCCATAAGCCCGCCCTTTAGATAGGACATTAGCTTTATCTTGCTTTTCGTCTTGTATCTTTTTTAAATCCATATATGTATTATTTTATTTGAGGTAAAGCACAAGGCCTCTTCACAATTTTTGTGGGTAGCGCAGATCGAACCCAGGTCAATATGCATGCAATGCCTAGCGCGCTAACTCACTCGGCAACGGTGACTATTTCAATCTATATATTTTTTTTCTTTCTAAACCCACCTTAAGGGCGAATAATAGAACAGGATTGAAGGATAAGCTAGACCTGCTAGACTGTCCCTCAAGTCGGGCTATATTGCGCTATGATTGGTTGAAACTCCGCCTTGAGGGCATGTCTGGCTTATCTTAATCTTTAATCTTTAACTTTAATCTTGTTTCATGATTTGGCACGTATTGATTTTTTACTTTCCTTATTTTTCATGAACCTCCGACCTCCAGGTGTATTCAGTGAAGTCAGTTATTAAGTTTCAATTTATTGTGATCAAAATGGCGACTCAAACTGATAATCAACTAATATCTGGGCTGATGCTGCTGATAGTATAACTGAAAATGGGAAATCCTATGGGAAATAGCATAACATGGATTACAATGATGTGAGGTACACATGATCTACATTGTACAAAAAAGTCAACATAATATGACATCATTTGTGTTTCTACGCTAACAATGTTCAACAGTAGATGTGTGCTATTTGTCTAAACAATAATTACAAAATGTTTACAGTAGATGTTAGGATTATTATTTTCACAATGTTTTGTCGTTTTGGTTGATACAGAAAGGTACTGCGGTTTTAGCTGACTCCCTCATTTTTTTCACAGTATGAGCTCCACAACAATGCCTGTCTCTCACCCCATCCCTTCTGTTCCTGCCACAATATTTTCTATACGTTTGATATTATCGTCATCCATTACGAAGATTAAAAAATATCTATTTGTGTCAGGGCTGGGATGAGAAGGAAAAGGTGACGTCATTAGAGATGTGAGTTTAGAAAGAAAAGTTTTACAAAAGTTTACTTTTGAAGATGAAATAAAATGTCCTAGCGTTTCTTTTAGTAGGATTGAATTCTTTCTCCATAGTTTAGATACAAAAGATAGAATTTCCTACCTACACTTGTGAAATCTCTATCGTAATGAAGCCATTGGTCATTTTACTTCCGAGAAGTTTCTAATATTAGAAATCGGAAGTATTTTTTCTCTTTTAGAGAGAGAGAGAAAAAAAAAGAAAAACAATTCAGTTTTGCAAAAACTGTGTAATGAAGGATTAAGTGACCATCAATTTGGAATTGATCTTCACAGCAATACTAAAACCAACCACTTAATAATCAAGATCGAGCGAAATTATTATTTTTAAATTAAACTTTATTTACAAAAATATCTATATAAAAAAATAAAATATATACAAGAAAAATAGTAATAATAAAGTTTGATGAAAGGTGGTGTTGAGTGATAATGCAATGTCCACCATTTGTCCACCTACAGTGAAGTGAATCAACCATTCTGTGTTCTGCCTATATGCTTATGTGAGGTCACCGATGAAAAATAAACATATGTAGTACCTACCTATAAGTGTTTTTTTTTCGAACTAAGCGAACCGGAGCTTACCTGGTCACTGAAATTCCCTTTTTTTTTGACCGTACCGAAAAATCCTGACTGGAGTGGACCGAGTTCGAGCGGTCATGGCTTTTGGTTTGGTAAGAAGAACAAGTGGATAATTTCAAATGCGAAATGTAAACAAACACCGATTTACATCTTTAATGTAAATAAACCAGAGACCAAAAAATCACTTTTTTTATCTTCAATTTTGGTTACCAGACCTGATCGTTCGTATTGTTCAGGCTTTTCGTCCATAAAACGCTTTGTGTGTAAAATAGAAATAGAGAATGCATATTGCCATGCCTGCCAATATTTACCGCTTAGGGGATAGCTATATCTACTTTCACCGCAGATCTATTTTCCTTTTCTCTCTCACTCTCAATATTTCTATTGAAGTAAAATGCTCTTTTTTCAATCACATCATCACAACATTTCCTACATCCCTCTTTTTCTTTATTTCATCATTCCTCTTCTTCTTCTCTCTCTCTCCTCCTCACCATCAATTCCTCCTTTTTTCTCTCTCTTTCTCTCCTAGTCTCCTCCATCTCCTTCCTATCCTCCTTTTCGTTGTGTTTCTATAAAAAATTATTCCTCGGCAAATTTTTCCTAAATGACGACAGTTTAATAATTGGCTGATGAATTGCACAGGTAGAAAAATTAGCAAACTAGCGTTACTTTTCTTGTTCTATGCTAAAATTTAAACTTATTTAAACAAGGTAAATGAACATTAATTCATATTCAGGAGTAAAAAATTGGGTTCTGACACAAACCCAATTCTCCATCATTAAAGCTGTGCTAACGAGACTGAAAGGCACAAGAAAAAAGATCCCAGATCCTACACATGACAGAGTATGGAGCAGTTATTTAATTTGTATTTGAAAAAATTGTATACAAGAAATGTTTCATAGAAAAAAAAAGATTTATTTAAAACTGAAATTGACTATTTCAAAGAAATCTTCCCACTGCCCGAAATTGAACCCACGTCCACAGCTTTGTTTATACTAAAAGTATGAACCTGCAATGCAAGCAATAGATAAAAAAACACCTCTCTCAAACTTTGCTCGTCTATCTCACCTCAACTTTTCATTTTCCTTCCAAACAAAGGAAACCAACCGAAAGTTCTTAAAGCTCCTTTTGAAATGTAAATCAAGTCTTGACTTCGCGATTTACATTCGCAAACAATGAATACTAATAATTAATTTAGCGACCTTCCAGTTTAAGACTCTTTCGGATTTTTTTGCTTCTCCCTTTCGCATTTAAATTTCAAAGTGTTTTCGTTTCTCCCTCAGCAAATTCTCCCTCCGCCCTGCTAATAGTCGAACACTTTCAACAAATCTTACTTTACCGTTTCAACAATTCAATGCAAAGTATTTCTCGCCTTCGTATTTATCTTGACGATATTTTTATATCCCCTACTTTCGATTGCATAGAGAGACAATTGAGATGAAAGAAAACCTGGAGATCCCGAGGAGAGATTTTACAAAATAAAGGTAATGAAGGACATCCTTATACAAATGATCAAGGATTCAGTTAAAATATTACATACTCATTTGTTTAATACAAAAAATCTTTCAAAGAAATTTAAAGATTTAAGTCTGGCTGGGGGACAAGATGTCCATATACTATGTATTTATGTTGTGTGTAAATTTAATTGTACAAATAAAGGCTTTTTACATTACATTACTTGACGGATATAAACAAAAGAGCTGGAGGACTATAACCAGGGAGTAGACCACCAGCAAATAACCTTCATAGATACTATATCAGATTTTGTCACTGATATAATAATAATAATACTCTTTAGTGGCTGGCTAGGGGGCTATAAACAGGGAGTAGACCAGCAGTCTGGCTGGGGGACTATTAACAGGGAGTAGACCAGCATTGGCTTGGTTCTGGGCGCCCTTGTCAATGATAAGCCTCCTTGTAAAGCCAGTGGTAGAAGTGCTGAGTCATTCCTCCACTGTCTGGCTACCATCGTCCACGAACACGCCACCCTATGATGAATGCATTTTACTTTCCTTAATTTTTAATTTAAATGGAAAACTGGACCATGTGACCATACAACTAAATGTACAGCCAACTAGTATTTTTTTTTTGTTTTGAAAATTCAATTGATATAATATATTTCATTTAACAAATCCTCTTTCTTTAGTATGCTCAACAAAGTTAATATAATGCAATCAGTTACAAATTTACATTAATAGGTCAAATATAGCGGTATAACACATACACAGGCGATGGATGGAATGAGGAGTTATTGAAGGAATTGTGTACCACATGAATAGGTACAGTAGGTACCACACAAAAAAAAAAAAAAAAAAAACAAAACAAAAATGAAATACAGTAGAACCTGGATATTACAGAACTTAAGGGGCCGGAATTTTTTTTCCTATACAATACTATTTATTCTCTTATAAAGAGTCTGCTTTCCCTTATAGGAGTAAAATCGCACCAGGAAATTGCTCTCTTACATCGAGGATTCTCTTATAAAGAGCCTACTGTCCCTTATAAGAGGTAAATTGGAATTTACAAGATTTTGTTTTAATAAAAAATTAACTAAAAGAATTCATAGCATACTTGCCATTTTTTTTTAAGCTTGGGGGAGATTTTGGAGAGTGTCTTTACGATTTATTTTTAATTACAAGAAAGAAATAAGAACAACGTGAAGAAATGCTGAAAATCCCACGAGCCTTTCACGTCCACTGGCTTCTGATCAGTCCTAAAGGTATTTAAAAAAAATAATTATGTAGATATACATTTCAGAAAAAGCATAAGCAAAAGTGTTATATTCGTTTCTACTTCTTTTTTTAAAACTAGGTGAACCGCTTTCGCATTACTTCAGGGCACTTTACATCCATGCCATTCCGGAAACGCAACAAATTTAGCCAGGGAGGTTGGCTAAATTTGTTTATACTTACACAGTTGAAATTGAACCTGCCTCATAGGGTTTCTGTCATCCTTATCAGGTTCAAAATCGACACATGGAAAACATTTTTGACAAAATAGTTCTCACATATGCTAGCTTTTTCCTGTACCAATTCTCTTTCTAAAAATTGGGACTGAAAAATTTGAATGTGAAAGAAGTTTTTTTTTCACACAATTCCTGGTATCAAACAATCCTGATAACCAAACTAATCAAACTTGCTTCACTAAATATTTGCTTAACTTGGGACTTGAAAGACCGACCTCCAGATTCTAAGTCCGCAGCCTTATCGATCAAGCGACTGGGCATTTGAAAGACTTCACAAAAGAAAGAAACATCTTGTCCTCACTATATTTCAGGTCAACGGTCTCGAAAACATCCGAAATAAGACAGATTTTTAGTTTCTGTTGAGGCTACAGGAATAAAAGAACAGGAAGAAATATAGCAAAGTTATTTCAAAATTTACAACCAATAGTGAAAGATAAGAAAAACAAGACGCAAAACAAGAAAAGAGCTGAGAATACAAAACTAACTTTCACAAATGGACCGGAGGAGAAGGCGAGCATTGTAAAATATCTTCATCGATTCAAAAGGGAATAGGAAAATAACGAAGGAAATAAAAAGTATAAATCAATGAAGTGATTTGTATTCATTTAGACTCCGAAAACATTAGGAGAAAAGAAGGTGGGAGCGAATGAAATAAGGAAAGAATACAGAAAAGAACGTAGCATAAATAAACATTAATCTACCTTTTGACATTAATTATTTATATAAAAAAAAGGGCAAAAAAAAGAACGAATAAAGAAAGGAGAGAAAAGAGCTAAGAACACTAAGAACATAATCCTAAGAAGAAGAGAAATAAGAGGAGAAAATAATCTTTTAGAGAAATAAATAAATAAAAAATACAATGCCCATTATTATTGCCTTGGTAATATTATATTTCGTGCTAAATCCGAGCTTTACTTTTTCCTCGCTCGTGCAATGTCTTAAGTTTCAAGGCTCCTGTTGATTTTCATGTGGAAAATCCGGCAGAATCTGGAAAAGAGAAAATCGAGGCCAGAGTGGGCGCACAAGGACGGAAAATTCTGGAAAACAGATGCCACTGTTAATAATAATAATACTCTTCAGTGGAAGGTACACAACCGTTACGCCTCCGTGGCGAAACGGTTGTTACTACTGCCCGAAGAGATCCTGAGATCGATCCCCGGAGATCCTGATTTCGATCCCCGGTCGGAGCAGATTTTTCACACAGAAAATTCTGTTCCCTCCGTACATATCTAGTTAGAATCTACTTCCTAGGAAATGTTGAATGAAAATCATCATTTTATATTTAAATTCAAATTTTACTAAAATCATTTAGAGTTGATTCGAATTAGGAATAGTAAGCTCAAACTGGATAATCAACTTGAACTGTAACAGATATACGTTTTGAAGTAAATACTATGTAAAGTATGGGATTTCTAGCATAGGTCTAATTTTTAGTAGGTACATTATCTAATTGTATTATTCTGTAATATCTGTAAATCTGTCTCTATAATGTAGTTTTTCCATTTGTAATTGTAAATCACTCTGTAAATTTACTTTGTATCATGAAAGAAATAAAGATATCCGTGACCCATAGATGGTCCAAACGATAGTAAAAAAACAGATATACGAAGGAGAGAAAGCGAGAGAGAGAGAAAGAGAGAGAGAGAGAGAGAGAGAGAGAGAGCTGAGAGTCAGGGGGAGAAAGAGAATCCGACAAAGTGTTTTTGAAATACCAAGACGTGAATAATATATTGCAGGGGAGGTAAATTATAGGGGAGAGGAAAGATAGCGCCTTCCCTCATTTCCACGTGTGTTATGTTAATCTGATTGCAGAAATGGCAGCGCGTGGGAGGGAGGAACTTCTTAGTTGAAATGAAAAGCACCACATGTTGCGACAAGCGAAATGAGAAAACTTCATTTACACACATTGGGAGGGAGATGAGTAAGAGGAGAGATAGAGAGGAAGGGAGAGAAAATAGAGAGATAAGTAGGAGGAGAGATAGAGAGGGAGGGAGAGAAAATAAGTAAGGGGAGATTGAGGGAGGGGGAAAGAGAGAGAGGCCAGAAGGGGTGGAAATTGAGAGGCGTCTGCACATTGGGGATTGGGAAAAGCGCCCACTATGTGGTAATATGTAATAATAATATCGCCTTAATTGTACTGCCTGATTAGAACTCCGTCCCATTAGTCCACCAGTAAGCCCAGGCCGCATGTGGTCAAAATCCCAAATGGGAGGATAACTTGTCTTGTCCCGGTTGGGTTCTGAACCAACGACTTCTGGATTACTAGTCAGACTACTTGAGCTGCCGTTACAGACTTTTCATTTTTCTTTCATATGTAGTTTCCTTTAGTCTAATGGGTATATTTTTTCATTATTATATTAATGATATTTTAATGTTTTTTGATTTGTGTTAAAATTGTATGTAAATTGATAAACATTAATAAAAACTTGACTTTCATTGTTTCCACGGTTAAAACAATTCCACAGAGGATTGTCTCGTTTCATACTTTCCCAATGGTCGGTCGCTTCTGCAAATTTCATTTTCTTGGAATTTGCATACACTAGTGCCCTGGAGCTCTAATTCTCTTATTAGATCCAAGACTCTAGTTATATCCGTTCTATCGAGTATTACAAATTCGCTTACGTTTGCCTTGGTGTCACACTCGCGCGGAGAGAGAGGTTTTCCACTAAGCGCCTTTGTTATTGTAGACTTTGTGGTGCGCTTTAATGAGGGGCTTTTGTGCTTACGTTTAAGAGAGTTCATCCCTCTTCGCTCTCTGCCGCGCTACTATCAAAGGCTTTTTGCTAGCGAGACTCTTTAATATCTAATTAAAACATGAGAAAATATAGTAGAGTCATTTTTCATATCACAAGCTTGTCTGAACATTCAGGATTCTAGGAAAAAAAGAAAGCCAAGATTGAGTTTGTATTTTGTAAATACTATTTTGCAGTAATTTCAGAAACAGTTTCCTTTAATTTCTTCATCAACCTTAAAATACTTGTCAAATTTGTGTAGTATTATAAATTATAAGCTAATTTGAATAAAAAATAATATAATGAAATTTGGAAAAGAAGTTACCTATCAATTAAGAGCAAAAATTTTATGATTTTATACAAAATTTGATAGGATTTGATATAATTTTGGATAAAATAATAGATGCAGAAATTTCAACCTCTATTTACCATACAAAGCAATCCGCCGGTATCCCTTATCCAGCATCTTTTTAGGGTCTACAAATGAGTCCCGTGTTTCACTCACTAGACCAAAGTTGGGCACATGTTGAACCCTTCGAGGCACAATCTGCAAAGCTCCAAAGTCTGGATTGTTCAGGTTCTGCTCTGGCAGCAGAGATGTGTTGTTGCAATGAGATAGGGTGTTGCCATGAGATGCGGTGTTGCCATGAGATACGGTGTTGTCTTGAGATGCGGTGTTGCCATGAGATGCGGTGTTGCCATGAGATACGATGTTGTCATGAGATGTGGTGTTGCCATGGACTGCAAGTGGGTCCGACACAGGTTGATCCGTCTTCGTCATAAACATATTCAGTTGTCTGTTCCTCAGGTAGTTATCTAAAATCTGTCTACGATACTGGGCGAAAGGAGAGTCCGACTTGGGATACTCGAAGTCGAAATCGTAAACAGAAATGTAGGGATGGAGGAGTTTCATGACGGACTCCTCATTAGGTTGGCTTACATCACACATAACGTCTAGAGCTGCAGGACCAACTTCCTTGAGGTACTGCGATCCCGCTTCTGAGAGCAGTGTGTCAAGCTTGTCCAGACACTGGTCAGGTCTTGCCGCAGGGGACTCTTGGATGTCAGATTTCTTACATTTATATCTGTCGCCATACTCGCTGGTTGTGGTGGGTCTCTCTGGGTCGCGCTGTACTCGAAAGAGTCCTGGGTCACGATAAGGGTCAAGCTGGTTCTCACGATTGCAAAAGACAGAAGGGTCTCGCTCAATGATCTTCCGGTCGTGATACAACTTGTTCGTAGTCTCAAATGGAAGACTTTTTACTCGTGGGTCGGATTCTTCCACTGGTTTGTCATGGAGATATTTGTCCACAATTACAGTGGGCGCGTCCTGTGGAATGGGAAGTGGGATGTAGCGATGTCCGATCTGAGTGGAGGTCCGGTAGTGCTTGCTGTCTTCCTGATGGGGTACACATTGGCAGAGTTCATGTTGGTGCTGCAGTTGCTGATCGTGTCTCTGTGTTAGCTGCTGATGGTTGTTCAGTTGTTGATGCTGTTGCTGCATTGGGAACTCTATTTATCATAACTTCGTTGAACCGGTATTTCTGTTATGGTGTCGTAGTTTATAAACCTAGAGGTTCATAGAATGTTGAAGACCACAAATTCACACTAAATTGGCTTGTGAATTTAGAAGTTTCTACTTAGGATTCTTACGAATACAGAACTTGTTACAATAAACTCGTCATAACACGATTGACGCTTAAAGAGATTCCCCAAAAAAGTCTTAAAATTGAAATGCCCTGAATGGATCTAATAGAAATTCACAATAGATCTCATAGAAATCGGTGTGATAATTTGAGTTTATTTTTGTGGAACTCCAACCAGTTTAATAGTTATAGAACAGAAACTAAATTACGGTTGTTTATCACAGAGAAAACAAATTAAACCAGAAAACGACTTATGAATAACTCGCAAGAACTAACACTAAAAGCATGCATCCTTGTAGAAGTTTTCAACTCGACGAAATAAACTTACAAACTTAATAGAGTAATCTATTTATTCCAGTGGCGTTGGAGTTTTCAGTAAAGAGGTATTGCAGGTATGTATGTCAAATTTTATTTTCTTCTATTTATACTGATAAATTAGTATCAGTTTTGTGTTCTCATCTCAGTTCTCTCTGTCTCTTCCTCCCCTAATGTTTAATAATAATAATATCGCCTTATTTATACTGCCCGATGAGGACTAATGAGTCTCCCATTATTCTAGCAGTAAGGCCAAAATCCATAATGGGAGGATAACTTGTCATTTCCGACTGAGTTTTGAACCCAGGACCTCTGATTACCAGACGAACGCCTTGACCACTGAGCTACCGAGGGACAAAACACAGTGTCACCAGTTTCAGTCATCAAACGATACACCCTTGATACACCTTCTGTTACCGTATGGTAATGGGGTAAGTTTAGATCCATATTGTTTATCTCAAGTCTCCTAGCAAACAACACTGCCATACAGCAACATTAAACTGTTTTTAATTAAGCTTCTTCAATAATTTAAAAGTATTATATATGAAAGATAATCATTTATCTAGAGTTCATTTTATGTAAAATAATTTTTTCCTGATTTAAAAAAAAAAATCCTGAAAATTTTACCAGCCTTATTGTTGGCTAACAAACATTCACAAGTAAATTTGCTTAGTCCACACATGTTACTAATCAACCAACCCCAGCAAAAGTGTTGAAGAACGCCTTATAAAACAAAGAAAGAGACACCGAGGTTATAGAGATGAAATAAACAATTGAAAACCATCAGATAATATCGAGCCTTCTGGAAAACAAGGAAATTAAATAATAAATAATATTAAATCTAATAAAGCCCAAAACGCAAAGCTATTAAGCCCAGAAAAAATTAAAGAAGAAAACGGAATGAAGAAGAAATGGAAAAAAAAGAGAAAGCAAGTAGGAGAACAAAATACGGAAGAAGAAGAATGGAAAAGAAGGAGGAGACAAAAAGAAGAAAAGAAGAAGTGAGGAGAAGGTAGGTAGATGATAAGAAGAAGACAAACAGGAGAAATAAGGGAGAAAGAAAGGAATAGAATTTTAAGAAATGAAGTAATGTTTGCAGAAGAAGATGAGGAGGAGGAAGAAAAGAAGAGGAAAAGGAAGAGAAGGAGTGAAAGAGGAGGAGAAGGAGAGGAAGAGGAGAAGGCGAGAAAAACAGGAGTAGAAGATAACGAGCAGGGAGGAGGAGAAAGTAGGTGAAGAAAGAGGAGGAAGAGGAGACGAATAAGAGGAGGAGGAGGAGGAAAAAAGAGGAGGAAGGAAGAGTTGAGAATAAAAGGAGGAGGAGACAAAATTCAAGAAGTAGAGTTAGGAGTAGTACGAACAGAGTGTGAGGAAGAAGAGGCAGATGAAAGAGTAGAGATAAGGAAGGCGATGAACAGGGACTAACCAAGCTTGTGTTTTCTGAGCACGTCGAAACACGTTCCTCTCCTACAGTGTCTTTCACTCTCTCTCTCTCAAGCCCTCTCATTCCTCTTTATACTATTATTTTTGTCTTTCTCTCTGACTCTCGCTCTTTATCTATGTTTTTTCTGTTTCTCTCTCATCTCAATTTTCCCTTTCTATTTTCTACATTTTCTCTCTTTTTATCAATTCTAACTCTCTCCTAATCATACATATTTCTGCTTCTTTAAGAACATGTATTCTCTTTGTCTCGCAGGGGGACTATAAACAGTGAGTAGACAGTAGAATAGTGAGTAGACTCCTTGTAAAGACAGTGGTAGATGACGCCACCCTATGATGATTCTCTTTGTGCTGTTTTTACAAGGCATAGCTAATGATCATGTCCTGTTCGTTGTTTCTATGAATCTTTTTGGTAAATACTTCTTCTTTTACTCTGTCTTTTCCCGCTTAGGCAGGGTCAACGTTGCGTGTTAGTCTTCTCCATACTTCTCGGTCTTGTACCTCATTTGGTCTCACATCTTTTTCTCTCATATCTTCTTCCACACAGTTTCTCCACGTCTTCTTAGGTCTTCCTTGTCCTCTGTATCCTGGCACCTGTATGTCTCTTACATTCTTTCCCACGTATTCATCTTCTCTCCTCTCTATGTGTCCTAACTATTGTCATCTTCTTTCTTGCATCTTCTTTGATATTTCAATTACCTTCACTTTTTTTTCTGATGATATCGTTTCTAATTCTGTTCAGCTTTTGGTAAATACTAAAGGTTTATAATAACGTGCTCCCATTTTACCACATAATAATACGTCTTGGGCTTACTGCTGGAGTACTAGGACTTACTGGTCCTAATCTTGCATTACAAATAAGGTGACATTATTGTTATATTATTATCTTCTAATATTTCCCTATCTCTTCTTTGGAACTTGCTCATTTCAATATCTACCCTCGCTATTTTTTGCTTCATCTCTTTTTTTCTACGAGAATTTTGTTTATGTACAATCCCATCATTAATCTGTGAATTTATCTTTTTTGTTTTTACAGATATTTCTGTTATTACCACCGGCTTTTCATCTCCTCTCTCTCTCTCTCTCTCTCTCTCTCTTTTTCTCAAATTTATCTTTCTCCCATTCATTTGCTTAATCTCTAATAGGCTTTTTATTTTATCCTTCTTATCTCCTTTCTTTTCATTTGCCTCTTTATTTCCATTTTTTTTACGTTTGTGTTTTTTCTCATTTCCTTAACAATGTTTTTAAAATTCAAAAAATTTAATCTCTAGTATCTGAAAATTTAGATGGAACAAAATACTATCTAATATTCATGTAAAGATATTTAAATTTCTCATTTTTTTTATACTGATTAAAACAGAGAGGTTATGGATAATCAGAACTATATTTTATTTGTTTAAAATACAGAATTGACACAGGTGTAAAAAAAAATACATAACGGTTAACTTACAGAACACATCATACCTACCTACTTTAATTGTGCGAAGTTCAGATGCTGCACAGAACACATCATACAAAATATGCTAGTACATATATTCGTTTTTATTACACTTGCTGATGAGAGTAAATAAGCTCGAAACAGCTGTCCAGATATGTTCTTTCTGGAATGAGCCCCACTATAAAATTTACTCTGTTCTCTGCCTCTGAGTGATACCAGAAAAGCATTGCTGGACCACCGATACACCGCTGTGATTTAAAATTTCGCTTCTATCTTCGTATTCTCCTCGCAACAGTCTATCACCTAATCTTAGAATGAAGGGACTATAAATAGACCCTTAAGCTGATTGTAACACGAGTATCCTAGTTTAGGGCGAACACTATTTGATGTAAAGCAACTCTGTACACCCCTTGCTCAAATTATCTAATTTATTTATCTCTCTCTCTCTTTCTCAACATCTCTCTCTCTCTCTCTCTCTCAACGTCTCTCTCTCACTTTGCATTTCTTATTCAATTTGTTAAGACAAGACGAGCGAAGTCCTGCAAGGGTTGAAATCTAATCCACACGGATTAACCCCTTAACCCTTCCAGTTCCACTTAACTATTCAAGTGAACTTAATACAATTTGTAAGAGGCTATCGGAGGATGAGAGAGAGAGAGAGAGACTTGAGGAGGCGATGTTATGGATATCTTTCCGGAGAGAAAAATGAAGTAAAGTAGAAAATAAAGGGGTTGTAGATAGTGAGGGATGAAAAAAAATAGAGAGAGAGAGAGGGTTTGGGAGAGAGATAATGATGGGGTAGAGAGGGGGAGAGAGAAAGAGAGAGAACGAGATAGGGAGAGAGATAGAGAGAGAGAGAGAGAAGAGGAAGAAAAGAGAGAAAGGAAAGGATAAAAAAACATACAGAAAAAAAGGAATGAAAAATATGAGAGAAAGATAGGGAGATAAATGGTAAGAGAGTCGGACAGAGAGGCAGACACAGAGGGGAGAGAGAGAGATAGAGGGATGGATAGAAGGAGAGAGACAGAGAGATAGTGAGGGTGGGAGGGAGTTTCTTACTGTAAATACTAGCTTAGGGATAATACTGATGTAATACCACTCCTCATACACTCTACTAAACTTATCCTTTTAATATTCAAACAGGGGGGATCAAAAATTGTAAGTAATACATCTAACTTACATAGGATTGTGAAATTATTTAGCAGAATTCTTGACGGATAAACAAAAGAGCTGGGGGACTATAACCAGGGAGTAGACCACCAGCAAATAACCTTCATAGATACTATATGATATTATTTTTGTCACTGATATAATAATAATACTCTTTAGTGGCTGGCTAAGGGGCTATAAACAGGGAGTAGACCAGCAGTCTGGCTGGGGGACTATTAACAGGGAGTAGACCAGCATTGGCTTGGTTCTGGGGGCCCTTGTCAATTATTCGCCTCCTTGTAAAGTCAGTGGTTGAAGTGCTGAGTCATTTCTCCACTGTCTGGCTACCATCGTTTACGATGACGTCACCCTATGATGATGATGAAACAAAATAGCGTACGTTCAAATCCAAAGTAATGTTTGGATTTTTTTTCATAGGTACCAGGTACAAGTTCTTAACAGAAATGGAACTTAAGACCTTTCCATTTAAAAATATATACTCTCTGATTTACCGTCCAGAGCAGTTGGTACACTTCTAGATAATAATACCTTCCGCATATCTACTGCTCTAAGAATTGGAGGTCTAATCTGTGCCGGTCATCAGTGTTCATGTGGAGAAAATGTTTCGTCAGATGGAAGACATGGTTTATCTTGCTTAAAGAGTGCTGGACGACAGTCCCGACATTTCATGCTCAATGACATCATCAGGCGCGCACTAGTATCAGCTAAGATCCCTGCTGTTCTGGAACCAGTCGGAATGTCGCGAGATGATGGTAAGCGTCCGGACGGCATGTCGCTCATTCCATGGAAGTCCGGAAGATGTGTAATATGGGACGCAACGTCCTCAGACACTCTCGCTCCATCACATGTTGAATTGTCTAGCAGAGGTGTTGCAGGAGTAGCTGAGATGGCGGCAAAAAAAAAAGAGAGCGAAATACAGAAATTTGACAGACAACCACCTGTTTGTCCCACTTGCTGTAGAAACAATGGGTCCCTGGTGTGAGGAAGCTAAATGTTTCATCCAAGACCTCGGGAACCTCCTCACAGCTGTATCAGGCGACAAAAGAAGTCATGAGTTTTTACGACAACGAATATCGATAGCAATCCAAAAGAGCAATGCTGCATGTGTGATGGGCACAATGCCCTATTCCTCTAACATGGAGGAAATATTTTACATTTTATAAATTGTATGTTTTAAAATAAAATAAACCTCCTGATATAGATTTATACAGGGTGTCCCTCTCTGATTGGGGTTAATTTGTTCTGAACAAATTTTCTCTTTTGTAACCAATCTCAGTAGATCGATAAGGCGGCAGTCTTTAAATCAAAGCAAATTTAGTGAGTTTGATATGATATCACGATTGTGATTAACAAAAATACTTATGATAACTTAACTTTTTCTCTTATATGTAGGAACAAAAACATGTCAGTTGTTAGCTTCTGATAAGCGTGAGCACCAACTTATTTATTTATTATTTATCACAATACATTTACTAACAGAAATACATATCTTCCATAGTAGCACAAACTGGAAGTGTGTCCAGCACACTAGTCGCATTCCCGCGCTCTATTGCAATGGATAGTCTTTGCATTAGGAAAGCTGTTGATTTGGTAGTGCCAGTGAACTGGTACAAAATTTCGCCTGAATTGGTGTAATAAAATGTCGTTTGATGTTCACAACTGTTATTTCTATTTCGTAAATATCAATGTCTCTTCTCATTGGAACATTCAATTTCATACCAGACAACTTTATAAAAATATTGAGTCCCCAACTATTATAATATAAAAACCATGAAAAGTTTTGTGCAAGACATAAACAAGAAGTACATAAAAAATATCAAAAAGGAACAATAAGAAAGAAGGAAATAAGTTTACATGGAAAAAGACTTGCAAAACAAAAACATAAAATATTTCTGCTGATATCGAGGAATAAAGTTGGTAACAAGTTTAGCAAGAAGTATATATACAGGATACTGGGTGGAATAACACAAATGATTTTTTTCAATATAAAGCAAAAGTTGACCCAGCACCTAAATGGAAATTATTGTGTCACTTCTCGCCCATCAGAGGCATACTATGGGTAAGCTACAACACAGATCATGAGCTTCCACAGTAGCTCCTGTTTCACAGCTAAGAAATAAAAAAAGCTGTGAAACACTCATCTTTAAAAAATAAGAAATATGTGAGCAGCAGCATTGTAATATGTCCATGAATATTTGGTAAATATGTAGCAAAAGTCAGCAATTATACAGTGAAGTCACACCAACAAACTAACACTATCAATTTTGCTAGAATGTTAAAATTGCCATTGCAAGAATTCATTTGATCTTACAAAATGTTTCTTCAGGTATTTTCGGTTAAGTTTTGTTTTGGAACCCTGTAAAATTTGTTCAAGAGGTTGATAACTTGTTAAGTTGCCATTTTCTTCTCATAATTTTTAGGCTCCGAAAAATTTCCTAAATTTTGACCAAGTTGCTGACAAGGCAAAAAAGTTTTCCTACGATTCACCAAGTAATGAGGAGGGGGCATGAAACTTCTGGTGCTAGTTTTATCCCACGTCATCAGAGTCTTTATTTATCCTTGGATTTCTATTTATGCCTAGATATGATGCTTAAATATGAATGCCATATCATGTTGATTCCAAGATTAATGGTATGCTGAGCTATTTCTTCATATTGTTTTTCATTCCATGAAAATTTCAACTTTCCGTGATGAAGTGAATTCAAATATTTGAATTGTTGAGAATCATACGTCGGAAACTCAGAACACTTCTTACACCAGGTTGTTTCTTGATAATAAATTTAATACCCAGATGAATAAAATATTTTCACAAATATTGTTTCTAAGAGAGAATTTTTTCATTAATAAGTTAATAAGAACCGAGAGGCACTTTTTAACTTTGAATATTTTTTTTCCTAAAAAAGTTTTGTGAAAAAGTAATAACGAAACGGTGGAAAAGAGAAATGATGATTTTTAATTTTCTCTTCATCTTTATCATTCCGTCTCTGCTCAACGAACCAGTGCCTTATGCAAAGTTTGTCACATTCAGCAGATTTTTAAAATGGTAAAAAAAATCTAAATCTGGTTTTTTGGTACTTTTTTACGCACCTCAGTAGCTTGATCGATAAGGCGGGCTTGTAACCTGTAGGTTGGTGGTTCAAGTCCTAGGTTCACCGAAGATTTAGTAAAGCGAGTTTGAGTTGTTGCGACATCACGAAAGTGATTAACACAAATATGATAACTTTATATATTGTTATTTTATAAACTTGGTTTTTGTCCAATAGAAAGTGTTTTTATATCAAAATCCTGTGAAACCTGACTTGTGTACATTTTGTATGGTTTAAAAGTGTTTTAATTTTATTTCCAGATTCGCAAATTTTGCAAATTGAATAGTTTTCATCCAAGGAAAAGATATCCTGATGTTGCTTTAGTCTTTCAAAAAATTCCAAGGGTTTCAACTGTTTTTTGTTTTATATCATAATGCAACATGTTTTTTAATTAAATATATCTTACAATAAAAAAATACCTACTTTTAGTATGTTTTCAATTTTGAAATGGTATCAATAAATCTTTCCATTAAACTTCTTGATACGAAGCAATCAAAAATACCTACTTTTAGTATGTTTTTAAATTTAAAATTGATTGTATTAAATTACTTAGGTATTACTAAATCTTTCCATTAAATCTGATATTGTCCACGTGCTGTTATAGTCTTGAAGATCCAAAAATCCTTTCGAACACCTCAGTAGCTTGATCGATAAGGCGGCGGGCATGTAAACTGGAGGTCGGTGGTTCAAGTCCCGGTTTCAGCGTAGATTTAGTAAAGTAACCTTGAGTAATTGTGATATCACGAAAGTGATTAACAGAAATATGATGACTTTTTTCCTTTCCAACCCTTACTTGCCTGACTACACCACTCAAATGACTCAAACCATTATCCTCCAAATCCCTGCATCCAGCGAAAGCCGTTATACCTACTTCAATAAAGCTAGCACTAAATAATAACAACTAATTAGATATTATTATTATCTTCAAGGCACTATTAAAGCCTTTTCTCTACGGCTTCTCTTTCCCCCTTCTCAATTTGTATCAGATGTTCTTCTTAGGGAAAAAGTTCATTATACCCAAAGTCTTTGTTCTTTGCGAGCGGATTTTTTTTAATTTTTTACTCAGTTTCCAAATAAATGGCGGCTGAAGTTACGCTGAAAACTCTTCAACTTGAATTTTTTGTCGACGACGCGACGGCATCATATGTAGAATATACATAAAGTATTTGTAACTGTACAAAAAAATGCTTTTGAATTTGTAATGTAAATGTACCCGGCATTGCTAATCGATATGATAATGTAAACAATCCAGCCTGTGGATCAAATTCCACGCAATGCTTGGATACCTTGGATTTTTCCTCAAATACTGTGAGGTGTAGGTGGTAGAAAATGCTCTACTAGTGGTTAAATTCCACTAAAGAACACTGTTATTGTTACCAGCATTTTTTTCACACTCATAAGATCTTGATAAATATTTGACCAGTTATATTAATAATTGAATAACCCAACCAAGAATGATCCCCCCTTTTAACGAACTAGAAGATATCTGTAGCATTTGAATAATTGAATGACACCAACCTTACTCTTATCAACCATGAACAAATCTCCAGGCCCCATCAGACTACAACATCAACCACAATAATTAACAGTTGAATGACCTACCTTATTGGACCGTATCAGACATGAACAACCCCATCAAAAAAAAAAAAAAAAAAAAAAAAAAAAAACATCAACCAAAAATACCTAATCTCCCAAAAACTTCAAGAACTACCTAAATCACTCTAAAACTTCCAAAACTACCCCAATCCCCCAGAAACTCAAAGAACTACCCCAACCCCCCAGACGGATCCACCGTCTCCACACTTGGCCATGTCGCCGTCACCAAACTCATTTCGTCTCAGCCTTCTTATTCTTGAACAATTTTCTTCTCTTTTATCACCTTCCCACTTCTGACTCTCTTTTATTGAGCTCCTTCATTTCGTCCCTCCATTTTTCTCCCTCCTTTCGTCCAATTTGAAAAGTCGAATGACTAATTTTCGCCGGAGCTGTTAAACTTTATTGGCAATTTTATTTAAGACAAGTTTTCAGAAAATTATCTTTTTCTGCTGTTTTTCACAATTTTTTCCAATTTTGTTTATTGACCTTTTCAGTCCTTTATGACGAAAATTAGCTGCTCTAGTTAATAAATAATACAATGGGTACATATATTATTTTCAGGTCTAATGCATTCTTCAGGTAATACAAAGAATGAGTGGTGATGGCAATACAAAATATAAAAACGAATACTTTGATAGATCTTTTGTTGTAGGTACTCGGTAAACGGAAGTAAAACATTAAAACAAAAATACTCTTTTTTAAATTTGGGTTTATTCCTATCATGACAGGGGTGTTACCTTCCATTCGCAGGAAACTGACAAACCTGCTACCCACATTAACCTCACCCAGCCCGGGTTGGGCCGGAATACCAGCATCACGAAGTCTTCAACTCGCTGGGCGTTGCTTAACTTCGGTGATCCTAGGAGAACCTTTGTATTCAATGCGCCATCGACCGCTGGCTAAAAATACCTGGGTAGGGCCGGAAATACCAGCCTCACTTGTTCTGAGGGAACATAATTTTCTTTAAGATAGTCTACCATAACCGGGAATCAAACTCTGGACTACGGGCAGTTAGTCACAACCGTTACGCCACGGATCCTGGCTTAGTGCATACCTATGTATGTATTTAATAAAATTATAATGTGTATAGATATACAATTATACAGTCATACACCCTCCAATGGATAAGAGTAGGTACAACCGGTCGGTTCTAATTTCATTTGACGAGGGATCTATTCAATTCCATGCGGCATTTTTCGTTTATAAAATATCCTACGCATTTTTTTTACAAAGTAATGTTACCCACAGGCGCGGCCGGTGCTAAGTATTTCCGGAGCTGCAGCACCCCCAGATGAAAAGGAGACATTGTCAAGTGGCTAACGCGCTAGTCTGGTAATCCAGGTAGCTTAGGGATCAATTGGTTCGAATCCCACCCAGTGCATGAATTTTTCCTAATTAATTTGAGTTTGTGACCACATAATAATAAGACTCTTGAGGGTTAGGTGGTAGAAAATGCTTTGAGCATTCACCTTACCCGGTGGTTACCTTCCACTAAAAAGTATTTTATTATTATTAATATTATTAAAAATGAGTGTTTTTCAAGGCCTAGCTCACATTACTAGAATAACAGTAGTCACCGTGACCGAGTGAGTTAGCGCGCTAGGCATTGCACGCACGGTGACCTGGGTTCGATCCCCAGCGGGGCAGGATTTTTTCTGCTCTATACTTGGGTGTTCGGGATCCACTCATACTTCGTGAGGAAAAATGAGTCGCTGCTTTAATATTAGCAGCGACCAGTGGCGGAATTATAGGCAAAAATAAGATATTGGGATATTAAAGATATGGAAAAGTTCTATAATTCTGCGCTACCCACTGGACAAGTGATATAATAACACAAAGAAGCACATTTATTTATTATTATTTCTAGAATAATTATTAATCTCTATATATAAATGTCAAAGACACTCACTGACCACTGACCACTGACTGATCATCGCTCTACAGCCCAAACCGTAAGTCCTAGGAAGCTGAAATTTGGTAGGTAGCTTTGTCTTATAGTCTAGATGTGCAATAAGACGGGATTTTTCGAAACTCCCACTACAACACCTGCCATTGACGAAAAAGGATTTTTTGCTTTCCCGGCCGTGCCTCGGCCCGCAAAGCGGGCGACAGCCCGCTAGTTTTAAATTATAAAGTTTGACATGGAAAGCTTAAACTCGTTAGGTACTAAAAGATCAACTCTATAATTGCCATTTTCGTTCGGTTTATGTGGCAGCACCATCAAAACATTTTCCCACCGGCCACGCCTGGTTACCTACCTACATTTTTTACATTCCTACCGTCCATTCAATTCCTATCTATTGATGTGTTCCACATACGAGAGGCTTAATCAAATGACATTAAATTCCCCCATCTCCAAAGCCGAAATACTCTTCCATTCTCCGTCCTACAATTCTGGACTAGCGGGTGTCGCCATTTTTTGGGCTAGTATTTCCTAGAATATATTAAATCCTTATTCAATGGAAAGGGAATTACGGGACTGAAATCCACGCTGTCATCGCCACACCAAACGAAGTCAGAAGCTGAAATTGTAGTACTTGCTATTCAATGTGCATAAGACGGTTTCGACTCCACTACAACACCTCATTCGAAAGGATTTTGCTTCCGCGTGCTCGCCCGCAAGGCACGCCCGAGTTAAATATAGTTGACGAAAGCTTAAACTCGTGTCTAAGATCACTCTTATTCATTCTTCGGTTATGTGCACCCATCAACATTTCACGCCACGCGTACCTACCATTTTTACATTCTCGTCATTCAATCCTACTATGAGTGTTCACTAAAGCTTATCAAATGACTATATTCCCACTCCAAACCAATACTTTCCATCTCCTCCTACTCTGGACAGCTGTCGCCGCTTTGCGGCCGAGCATGCGTGAAAGCAAAATCCTTTCGCCATGGCAGTGTGTATGATTTCGAAATCCGTCTTATTGCACATCTAGACTATAAGACAAAGCTACCTACCAAATTTCAGCTTCCTAGGACTTACGGTTTGGGCTGTAGAGCGATGATCAGTCAGTGGTCAGTGGTCAGTGGTCAGTGAGTGACTTTGACATTTATATATTAAGATAATGATAGGACACAAGTACACATTTTAATCCCTTGTATACGATTTAGAAAAAATATTTTGATATCCTTTGTGGTTAGTCTTTTCCTACATGTGATATTAAATGAAATGAAGTATTAAAAATGTGTTTTTTAACGATAAAAAAATCCATTAAAGCTTTCGAAAGAATTAATTCATTCTTTTTCCGAGCGGTTACCGGATTCATTTTGGTATTGGAGATTTGGGGCCCGTGAAATAAATAAATGAATTCAACTAAATAGATTCTTGGGCTAAATAATTTCTTTTCTGTTTTTATTGATTCTAATAAGTAAGTTCAGGCAGAATTACAAATAAGTTTTGTAACTATCGACTATCCTATTGTATAGAGAAAAATATACTGATTTTTATGTTTGTTTTTTGAATTGTAATTTTCTCGACATGAAAAAATAAAATAAAAAATGGGTGATTCACAATTTTAAGTTGAAACCATTAAGTTATTTTTTTTTTTTTTTTTTTTTGGAATTCTTACTCTTATTACATTAAAAATAAATTAAGCAATACATTATGTCATTCTCCAACAAGGATACTTTGTCAAGTAGCTTCATAATGATATAAATGAAAAAAATCGACTGGTCTTCACTTGACGTTTTTATTTGAAAACTATGTATTTATTTTTATTCTACAATTAGGTACAGGTAGATGCACATTTACTAAGGTAAAATTTTCTTGAGGTCGCTTTTCATAAATAATCATTAACAGAATAAAAGCACTGACACCTTTTCGTTTCCCTACACCTAATGCTTCAAAAATTTCGGATCACAAAAAAGTGTTACCAAGGACCGAAGAGTGAACTGTTTAAACTCTTTTATTACCTAAGGACGGAGTTGGATAGAAAAAATAGCAATATAAAAAATATCGTAAAAAATGAATAATTCTAAAATTAAATGAACAATAAAATGAAAAACAATCTTAAAAACTAATATTCTAGAACTACTTATCATTTTTTTTGGATTCTGGCCATCATCATAGGGTATCGTCATCGTGAACGATGGTAGCCAGACAGTAGGGGAATGACTCAGCACTTCTAACACTGTCTTTACAAAGAGGCTAATAATTGACAAGGGCCCCCAGAACCAAGCCAATGCTGGTCTACTCCCTGTTTATAGTCTCCCAGCCAGACTGCTGGTCTACTCCCTGTTTTGAGTCCCCCAGCCTGACTGCTGGTCTACTCCCTGTTTTGAGTCCCCCAGCCAGACTGCTGGTCTACTCCCTGTTTTGAGTCCCCATGCCAGACTGCTGGTCTACTCCCTGTTTGTAGTCCCCCACCCAGACTGCTGGTCTACCCGCTGTTTATAGTCCCCCATTCTGTCTGAATAGAAAAGAATAAAATAAAAAAGAACTAGAAGAGAAAAGCGTTTCCTCTTTAAATGTTTTGTGTGACAACGAAACATTTTTCGGACCATTTTTCAGTTATGAGACTTGTAAATAAGGTTTTAATTTTTTTGTAACACTAGTGTATCATACTAAGAAAGGGGTTCAATGGGATAGGGTTCTCGTGTTGGCTTCAAACACTGAGATCTTATAACATAGATGGAACCTTATCTATCTCGAATTGAACAAATTTGTGCGTCCAACTTTGAACAGCTGATGGTCCCTCTTTCAACAAATCCCGGCCTCTGATTGGTTCAATTTATTTGAATTTTTTGTTTACCTCATGCAGTGGCGTATAATTAAACATTCTTAATTTTCACGTCAGATACCAAATCTTATATTACTACATATTAAGTAGAAAATAAGGACAGTAAAAGAGGAAGCAAAGACAAAAATAAGTAATAGGTAAGTATGAAAAAAGTAAAAATATTATTTTCGATTTTTTAGAAGAATTAGGTAGTTTAGGTACCCACTCTTTCGCGAGAGAAAAATTACTACAACTCCGGCATTGATTTTGAAATCAACTGATGGTCCCTACTGGGCGCAAATCTTGATACATCGGGTTACCTCTATTTTATATGATCTAAGTTGGTTCAAATAAGACAATTTTATTGTGATAGCATGATTGTGATTAAGGGCGGAATTAATAGATGGTTTTGTGATACCTCTGTGGAGATTAGTCTGGATTTTACGCATTGTCTTAGATGGGGAAAACAGATGCCTTAAGTTCTCGATTTTGTCTATTAATTTCGATAACTTTTTTTTGAACTCTTCAGTGTTTTTGTCAGAAACTTTATTTTCTGTACGAAATGGATGATTCCTTCTTCAGTGCTTCGATGAGAATGAGACTGAGTACCCCTGTGCAAACCTGAAATCAAACAATCCAAATATTCATTACTTCAGGAGAACATTTTTTACTATCATTTTATGTATAATTCTTTATTAGGAGGACTAAGTAATGTACAATATTAATTTACAGTATGAAATTTTGAAGAAAAAAAAATATTGAATTTTTATAAAATAAAAAACAAAGAAAATACTAAAGTTCTAACTGAAGGACATTTAAATTTGTTCAAGTCCATTTTCATAATATAAGTAGGACCTACTTGAGAGGACATTTAGACACTCGAGAGGCCTTGAGAGGATTAATACACACAAAGGGTTGGGTGGAATAGATTGCCATAGGCAATAACCCCGCCCTTTAGTTAGGACATTTATGTTTCAAATATTTTCTATTCTTTTTCATTTTTATTGTATATATTGTTTTTTTGATTTTTCACTGTTAAAATTATTATTTATATGTACATAATGTCCTTTTGTATCTAATAAAGAATTATATAATAATAATAATAATGAATACATTATACAATACAGGATAGCTACATCTACACTCTTAAACAATGTTTTTATTATTATTATTATAGACTGGTTGGAGTTCCACAAGAGAAGTACCAATTATCACACCGACCTCTATTTAGATCTATTGTGACCAGTTGATTCTAATTCTGTTGTACGTCCTGATTTGAAGTAGTCAGGACGGGGGTTTTACCCTCCATTCGCTGGGAATCGTACCAGCTACCCACATTAACTTCACCCAGCCTGGGTAGGGCCGGAAATGCCAGCCCCACGTGTTTGGATGGAACAGAATTTTCGTCGAAAAGTCTGCCCCAACCGGGAGTCGAACTCGGGAACTCTGGACTACGGGCAGTAGTCACAACCATTACGCCACGGAGGCTGGTTAAACAATGTTACAAATCGAAAATTTCTTTTTTTATTGTAGGTACTTTTACTTATGTTACCTATAGGTTGTAAATTTTTCCAGAATCTTTTTGAACCCCACCTTCAAATTTTAAAGTGTTAATTGATCTCTATGGTAAATTAATATGTACAAAATAAATAAATAGCCATAATTATAATAGGTAGGTATACATACAGGGTGGGGCAAAAGTCTGGAAACCCCTGAATAACTTTCGAATGGCTTCTTTGGTAAAATTAAATTTTTGTAAGGTAAACCGAGCTAATAAGACCTTCTTTTAGAGTGGGGTGGATTTTTGCTACCGGCCCCCATGTTGGGGCCGGGGGGGCCAACTTCATTTTTTTAAATACGAACCTCCATCTTGCGATACATTTTTGGAAAGTTCTTTAAATAAGAAATACATTGGTGCAAATTTTATTTTTTTAATATTAAATTGTTTGCAAATGGCGTCCAACTTTGTGTATGCAGTGAAGTCTAGAAACCCCTGAATATCTTTTGAAAGGGCTTTCTCAGTAAATTTAAATTGTGCACGGTAAGTCGGGGTAATTAGACCTTTCCAAAAATGTATCGCAAGGTGGGGTTTCGTACTTAAAAAAATGAAGTTGGCCTCCCTGGCCCCGATACGGGGGCCGATAAAAAAAATCGGTCCTATTCTAATGTAAGGTCTAATTACCAAGGATTACCGTACACAATTTTAAATTTACTGAGAAAGTCCTTTCGAAAGATATTCAGGGGTTTCCAGACTTTACTGCATACACAAAGTTGGACGCCATTTGCAAACAAATAATATTAAAAAAATAAAATTTGCACCAATGTATTTCTTATTTAAAGACCTTTTCAAAAATGTATCGCAAGGTGGGGGTTCGTATTTAAAAAAATGAAGTTGGCCCCCCTGGCCCCGATATGGGAGCCGGTAACAAAAATCGACCCCACTTTAAAAGAAGGTCTTATTAGCCCGGTTTGACGTACAAAATTTTAATTTTACCGAAGGAACCATTCGAAAGTTATTCAGGGGTTTCCAGACTTTTTCCCCACCCTGTATACATAAAATGTATACAGGTACCTGTAACTTTCTGTTAAATGAAACTTTCTGAGCTTTACGTACTCCGTGTCGTTTATTTTTTCAAATAAATTTGATACAAATACATATTATTGAAAAAAATTTTTTTAACTTTTCGAATTTTTTTTTTTTATTTTTTTTTTTATTTTATTTTTTATTTTAATTTTTTTTTTTTTTTTTTCTGAATTAACGATTATGTAATTTGATTTTTTTTTTCATAACTCGGCAACATCAAACACTCCCGCTCCATCTTCACATCCAACACCGCGAATTCTTCTCCGAGTTCCTCTGATCCTCATACTTGTAGCATTAATAATTGAAATTTCTATTTTTACTCTGAGCCATTCAAGAATTTTTCCATACGTTCGGTTTCACTTGTGGCTTAATTTTTCTGCTGTTTTCTTGATGAAACTTTCATACTCTCTACCTACAGCACCATCACATGACACCACTAGAGGCACAAAGGAGCCCTCAGATCTTCAGCAGCACGATCGTACTTCGTATGTTTTTCATGTGATTGTGACTGTGAAATTGAAGACCAGGGACGGGAACCATACGATACAGCGTCAGCATTGGTGATGCGAGTATCAAAGAACGCTTTTCGTGCTGGCTCCCATACACCGGTCAACATCACGTCACCTATCAGGGCTGGTTCATTCAATGAGGCCTCTCTCATCACAGGTTCAATAATCGCTGGACCCCATGCTAATTCAGCCCAATCTCTCACATCATCTCGATGCTGGTCGTGGCCCTGCTTGATCAGTCCTCCCTTCTTACAGTTGAGGGCATGGTTCAGATTGAAATCACCAGCACCACATCCATCACAGTATTCTGGCATGTTCTGAGGTTCGTGTCCATATCTGATGGAAATGGCATCTCTGAATTGCATTGCAGTTAAATCGGTTTTATCGGCATAAGTTGGTAGTATGGTTAACCATTGAGAAGTTTTATATTGTGTGCTTCTTTGGATACTTCTTTTTGATTTATCAGACAATTTTTCTAGAATCTCTACTGATTTGATTTTTTCATGCTCTTTTCGTTTATCTCTTTCTTCATGAATTATTTTTGTAGCATGGTTGTAGTGAGCATCATTCTGGATATTGTTACTAGTCTGGATAGCAGTAATAAGTTTTTCATTAGCTTTTAATGAAGTTTCAAATGATTGAACTACATTTGCTGTAGGATCAACAATTCCTAGTCCTCCTAGTCTAGCGGGTAAACAAATCATTTCATATTCATTTTGCAAAACTTCTCTATCGACAATAGAAGGGATCAAACAAGTTCTAATAATTTCTTTCAGGGTAAAGTAGTCATTTTCATCGCTTTTAAGTACTTTTTGCATATATCGCCACTCATGTTGTAAAGACTTGGTAAAGGCGGCAAGTACGGCTTGTGGATGTTTTTCACTAGCTCTTGATAATTTTTCAACACAAGAAACCCATTCTTCAACTTTATCATTCAAATATTTCTTCTTTCCCTCATTATCACCAATCACACTACCAAGAAACCTATGAGAATCAACAATTCTTACTTGTTTGAATTGAAAAAAAGTTTGAAGAGCACAACTTTTCAAAAATGACGCACTTTCATCAATAAGATAAAGAGAACATGGGAGAGGGAGAGAGAAAAAAGAGAGAGAGAGAAAGAAAGAGAGAGAAAAAGAGAAAAAAAGAGAGAGGAAGAGAGAGAGAGAGAGAAAGAAAGAGAGAGAGAGACAGAGAGAGAGAGACAGAGAGAGAAAGAGAAGGAGAGAGATTTTTTTGATTTTGATTTATTCTTTATTTGGTACAATATAAATTTACATAGAATGACACCTCCTAAGATAATTCTACCTTATTGTGGAGGTGGGCTCCTCTCATTTGGTATTAATTAAATATAATGGTATGTTAAAAGCAATGTAAGTAAAAGATATGATAAAATATATTATAAGATTAACATAGTTATTAGTACCTCTCTTTCTCTCTCTGATCATTAAAAAAAAGTATATATAAAAAAAATAATAAAAAAAATATTATAAATGAAGACAAAATAAGTGAAATATAGGGGAACTAAATAAATAAATAAAACAGTAATAAATCAATTATAAAATATAGTAATAATGTGGGAAAATAAATGGTAAAATAAGAAAATAGAAAAAAAAAATAGTAATATGACAAATAGAGAAAGGTGAGATTGTACATGTTGAGTAATAATTATTCATAGTTGATTGTTTAAATAAAAATTATTATTTTTCCTCTACAGTTAAGTAAAATATATGTTTTTCCAAATTTGCCTCTTTTGATTCACTAACATATAATATTAGTGGTATCCCTAACTAAACAAAATGAAAATTTTAAAAATGGGAACAGTGAAAATGGTAATACAATAAAATAAATTAATTAGTGATAATACTTAATCTTAGTTTTTTCTTCATTGTATTTTACATTATTCTCGTTTATGAAATTCTGGCAATATTTATTAAGTAGGGTAGGTATTGAATATTCTAATCGTCGATCTCCATACAGTTTGGTATTGACTTTTGTTCTGATGAATTGTTGCGATCGAAGTGAATAATCGTGTTCTGTCAGCTGTCGATATTTATTATTGAAAAAATTACTGCTTATGAGGATCATTTTCGAAAGCTGCTCGGGTGTTAATAAGGGCAATTTATTAGTAAATAGAAACCTCTGTATCCTTTGTTGTGCTCTGTTCAGTGGTGTTAGTACATACTGAGGACTAAACGTGTATAGGGGCGCACCATATCTTAGTAAGGACTCGACTAGTGAAAAGTAAATTATTTTCTTCGTGCTGAACGGGAGGGCGTCAGCATTTGTTTTTTTGAATTTGTAGTCCACGATTCTTAGTTTCTTGCTCAAATTGTATGTATGTATGTACGAATTTCTTTGTGGTGAAGCACAAGGCCTCTTCACAATTTTTGTGGGTAGCGCAGCATTACTAAGAGCCTCCTTTACATTTCGAATTATTCTATTACATTAATTTCTTTTTACTCTGTTAATGCCGCCACTGGTCGTTACTCATACAAGTAACTACTCATTTTTCCTCACGAGGTATGAGTGGACCCCGAACATCCAAGTACAGAGCAGAAAAAATCCTCCCCCGCTGGGAATCGAACCCAGGTCACCATGTGTGCAATGCCTAGCGCGCTAACTCGCTCTGCCACAGTGACTACTAAGGGCTCAAATTGTATACAATACATGGTCTTTCATCTTAAATTCAGAATCGATAATAATACCTAGATATTTTACCTTAGTATTGTAATCTGCCCGATGACACGAACATCCTCGCTCGTAGGTATTTCTTACCAAACAATCTCGGCTGTGACAATAGATCCCCCAAAAAATACTTCGTGTAAAAATAGTCGTCAAGTGTTGGAATAATTAAAAAGAACTGATATCAAAAACGTCAATTTTCTATGTTTCAATTAATTATTTTTCACGTAATTAGTCACACAACAAAATAATCCTTTTGAAAGAACCATGTTGTATAGTTACAGAACCACGTCCTTGACTACTGCACAGCACACTTTTTTTGTTAGCAAATTACTACACATAAATTTCAGAACAAAACAGTGTGCAGTAGTCAAGGACGTGGTTCTGTAACTATACAACATGGTTCTTTCAAAAGGATTATATTGTTGTGTGACTAATTACGTGAAAAATAATTAATTGAAACATAGAAAATTGACGTTTTTGATATCAGTTCTTTTTAATTATTCCAACACTTGACGACTATTTTTACACGAAGTGTTTTTTGGGGGATATCACTACTTTTTGATTTAATTGATTTTCCTCAATCAGTGATGCAAAAAGGCCGTAAATTGACTTACGTCCTTTTTCCATCAAGCCCCGCAAACAAAAAAGAAACTTTAGAAAGGTGCTGAGAGAAAATTTTATAGTACTCTCTGAAAAGAGGAGAAATCTTGAGATAACAAGTTTGATCCTTTCAGTGACACTAGATAGCGCTCAGCAATTTTGTTGATCTTTCCAATTTTGAAACCCACTGCTAGATTCACTAACAGAAAAGTACCCCATTTCAGTATTGTTGGAAATAATTAGATATGGGTAATACCGAGTATTTCATAGAACCGGTACTTCAGTAATCGATTACATAAAAGTACCGAGTATTTACCCAGGTTATTTTCTACTTGGTTTTTGAGATTCTGAGAGCGGATGTAAATGGAATAGTGGATTCGAGTAATTACTCAAGAACCAAGTAAAAAAGCACCGGTTCTTTCATCATTCAGTACACTAACTAAATCTGACAATTTTGCATTCTGAACGTGTACAGGAGATAAATATCGGTTCACAAAATTTGTTAGGTGTTTTGGTTTTAAATCTATAAATATAAATGCGAAAATTAACACTCACTCACGTGACAGTCACTCACTCATTCATCTCGATTTCTCAGCACTGGTAAGTCCTAGGAAGTTGAAATTAGGCATGTAGGTCACTTTTAGGTCTTAAATGCACAATAAGAAAGGATTTTGAAATATTCCCACTGGGGCGCCCGCCATGGGGCAAAAAGGGCGCATTTGCATGAATAAACGCGCTTTTTCATCTTTTCACCTTTTCATCACTGTTCCTTCGTACCGGTAAATTTCTGGTGGCTTAAAATTAATATGTAGCTTGACTCTATAATATAGATGTGCAATAAGAAAGGATTTCATTTAATTCTAACTGGGGCGCCGCCAGCCCCGGTGAAAAGGGCGACACAATTTTTTTTACATTTTTAGACCTAAATGACATTTTTTCTCGAAATTTGTCGCAACGACCTATCAACTCAAAGCCAGAAAGTTTTTGGCAAGGGTTTGAGCTTTCAATTGACATATCGATCGCGAACTGATGAGCCGTTCTAGAGCTACGCCAGGTTAGGTTAAAAAATGGATGGGTAACACGTAAAATATTGTGACCTAAATGACATTTTTTTTTAAATTTGAAGTGACGACCTATCAACACAAAGTGAGAAAGTTTTAGGAAAGGGTCTGAGCTTTCCTTTGACATATCGATCGCAAAATTCTGATGAGCCCTTCTTGAGCTATGCCGGGTAAGGACAAAAAATGGATTGTGACACAATTTTTTTCTCATATTTTTACTTTTCTGTGCGGTGTGGTGTGTATGTGGTATGTGTGTGTGTGATTTGTGTGTGGTGTGTGTGTGTGTTTTTTGTATGATGTGAGTGTATGATGTGTGTGTGTGTGATTTGTGTGTGGTGTGTGTGTGTGTTGTGTGTGGTGGTGTGGTGTGGTGTGTTTTGTGTGTGTGATGGGCTGGCGAAGCGGCGGGTGTAAACCGCTAGTGTTTCAATAAATTAGAAGTTCCACTTCCTAGTTTATAAACTGAGTTACATAATCTACACTTCCCTAAACCGTCCGATTGTTTGAAACTGTTTCTTAATATGGCTTTAAGAAATGATGACCCATATATTTGTCTAACTTCAAGTTCCTAAACATTAAAGTTAAGTCACAACTACTCAAAGTCGCTTTACTAAATCTACGCTGAAACCGGGACTTGAACCACCGACCTCTAGGTTACAAGTCCACTGCCTTATCGATCAAGCCACTGAGGTCGGTAAGTTGCTAAACATGGTGTCATTTCAGCATAATCAGTATAAACAGAATAAGTACAAAATTGTTCTAGATATACATTTTTATTATTATTATCTGACCTGGTTGCAGGGTTTCCAATAAAACCCTTACAATTAACACTGCGACCTAATTAGATCTATTGTGACCAGTTGATTCTATTTGGTTTTAACGTTCTGACTGAGATAGTCAGGACGGGGGTTTTATCCTCCATTCGCTGGGAATCGTACCAGCTACCCACATTAACCTTACCCAGCCTGGGTAGGGCCGGAAATGCCAGCCTCACGTGTTTGGATGAAACAGAATTTTCGTCGAAAAGTCTGCCCCAACCGAGAGTTGAACTCGCGAACTCTGGACTACGGGCAGTAGTCACAACCATTAAGCCACGGAGGCTGGCTAGATTTATACATTTAATAATAAATTATTAATTAATAGGCAAACATGTATCCATGAAACATACCCTGAAAATTTCAGCTCTATTGGACAAAATATGCAACTTATATCACGTTACATACATAGGTAGACCGACAGTTAGATTGTGACATATTTATCAATGTTGATCGAGTTAAACCATACTCACTTTATTCGAAATTAAACGGTCATGGGAGGTTGACTCAAACTAGTAACTACTATTTTTTTTCTCACGAGATATAACAGAAAACCGGCCATCCAAAGTACAGTGTAAAAAATTCTACCTAGCCGGGATTCGAACCCAGGTCACCTTGCAAACTTTGTGTTTTACCTACACCAGTCGACAATCACAGAGACTAGGTACTCTGTAATCGTCGACTAATATTTTATTATATTAAATTTATCATTTGATCTACATTAATCAATATTTTGCCTCCTACTGGCCAATATTTATACTTTTCTAATAATATCAGAGGCACGCTTCCTCTCAGTAGTGAGTTTGAAGAAATGTGTTATCGTGATGTAGAAATCTTTGAACGAAGTTATAGAACGTTATTATGTATTAACATTCTGATAAGTCGGTCTATTGGCAGCTTGGATGAAGCGAGGACGTAAACCGCATAAATTATGTATGTATGATTTTCTTTGTGGTGAAGCACAAGGCCTCTTCACAATTTTTGTGGGTAGCGCAGCATTACTAAGAGCCTCCTTTACATTTCGAATTATTCTATTACATTAATTTCTTTTTACTCTGGTAATGCCGCCACTGGTCGTTACTCATACAAGTAACTACTCATTTTTCCTCACGAGGTATGAGTGGACCCCGAACATCCAAGTACAGAGCAGAAAAATTCCTGCTCCGCTGGGGATCGAACCCAGGTCACCGTGCGTGCAATGCCTAGCGCGCTAACTCACTCTGCCACGGTGACTACTTAAACCGCATAAATTAAGTTCTATGTGAGGTAAAGATTTTTTGTTACTCTCATAAATTAAAATTCAGTTTCTTCTTTTTATGTCTCACACTGTCGCTAATTTTTTTTAAAAAAAGATTTACATCGTAGTATAATTCTGCGTAATTAGACCTTTAGAAAGAACTTTCAGTCATCTACTTGGGATAAATAGGCGTGGCTCCGGTGTTCATTATAGATATTCCTTTAGAGAGCTTTAAATACTTTTCTACTTGTTTCAACCATCTGAAATTAAGTGTGCTTGTTTCCATTGACTAGACCTTTCTAAAAACACTAAAAATACATATCTTTGATATCCAGAAAAAGAAAAGAAAAAAGAAATCCGGTTTTCTTTTAAAAGGCTATAACTCCTATCCTGTAAAAAATAAATACGTGAAACTATAAAAGGTATGCAGAGATTAAAATTCCCTATTCAAAAACGTAGCTCACGTCTTTCCACGATAAGCACACGTTGCTGTACCCTTGACAGAAAATTGGTCTGAAAAAAAAAAAAAAAAAAAAAAAAACCCGTATGAATAATTTCATGAAATTCAAGATTTTCGGCGTGGCCAGTAAACGACTTTAACTGTACGTAGGAACCTCGCGCTTTCGTGAAACACAATCTATTTTCGCGTCTCATTACGAATTTGAAATAAAAATTGATAAAAGTTAGAGGGAAGTGGGTAAAAACAATAAAACAAAATACATATAAACTCTGTTTCGTGTTAATATAGGCCGGTTGGCTGGCGCTACTTGACGAGCGCTGGCCTACCGGCGAGCTTGATCCTGTGAGATGAAGTGTCTATTCGTTTGCTGGCGAAACCGATTATCATCGTTTCGGTTTTCTTTTCGTTTAAATAAATGTGATTTGCGTAAAAGTATTTTTGCAGTTCGATAAAATCAGTTTGAGCATTATTTATAGCAATTATGGGATCTTTATGGATTGAGATAATGCAAGAGTCGTCAGCAAACATTTTTAGCAAACCTTTTCGTTTGACATACTGTATATCATATGTGTAGATATTGAATCAGGTAGGGGAATTAATCCCCCCCTGAACAAGGCCCTGCAGTACATTTTCAGGCTCACTTTGGACTTCTCCTTTGGACTACGTGTTATTTGTTTTCTGTTGATAAAAAAGTTGCGGAGTAGCGGAGTTGAGAAAGAGAGAGAGAGAGAAAGAGAGAGAGAGAAAGAGAGAGAGAAAGAGAGAGAGAGAAAGAGAAGAGAAAGAGAGAAGAGAGAGAGAGAGAAAAAGAGAGAAAGAGAAAAAAAGAGAGAGGAAGAGAGAGAGAGGAAAAGAGAGAGAGAAAGAGAGAGAGAGAGAGAGACAGAGAGAGAAAGAGAAGGAGAGAGAGAGAGAGAGAGAGAGGAAAGGGGAGAAGACAAGAGAGGAAGGAAGAAAATCAGACAAAAAGAGGGGGAAGAATATTCAATGTTAGAAGGAATTTTCATTTGATGTATTCGGAAGTTCAGGAAATTTTTTATTTACTTATATTTGTCCCCTCCTACATGAGTAAATAACGATAAATATTATGTTGCCCGAATTTATTTACATTAATCTATATACGCATACATAATACCATTAAATCATCCGCCATTTTGATTTCCGATATGGAATGGGAAGGTACGCAAGGTCCCATCCTGCATGTAATGTTATTTTTTGAAATATAAAATCATTGTTATTATTATTCTCAATGTTTGTCTTTACCAAAAGAAAATATAATATGTAATTATTTGAATCTCTCCCTCAGAAACCGCACTGGTAGTCAGGTGGTTAACGCGCTAGTCTGGTAATCCAGGTAGCGTAGGGATCCGTTGGTTCGAATCCCACTCAGTGCATGCATTTTTCCTAATTCATTTGAGTTTGTGACCACATAATAATAAGACTCTTAGGGTGGTAGAAAATGCTTTGAGCATTAACCTCACCTGGTGGTTACCTTCCACTAAAGAGTGTTATTATTATTATCATTATTACTATTATTAGGAATACCTATAAGTAAACTTACAACTCACATCCCATTATTTGTAACATGGGGGGTTACATTATTAGATTATCAAGTTTCATGTATTAGGTTTTATTTGTGGGTGTGGGACGTGGGTAGAGTATGCCAATGCAAATCACATAATAAGCCAAAAAACATGGTATATGAATATCATCATCTACAACTACCCAAAATATTATGTGCCAGCATCGATGGCGCGTTGAATACAACGGTACTCGTTTCATCACCGAAGTTAAGCAACGTCCAGCGAGGTGAAGAGTTCGTGATGATGGCATTCCTGCTCCTCTAAGGCTGGGTGAGATTAATGTGGATAACAGAGTTGTGAAATTCCTGCGAATGGAGGGTAATATAACCATGTAGTTGTAAGCGACGTTAAACCTAATTTATAAAAAAAATAAAAATATTATGTATAATATTGTAGTCTGGCTGGGGGACTATAAACAGGGAGTAAACCAGCAGTATAGCTTGGTTCTGGGGGACCTTGTCAATTATTAGCCTCCTTGTAAAGACAGTGGTGGAAGTGCTAAGTCATTACTCCACTGTCTGGCTACCATCGTTCACGATGACCCCACCCTATGATGATGTATAAAAAGAACAAACACACAAACAACAGAAAACATAAATTCAACACATATCCTCGTAGTCAGTCGGGAACTAAAATAAGTATTGCAATTTTTCAAGGTATTTGTGCCTCGTAACCGCTTTCTTTACTTCACCTCTACATCCCCATTTGATCCCGTAACCTCCGAGTCAGCAACCAATGCTCTTAACCACTGAGCCACGGAGGTTGGCAAAACTATTGCAAATTAACAACCACAAGAGTCTAGAGTAGCTCCTGTTTCATGGCTATAAAATAAAAAAGGCTGTGAAACAATTGAAACACTCATCTTTTTACTTTCCTTATCCTATAATAAGGAAAGTATTGTATTCGTCGAAAATTTGACCTACCCAGTTTTTTCACATTTCTGGACGAATCATAGCTTCAGGATACCAAAAAAGTTGTTTTCAGCCATTGGTCCGTGCGTCTGTCTGTCTGTGTGTGTGTGTGTGTGTGTGTGTAAACAGGATATCTCGAGAACGGTAAGAGCTAGAGACTTGAACTTTAGTATGCGAATTAATTTTATACACCAGACGAACCACGAAACTTTTGGTTGAAATCGGCCGCAAGATGCGGCCGCAGGGCCGCAAATATTGGCCGCAGCCGCTGTTTCTTTGAATTGGTTAAAGATACAAAAAAAGTTAGAGAACAACATTTTCTCGGATTAAAAAAATAATAGGGGTTTACTCTGATCATTTTTTTGATATCTTGAACTTTTTGGAACCCGGCCTCAATTTACCGGTATTTTGGGGGGACCCGCTTGGACTAACTTTTTTATTATTCACCCTAGATGGGGGTTGCGACATATCAAATCCAATGATTTTGAGGTGCTGATTACGAATTGGGCACTGATTTTTAACTATCTGTTACTGTTGAGTCACCAGTGGCGGATTTCGACTTCTTTGTGGGGGGATAAGGAAAGTCGTGTGATGTTTACACCAGATTTTTTAAAATACATAACAGGAGAGAAGCAAATTAGCAATGACTACAATGCGCATGCGCTGCCACTTGCAACTGAATGCTGCAATTATTTGCACTCAAAATTGCATACATGGAAACAAAGCAAATGCCTCATTAGAGTTTCATTATTTTCATAATTATTTTACAATGGAAATCGCATTATTCGGCATTTTTTTTTGGTATGCACAATTGCACGGAAAATTGCTGTGTTCTATTATTAGATGGAAATTATGTGGGTGCTCTCTCTTTCTCTCATTTGTTCTTCCTTTCTTTCTGATTCATTCTCTGATTTCTCTGAATGCATTTTTTACACTGTGTGACGTTTGGAAGGGAGATTCGGGGATTTTGAGAGTGCTAGAGGTCAAGAGATGAGGTCAATGAACTCTGAAAGTCTGAACTACTCATCATCGTGAACGATGGTAGTCAGACAGTGGAGAAATGACGCATTTACAAGGAGGCTAATAATTGACAAGGGCCCCCAGAACCAAGCCAATGCTGGTCTACTCCCTGTTTATAGTCTCCCAGCCAGACTGAACTACTTCTAGATTTTTTTTAAATTACAAAATCGAACACAATATTTCCGATTTCTAATATTAGAAATTTATCGCAGGTAAAATGAACTTAATATAACTGTGGCAGGTATTTGCATGAGTGGACACTCAGGACAGCCTGGATACCCTCCCAACCAACCCTAACGGTGAGCGTAGTGGCCAGATAACAGATCATTGGTTGTTTATTCCCGTTTTACAGTCCCGGTATGGTAATCCAGAAGTCGCGGGTTTGATAACCAGCCGGGACATGACGAGTTATCCTCCCACATATTTAATAATTTGACCACATAATAATATCTATTCGAATGGCTATAATGGAATAATGGGACTTATTTGTCCTTATCGGGCAACATAAATAAGTTGAAAGGTGTTATTATTACCTGAGATCCACAGACCTTTATTGTTTTACAGTAAATCTTACATTTATTTACTCATAATCTAAGAACCAATCAAACTTCGTGGTAAGGCTCCATCTTCCATGTTAAAACTTCTCGCATTGTATCAGCTTTCTCTTAATCTAAGTGAAACAGATCTCACTATTGCCAACTCAATCTTTATCTTCATCCAACCCAATTTATATTTCACATACCTTTATTGCTTTAATTATGACTGTCTTGAAGCACTTCAAAACTGTTATTAGTATATTCTAGTTTCATTATTTTAGGTCCTACAGCAATAAGGAAACTATTCGAGTAAAAATCTTAGTAGAAAGTGCAATATTGTTTCTGCAACATTCAATAAAAAATTCAACACTGTGGCTGCTACACCCGTTTCACTCGTGGCTTACAATGTTTTTGTTGGTCAAGGAGTCAGAGCAAGAGGCGGATGGTTTTCCAGCCTGTCCACTTTAATAATCAATAATCTCGCAATAACTTTTTCAAAGTTAAAAAAAGCGGACTCAATATAATTAAGTTTTGAAAACTACATAGAGCAATCTGCGCTGCGGTCTCTGAAATCCCAAGTATTATATTAAAAGAAAGTTATCATATTTTGTTTTAATCACTTTTGTGCTATCACAACTACCTACTCAAACTCGCTTTACTAAATCTACGCTGAAACCGGGACTTGAACCACAGACCTCCAGGGAACATGTGCGCCGCCTTATCGATCTCGCTACTGAGGTCGGTATAATTTTTATTGAGCGCACGATTTATGGTTCAGTGGTAAGAATCTCGCTTACCATACGATATGTCCGGTTCGAAACCTGCAGCCGACAAAAAAATAGAAGTGAAAGTATCATCTTGAAAAAAGAAACGGAAAAAAAAGAAGTTGAAAGGCAATGTGTTAAACTCATTCTCGATGACAGTTAGTAAGGACGAGTGACTGAACCCGAGTAGCTTTCTCTCAAGCTCATGGAACCAATTACGTGCAGCAATAATGGAAGGAAAGCGCTTTCGAAATATCCACGACTTCAGGCGAAAGAAACAGAAGTTCCTTATTGACGCAAAGTAACGATATTGTTATGGGGAAGCATTGCTTTGTGTGACACAAAGAAATCACTAATTGAATATTACGTTTTGTAGGTACTGCAAAATATTGTTGTAATAATTTTCTTGAAAGAAAATTTATTTGTCAGTTCACTGACTGGAAAGAATTTTTATGTCGAGTGTTGCTCTGTTAACTCGTTGACAGAGAGTTGTGAAATCGAATCCCAATCAAACACGATTTTTTTAAAACCTTACGGCGAACATCAACTTCAGTTTTTTTTCTGATCGCTCTCGCGCGGTAGGTTGCAATTTTTTAAAAATATAATAAATGAAAAGTACATAAATGTATATGGAAAACAAAAGAATAAGATTACAAATAATATAAAATTCCTGCCCCGCTGGGAATCGAACCCAGGTCACCATGCGTACAATGCCTAGCGCGCTAACTCACTCTGCCACGGTGACTACTGATATGACCATGCAGTTGAAAGCAATCTTAAATTTTTGTTTAAAAAAACGCTTGCATACGAGTCTGCAACCATTTCGACATTTTCATCTTTACTATTCAAGGTCCAAAACCCAACTGACCAAATTTCGTATTGTGCGCATGACACACACTTTCCCTCTTCTCTTAGGGTTGCAATATCGAAACGAAAATATCGATATTAGGTATATCGATAATATCGAAACCATAATATCGATATCCGATATTAGAAGACTTCTCTCCCTTTACAATTCGATATTTCGTTACATAATATCGTTACATAATATCGTTACATAATATCGTTACATAATTTCGTTACATAATTTCGTCACATAATTTTGGTTATGTGCCAGAGCAAAGACATGAAAATGTCAAAAAAGATGATCGATAAGGCGGCGGACTCGATAAGGCGGCGTTTAAGTCCCGGATTCATCGTAGATTTAGTAAAGCTAGTTGGAGTAGTAGCCAGCGTCGATGGCGCGTTGAATGCACCGGTTCTTGTAGGATCACCGAAGTTAAGCAACGTCCAGCGAGGTGAAGACTTCGTGATGCTGGCATTCCGGCCCAACCCAGGCTGGGTGAGGTCAATGTGGGTAGCAGGTTTGTAAGTTTCCTGCGAATGGAGGGTAAAACCCCCGTCGTGTATGACCAATGACCATGCAGTTGATAAACGACGTTAAACTCTAAAAAAAAAAAAAAAATAGTTTGAGTAGTTGTCATATCACGAAAGTAATTAACACAAATATGATAACTAGTTTTTTTTCTGAGAGGAGGCAGAACGTCCCAAATTATATTGAAGACAAGATGCTTTCCTTTCTTCTATCACCTTTGTCCTTTGACGCACCAAGTTTTGACGTCTCGCTGGGAGACGCGAATGTTAAACAGATACGGTACCAGATTTGTCAGACTAAAAGACAATAGCAGAAATCATTGGCGCCCTAACGCGGCTGGCGGTAGGAAGGGAATTTAGCTGTAAAATGTGGAAGTAGGAGTACCAGAACCAACCTCAACTATGTGGAAAATTTTGAACAATGTAGACGCCAAGTAGGTTTGGGAAAAGGCACAGTGGAAGAAGAATTAAAAAAGAGACATGTAATATGTAAACTGAACTATCAAGAAAACATAATAATAAGTCGGCAATTTGTTAGTAAAATGTTCTTTGCATATCATATGACGTTAACTTTTCTACCAGGATAGAATAGAATAGAATAGAATAAAAATATAATTGTATTTCTCAATAAGAGTTTACAATAGAGGTTGGGATACAAGTTAGTTAAACAATAAATCTAAAATTACATAATAAATTTTTAAAAACAGTTTCTACATGCTATTATTTTGCAGTGCCACATAAATTTTCCCCCCATTTTTCTTCTTCTTTTTTCTTTCTATTATTATTAATTTAAATGTTTAATATTACTGTATAAATAATTATATAAAAATCTAAATATCTATATAAATATATGATAAATCAAATCAAATCGAACGACAATATAAAGAAAAAATAAATAAAAAAAGTATGATAAATAAAATCTAATCGAACGTAAATATAAATATATGATAAATAAAATCTAATTGAACGTAAATATAAATATATGATAAATAAAATCTAATTGAACGTAAATATAAATATATGATAAATAAAATCTAATTGAACGTAAATATAAATATATATAAAATAAAATCTAAATAAACATAAATACAATAAATAGAATCTATAAATAAACTACAAATAAACAAAGTTTAGCCGAACAAACTATTCATTTCGTAGAAAGGATCTGAGTTTCAACGCTCCTAGAACATAAAAATATAGATTGTTCAGATGAGCCTTCGACTGGATCACCAATAATTCCTCTGCAGAGCTACCCATTTCACGTAAAAATTTCATCCTTAAGGCTGCGTAATGGGGACATTCTAATAAAAAGTGTTGTATGTTTTCGGGCTTATTTTGATTCAGACACTACAAAGTTCTTCCTGGATAGTGTAGGATTAGTAAATGTTTCATAATTCAGGCCTGCGAAAGAAGTGCCAACAAGTCATAAATATGAGATATGAGTTCACAAGACTCCCGTACTGAGGAAGCAGCACAGAGAAACAAATCACTAGAAAATAAAGGAAGGAGAGAGAATGTCTGGGAACATACTGATAACATACATGGGAGCGAGGGAGATAAAGGGGAGGGACCGATGGAATTTTTCAAAAGAAAAATGACATTAAGGAAAATCAATTCATCAAAGTGCTGCTCTCCCCTGCTATCTCTACCTCCCTTATCAAACTTTTTCCTTATCTTTCAATACCTTTCCTTTGGCATCTGGAATACGCCCCAATCATGGCATGAAATTAGGATATCACGTTGGAAAAGAGCATTTTTTGGGAAAAAAGATATGCTGAGTTTTGCTGAATTATTTATGGGTGCATTGTGATCGAGTGACATTGGTGACAGTTACTGTGCTGTAACTCACGCTGGTCACTTAGGAGGTGCTGTTGTTTCCGATCCTGAAGATCACTGGTTCATTTTCCACCAGTGGCAAACATTTCCTGGAAACATTTTTTTCTTTCCTCTCCTATATTTTGGGATGACTCAGGCAACGAACATTGGTGACAATTACTGTGCTGTAACTAACGCTGGTCACTTAGGAGGTGCTGTTGTTTCCGATCCTGAAGATCACTGGTTCATTTTCCACCAGTGGCAAACATTTCCTGGAAACATTTTTTTCTTTTCTCTCCTATATTTTGGGATGACTCAACAAACGAACATTGTTACCGCTATTAAAAAAACCTCTTGAAGGTATAGTTGATGATAATGGCAGCTTAATCTTGGCTCAAATTATCCCCAAAAACCTTGTTCAAATCTATCGTCACAAAAAGTTATTGAGGGTAATATTTTAACTGTGAATACCTGAATCATGTGAATTAAAAAAAAACTAGGAACCGGATTAACGTTCTGCTATTAAATTTTCTTTCGTTTTAGTTTCTAGACTTACAAAACCTGCCAGAATTCTGATAAAATATTGATATGAATGTTTAAAACTCAACCTGTATTGTCTATCTCTGTCAGTCCTTCGTTTCCTAGCCAATTATATTTTCTGTTTTCCCCCTCCTCTCTTCCTCTTTCTGTTCTTCTTCCTCATTCCCCTCTTCTTAATCCTCTTCCTCCTTCATCCTCATCGTCTCCCTTCTCTTCCTCTACCTCCACTCCTACCTCTTCTACTCCTCTCTCCTCCTCCTCCACCTCCTTTTCATCAACCTTCACTCCCTGCTCTTTATTATCCACCTGCTCCCTCTTCATCTCCAAACCCATCCTTCTCCACAACACTCCGCCTCCTCATCATTCTCGTCTACCTCTTTCTTTCTCCTTTTCAAACCCTTCCTCCTACACCTCCTTGTCTTCACACGAATCCACATCACTTCTGCCACCTCCTTCTCTTCCTCCCAGGCCCATTCATTATCTTCCACAGAAAGCATTAAAATTGTCAGGTATCCTGAAGGGTAAGATGACGAGGTATGAATATTTCATTCTGACAAGTCGCTGTGGCTGTCGGGACATGGCAGGTTTTCAAAATGAACGGAACAGGAGAGATTGAGTGAACTTTCTAAAGATAAGCTCCTTTGGTTAGCAGATGAAGGAAGTTCGATCACTGTTTTACAAGCATGTTATTATGTAATGTGAAAAAAAGTTATCATATTTGTATTAATCACTATTGTGATATCACAACTACTCAAACTCGCTTCACCTACTAAATCTACGCCGAAACGGGGACTTGGACCTCCGACCTCCAGATTACAAGTCCACCGCCTTATCGATGAAGCTACTGAGGTCGGTTAACTTGAAAAATAAGATATGTATCAAGGAGTTATTTTGAGTGAGAGATACAAAAGAATTAGTTTGATCAAAGAGGATAGTTCGCACGCGTTGATGCCACTTTAAATACACCTGGCCTTTCTTCCAGAAAGCACTCTCACTCTTATAATCCTTTCAACGCACTCTGATTGGTTCATTTGAACGAAAAAATCAATCAGAGTGCGTTCTATGACGGTTGAAAGGGAGATTTGAAATTAGGAGATTATGGATTATGAGAGCGCTTTTGGAAAAAGAGCCAGTTCTCCTAAGATCACTGAATCTAAGCAACGTTCAGAGAGGTGACGAGTACTAGGTTTATGAAGCCCTATGTCATCCACTAATTATTCAACATTTTGTATGCAACAGTTTTTAACAAGAGCTTTCTAAAATAAAAATATAATATCTATACTGCCCGCGATTAGGACTATTAAGCCCCATTATTCCAGCAGTAAGTCCAAGACGCATTATTATGTGGAAAAAATCCCAAATGGGAGGATAGCTTGTCATATCTGATTTTTCAAACCACGACCTCTGGAATCTCTGCAATCACAGAGTGCCACCTTTACCACTGAGCTACCGGGACCGAAATAAAATGTGAAAAAGCAACATTCTACTCCCAGTGGTGATATGAGAGTTCCTTGTAAAGTTTATTGAAATGCTATTAAGGTGACACGCCTCTTCATTAAAAATCCCCCTCCCCCCTCCTCCTTACCGCCCTCTCCAAAAGTTGACCCCTCCCCTTCAAAGTTTTGACACCTGTTACATGCTTGCCGAAGTTCAACACTAACGTTCAGATTGATTGACGTTTGCCTGTGGCGGATTAACCCATGGGAGTTTGACTAAGATTGTTGTACTGCCGTAAGTGATTCCTGTCGGCAATAAACGTTCCTTACAACTTTTAGGGGCCAAATTATGGAATAGGATTAAATATAATTATAGGATTTGATGCTTAATCAAACTGATATACCTAAATGCGCTGTGATTGGTTGAAATTCCCACCGGGCGGCGATGCAAAAAAGGATGCGATTAACCTAATCCTGTTTCATAATTTGGCCCTTAGTAGTCACTGTGGCCCATTGAGTTAGCGCGCTCGGCATTGCACGCATGCTGACCTGGGTTCGATCCCCAGCAGGGCAGGACTTTTTCTGCTCTGTATTTCGATGTTCGGGGTCCACTTATAATTCGTGAGGGAAAATGATTAGCTGCTTGATTTTTTTTTTTTTTTTTTTTTTTTTTAACATACTCAAATATATATTTTGTTTTAAATTTGGTACAAGCAAATAAGAATAAATGAACATAATATAAACAATTAATAATATATGTACCTAGAAAAAAATAAAGAGTAAATAGACCCATTTCAGCAAAAGCTGGTGTTTGAGTCTATTTCTATAAAAAAAGAGGCTTGAATTGGATTGGAAAAAATATAACAATGAAAATAATAAAATAATAAAAAGAGTATCAATAAAAAACAATAACAAAATAACGTTAAAAAAATTTCAAAAAAATTAGAGAATGATAATAAAGGAAATTGGATAAAATTGAATGTAAGAAGAAATTAAATGAAAAAATGACATAATCAAAATGTTGGTATAACTGTAGGTATAACAAAATTAACAATGAGTGAGGGATGAATTATATCACAGAATAAGTATAAATTAGGCTAGGTACTAAAGAAAAAGAAGAAGAAAAAAAAAAAAAAAAAAGAAGAGAAAATGCAGTATACAGCATGTTATACAGCAAGCAGTGGCGGAATTATAGGCAACAAAATAGTACAAGATATTGTATATTCTTCGCTACCCATTAAAATCCCGGTAGCGTAGGGATCCGTTGTTTCAAATCCCACCCAGTGCATGAGTTTTTCCTCATTAATTTGAGTTTGTGACCACATAATAAGACTCTGAGGGTTAGGTGGTAGAAAATGCTTTGAGTATCAAACTCGCCTGGTTACCTTCCACTAAAGAGTGTTATTATTATTATAAAATTGTGACTTAAAAGCTCAAAGAAAAAATATTATTGCTGTAATAATTTGGCCCTAAGACTCTAAGTTCATAACAAGACGGGGTTTTTTATCCTCTGTGGAAGTATAGAACAATGAAATTATTTATTTGCATTTATACTTTCTTTGTTTTGATAGAGATAGACACTAATCTACGAGTTATGTTTTTTTTTTTTTTTTTTTTTTTTTTTTTTTTTTTTTTTCACCCCTCTCGGGTTAACTAACATATTAATAACATACTCGTAAAATGTGGAGTGGTGACAGCAACACTCCACACCTTACCAGGGTTATAGATGGCATTAGACAGCAATAATGTTTGGAACAACAAACATAGATGTGCAATGATGGATGGTCACAGACTCATAAGCATAACCGGAAAAGTTTTACTAGGAAATAACATCATAACAATAATATCGTTTTATTAAATTATGACTATTAAAGTCCCATTATTCCAATAAGCCCAATACATATCATTATGTGGTAAAAATCCCAAAATGGGAGGATAACTTATCATGCCCCGGCTGGATTTCTCTGGAATCTCTGGATTCACAGAGTGGAATCACCCGCGACCTCTGGAATCTCTGGATTCACAGAGTGCCGCCTTTACCACTGAGCTATCGGGACATGCATAATACATAACATAATACATAATTTATCAACACGTGTACAATGTACATTTGAGTCAACAACATCTCCAGTTCTTGGGTTTTGAAATACCTCGTCAAATCTTAGGCCCTATGAAACAGGATTAGTAAATCTAAGCCGACCCTTAGACTTTGTCAGCTGACCAGTAGGTATTTTTAAACAAGATTTTCCGCCATCAAGGCTGGTTACAGCTCCTTTACGTTACAGAGCTGATATAGAGCTACGAAATTTATGTCCTCTACGTTTGTTGTCAGGTTGAAATTTAAGGGATAGTGTCCAGAAATCCTGAGTTCGTTTCCCGGTTTGGGTAGACTTTTGTAACAAAAAATTCTGTTTCCTCCGAACAGGCTGGGTGGAGTTTAGCTGATACCATTCCCAGTGAATTTAAATTTTAACTGTCCTGACTTTCTCAAATCAGGACGTTAAAACAAAATAGAATCAACTGGTCACAATAGATCTAATAGAGGTCGGTGTGAAAATTGGCGCTTCTCTTGTGAAACTCGTAAACAATTTATAATAATAATAAAGAGACCTATAAAAAAAGTCTGGCTGGAGGACTCAAAACAGGGAGTAGACCAGCATTGGCTTGGTTGTGGGGGCCCTTGTCAATTATTAGCCTCCTTGTAAAGACAGTGGTAGAAGTGCTGAGTCATTCCTCCACTGTCTGGCTACCATCGTTCACGATGGTAGCCAGACAGTGGAGGAATGACCATTCTATGAAGATATTCAATGTATTTCAATTCAATGTATTTATTTATTGTAATAATAAAACAGATGTTGACCTTACAATGGCTGATCAACATCCAATTACTTATAATCACATAACAATTAAAATAATAATAATAATAATAATAATAAAAAAAAGGGAGAAAAAAGAAAAAAAAAAAAAAGCATAACAATTTATTTTAAAATAAAGAAAGAGAGAAATATGATGTGCTAGACAGATTATAGACAGATTATACCAACTTATACAAAGTTTAAGTTATTATAGATTGAGAATATCTCTGAGAATGCGAATGAAAGTGCTTTCGCAATCAGAAAAATCAAGAGCTTCATATAAGTTGGCATTGTGCATGTATCTATTCAGAGGAATAAGTTTTGACATATTGTCTGATGGTAAGTAGAAATGTTGTACATGTCGAGCTACTAACCTAGGTACAAACATATTAATGTTTTCCAATAAATAACCACAATCAATTGTACATTTCAAAAGTTTAAACAGAAAAGAAATTTCTTTAAATATCCTCCTAGGTTTTAGTGATGATAAAAAAAGACTCACATGTAATCCGACAGAGAGATACAGATGCCGGCTATCCAGTAGGACTTGTCCTGCAGCATCCAGGTTATCTCGTCCACACATCCATGGAAGAAGGGATTTCCGGTGACTGTGTCTCTACACTCGCTAGGGAGGGGCTGTCTATAGTGGATGTAGTCCAGGGCACCATCCGCTCCGAACATCAATTGAAGTGGATAATAAGTACATTGGAAATATTATCCACACATCATGAAAGAGGGGATTGTCGGCGACTGTGTCTTACCCTAAGGGTTGGGTGAAGAGATTGCCACAGGCAATAACCCCGCCTTTTAGGTAGGACATTAATTTTTTTTTTTGTATCTTTGCTAGTCATTTTGTTTTTTCTTTGTAATTTCATGTATTATTACTGTACATTTTTGTTCTACCTAATAAAGCTTACATATAATAATAATATAATACCTCATAGGGAGGGGCTGTTTTTAACGGAAGACCTCTCAGAAGAGATTGCCACAGGCAATAACCCCGCCTTTAGATAGGACTTATTGTTATTTTCTTTTTTACTTATTTATTTTGTCATTTGTATTTGTTTTTCTTAATTTTACCTGTTACCATTGTACTCTGTCCTCCTAATAAAGCATACTATAATAATAATAATAATAATGAAAAAAGAGAAAAAGATGGACTACACAAAGTCCATCATAAATAAACTCCCCACATTTATGAACCAAACAACTTCAGGAGACTTGATCTTCGGATCCGCTCCTGAAGTTACAACATCAGGAGACTTGATATATGATCCGCTCCTGGTGTAATACCCTTTGAAGGTAATAATTACCTTCCAAAGGAGAGAAGTGGAAATAATAATAATAATAATAATCTGGAAGCAGACGTATTAAGGAAAATAATCGACCTCAGTAGCTGGATCGATAAGGCGGCGGCAAACTCATAACCTGAAGGTTGGTGGTTTGAGTCCCAAATTTGGTGAAAATTTAGAAGCGTATGTTTGAGTAATTGTGACATCACGAAAAGAACTCACTTTTCTGTTTTCTTTTCTTACAACAGAAACCTCTTTACCAAACAAAGTTTTTTTTTTAAATTAAAAAAACAAAACATGACGAAAGAAAATCTCCCACCGCAACCTCAAGAATGCCGGTAGCACGGGCACCAGAGCAATGACAGAGTGCTTGCCCAACATCAACGCATAAGGTACACATGGGCCATGCTCACCACATCATTGAGCAATCAAAATAGAGAGATTAGTTGATAGCATAGCTACCGGATGGGAAGCACAAACCCCTTCCAGCTTCCAGAAACCCCCCTTGCCCGGCTGATCCTTGGACCTGGGCACCTTCACAGCCTGGTGACGAGATCAAAACCTGATTGAAAGAGCTGATCGGGCCCTAGTTCCAGAAAGCACTCTCACTCTCATAATCATCCTTTCAACCGTCACACAAGGCACTCTGATTGGTTCATTTGATCGCAATAACCAATCAGAATGCGTTCTATGACGGTTGAAATCGAGATTCAGGGATTCTCGGAGGTCTTTCTGGAACGGGTTACAGATATGTTTTGACTTTCACTAAGTAAATCTAGTGCAACATTTCAATTATCTTTAGATTGATTTGTAATTAAATAATACACTTGGTATGAATCGGGAACTTTCAAAATAATTGCAGTTTGTACAGGTATGTAACCTAACTATGCATAGATATATTATGTGCCTACAATTTACGTTTCATGTAGGTATCTAGGAACCAACATTTTTCTCACTGAGCAATTAGTTACATCAGAGCATATACTGACAAACATCAGGAAATTGGACCATAGTTCGGGGCAATTTTAGTTTGTAATTAAAAAAAGTGCACTGTAAAATAAATCGTCATAAAAAAGAAAAAAAGGTTCAAAATTGACGCCCCAAGAGATTTTTTTTAACCTGGGATGCAAAAAAATGTTGACTCTAATATTATAATTCTCTAATTGATTTGCTTTGAAATGCTCGTTCTATAACCTGAGGTAAAATGATTAAAAGCTCTAAAAAATACAATTTAGTTAGATGACAGGTTCCTAGTTTGTATGTATATGTATATATTTATACATACTACCTGTACTAGTGTATTTATTTTTTTACCTGTACTAGTTTATTTAATAAATATATTTTCACTATACTGTCGAATATCAGCACTGGTAAAATTCGGATGCGGCCAAAAAATATCAAAAAAATCCTAGAATGAAGTCTAGTTTTCAAATTAAATTTAATTTTAAACTAGACAAAATCGAGATCTTAAGTCATGACTTAGCATTAGTTGTCCCCATCTAAGACAATACACAAAATATAAACGTAGTTCCACAGAGTTATTACCAAACCGTCTATTAATTTCGCCCTTTATTTACTCACGAGTTCATACGATACTTTTCTACATACTTTTCTAAGTAACTCTTTCAGTAGGCTTCCAAATTTTAATAATGAAAATTATTTTACTCTTAAATTTGGTTTGACCTATATGTATAAATTCTAGAAAACTCTTTCAGAAGGCTTCCAAATTTTAATAATGCAAATTATTTTACTCCCAAATTTGGTTTGACCTATATAAATTCTAAAAAACTCTTTCAGAAAGGCTTTCAAATTTAAATAATGAAAATAAATTACTCTCATTAATTTGGTTAAGGCCATATAAATTCTAGAAAACTCTTTCAGAAGGCTGTCTAAGACATTAAAAAAAAAAATTGCTCATAAAGAGTATAAAAAAATTAATACTAGGGAACTTTATAATAATTTCTGTAAACTAAGGCAACAATGTACATCTAAGTCCAATCAGGATTATTCCTCCTTCCTTCAATCTCTTGAGAAAAATATACACACGAATCCGCGAAAATTTTGGCAACAATTAATTAATTCACAAAAAATCCGATAAAACATTGCCTTCGTGTTTCTCATATGGTGACATCTCAAGTACTGATGGTAGGGAAATAGCCAACTTATTTTCTAGGCAATTCTCAGGAAACTACTCTCATGAACAAATAGCTCCACCTGAGTTCCATTTTGATAATTTTCTAACCCCTAGTCTTCATTACGTACACATAGATGAAAACATTATTTTCAAACAACTGAAAAAATTGAAACCCACGTCTTCTTGCGGCCCCGATGGAATACCCCCAGTACTCCTCAAATCTTGTGCTCGATCCTTTGTGTATCCGCTTAAATATCTTTTCAACAAATCTCTCAAGGACGGTATATTTCCAGAGTACTGGAAACACTCTTACATATCACCCATCTATAAATCCGGTGACAAATCGAAAGTAGAAAATTATCGCCCAGTTGCAAAATTATCAGCAATACCGAAATTATTTGAAGCCATTGTATACGATTCTCTAAAACCCTTAATCTTTCCCTTAATTAATCTAAACCAACATGGTTTCGTTGCGAAAAAATCTACCATCACAAATCTATCTTCCTTTCAAAATTTTCTTTCCAATACTTTAAATTCGGGATCGCAAGTGGACGTGTGTACTCTAGATTATAGCTCAGCTTTCGACAAATTAAACATAAATATTTTCATTTCAAAATTAAAAGCTCTAGGAATAGAGGATCCGCTATTGTCCTGGTTTTCTAATTATCTGTCTAATAGATATCAAACAGTCAAGGTCTACCTAACTCCACCAGGCCATCCCAACACAAATAAATTCCCCCACTCATCATCAGGACCTGTTAAAAAAGAATTTTTATCCGAAATACTATCCATTCAATCAGGATGTTCTCAGGGGGACATATCTCTGGACTCTGCTTTGATATCTATGCGTCAGATCTACCCTTATCTCTACCGTTATCTGATAATCTAGTTTGCTGGCAATATGCTGATGATCTTAGAATAGCTGTTTCTATAAACTCTCAACAAGACACCGAAACTGTACAGGAAGCTTTGAACCGTATTCAAGACTGGTCATTTCAAAACCGTATGAAACTTAATATTAAAAAATGTAAAATTGTAACGTTCCACAGGGGCTCATCACCTATTCTTCATACGTACTCCTTAAGTAATGAAAATCTGCCTAGGGAAACCTCAGTCAAAGATTTAGGAGTTATATATAATCATGACCTTTGCTTCAACCTACATATTCAAAATACAAAGAACAAAGCGATGAGAGCTCTTGGCTTCATTCTAAGAAATACCTCTGATCTTAAAAACACCCAAACCTTGTTTGTAATCTTTTACTCTTTAATTCGAACTATTCTTGAATACGGGTCAATTCTCTGGTCTCCCTATTATCAGAATCAATGTCATATGATCGAAACTGTTCAGAACAAATTCTTACGTCATATAGCCTGGCGTAGAAAAGCTCCTACCTTAAATCATGTATACGATCATATATTAAAAGATTGCAATTTATTAAGTCTTCAGAATAGAAGGGAGCTTAATGAAATTATTTTCTTGTATAAATTATTAAATAATCTTGTGGAATGTCCTGATGTTTTACAAGCTATAAATTTCCGAGTCAACATAAAATCCACACGAAGTAAACAACTGTTTATGTTGACTAAAGCAAATACTAATATTGCAAAATTTTCCCTATCTAATCGTCTAATGAGAGCAGGAAACAAGGCAGTCAATCATATGGACATAGATTTCTTTTTCAATACGTTAAATACTATCAAGGCCAAATACTTTTTATTTCATGGACTGGTTCCTCAATGACCTTTTAGATATATTATTGTATTAATGTCATTACCCTAATCTCAAATCCTTCACTAATGTAAGTAGATTTTTTTTATTTTATTATTATTATGTTTTTTTTTTTTTTTGCATTTTTAGACATTTTTTACTTTCTTTGTATTTTTTATTTACATAACTAATGTACTTGTATAATGGAGATTTCTCCGTGAATTTTTTAAAAATAAAAATAAATAAAATAAAATAAATTACCAAGCTGAAGACTACCGCAGACTGTCTGGCTGTATTCTCGAGAAGATTGCTATCTCCAGTCCCTAAACGTCTCTTTAGAAAGCCTCCTTCCCTTCTGCCAATCGGAACTTGAATGCTGGTACACCACAATTGTGAAAAACGTAAACAAACTATTATGAAAACAAAGAAAGCCGAGAATATTGCTCGCCAAAGCAAAGGCGGAAGAAAAACAGAAAAAAACATCACAGACAAAGGAGAGAAAAGTGGGGCACAAAGAAAATATACAGGGTGGGGCAAAAGTCTGGAAACCCCTGAAAAACTTTCGAATGGCTTCTTCGGTAAAATTAAAATTTTGTAAGGTAAACCGGGCTAATAAGACCTTCATTTAGAGTGGGGTCGATTTTTGTTACCGGCCCCCATGTCGGGGCCAGGGGGGCCAACTTCATTTTTTTAAATACGAACCCCCACCTTGCGATACATTTTTGGAAAGGCCTTTAAATAAGAATTACATTGGTGCAAATTTTATTTTTTTAAAATTAACTGTTTGCAAATGGCGTCCAACTTTGTGTATGCAGTAAAGTCTGGAAACCCCTGAATATCTTTTGAAAGGGCTTTCTCAGTAAAATTGTGCACGGTAAGTCGGGGTAATTAGACCTTTCCAAAAATATATCGCAAGGTGGGGTTTCGTATTTAAAAAAATGAAGTTGGCCTCCCTGGCCCCGACATGGGGGCCGGTAACAAAAATCGACCCCACTCTAAAAGAAGGTCTTATTAGCCCGGTTTACCATACAAAATTTTAATTTTACCGAAGAAGCCAGTCGAAAGTTATTCAGGGGTTTCCAGACTTTTGCCCCACCCTGTATAAAAATTGGCCTCCCAGAATACAAGAGCAGGGCGGCTCTTGAAGATGAAACAATTGCAGGTCCAGGGTCCTCGTGAGGCAAACTGAGTAGTTACTTGTATGAGTAACGATCATTATCAGACCTTTACACCTATAATTATATCATGTGATGGGGTGATGCACAAAGAATACGACCAGTTTCAAAGAAGAATATCAGAAAGATTAAGCGAAAAATGGAAAAAAACCATTCTCAATGATCACAGCTTGGGTGAGAACTATCGTATAGTTCTCAATCATTCGAGCTGTGTCATTGAGAATTCGTGGCACGAGAAGAAGAATAGTCTCAACACCCTTTGAAGATGGAGCTGGCATATAAAACATATTTAAAACACTTATTAATATTATAATTTTTAAATATATATGTATACGATCATTGTCAGAGTATAAAGATTCATTTAAGGTTTGGGTGGAAGAGATTGCCACAGGCAATAACCCCGCCCTTTAGTTAGGACACTAGTATTATTTTATTCTTTATATATTTATTCATTTTTCATACTATTTTATCTTTTATTTATTTTTTCTCAATTTTATACTGTAAATATTGTGTCCTAATAACGATTACAACAACAATTATTAATGCTGCGCTACCCACAAAAGTAGTGAAGAGACATTGTGTTTCACCACAAAGAAATCATACTACTTTTACTAACAATGGGTTGAAGTTGTTTTATCTTTTTTTTTTAAGTGTTTGAACCGCTTCTGTCCATATTAGAAACACAAAAATAACAAGGCTCCTTATTTGAAGAGCCAGAAAATTCAATGGATTTGAAAGTGCGGACTTCGGTGTATAAAAAATTCATACAAGAATATCGTGAATATTCATTCCAACATATGACATATTCCCGTCAAAGGTCCCATATTTCTCTTTAAAAAAAAACACCTTTGATCGTATTCCATCGGGAGCTTCTCAATTTTCTTAATTCTGTTGAATATAAAATGTAAGTCAGGAGATTGCCTGGCCCAAACGAAAGCTTACAAGGAAAGCCTCTCTCGTGTCCCCAAGCCACACCGGAATGGAAAAGTCAAACAAAGGCATACGTGACGTGGTTACCAAACTCGGGATGTGCCCCAGGTTGGGCCACGTCCCCCTTCCTCCTCCTTGGCACTATGTTTTATTTCTTTATCATTAGGTTGTTGTGCTTTTATTTCAAGAAGTGTTGTTAATATTTCTTTTCTTTTTCGTTTCAAGTAAATTGAAGCTTTAGGCTTTCAGAGAGATAAGAAGGAGCGGGGGATGGACGGCGTGTTTCCTCACGTCTTTTAAACTATTGAGGAGGCAGCGGGGTTGGGAATATATTATCTACCAGGACATAAATCAGAAGGGATGAGAAATAAACGGGTGCGGACTGTATGAGGTTGGTTAGAGCTTTACAAGTCTCGTGGGAATAAGACAGTATCTACAATAAGACATAAATGAGTATAATTGTATACCAATGACGGACAAAATGACGTCAAATAGCCTAATAAATAAATCATTATTTGGAATAAATTAGGTACAACATTACAATTTAAAAATAAATTACCAATAACTAATACTAATTACTAATATTATACCAATTCAGGGTGTGCACTGGTAGTCAAGAGGTCAAAACGCGCTAGTCTTCGGAAGTAAGACTCTTCGGGTTACGTAGTAGAAAATGCTTTGAGCATTAACCTCGCCTGGCGGTTACCTTCCACTAAAGAGTATTATGATTGTTGTTGTGGTTTTAATGACCCAATGTTAAACAAAAAACACGCCTGCCATTGATTCGGTAGAAGACAGTTTTTTCTGACTCTACATATAATCTTCTTTTTAATGGCGGAGGATTTGTACTCAACATCACCAATTTGAAATCAACACATACTCAACTAAAATACATACAAAGACACCATATTCGTGAAGTACTTAAGGGTTTGTCAGAAAAGAAGTGCAGTAGAAAAGAAGAGTTTTGTAGAAGAGATTGCCATAGGTAATAACCCCGCCCTTTAGTTAGAACCTTATGTATTTATCAATTTTTTTCCATTTTACTGTTTATATTGTTTGCATTTTTTAATTTTTTTATAATAATTATTTGTATTGTACATTACAGTATATAGTACAGTATACACGGAAGCCTAGAAATTGGATCTGGGCGTCCATTTATAATCCTCCCACCACCGTGATTTAGGTATCAATACCTACATCACGGACACGGAATTATTATTATTATGTCTTTGTATCTAATAAAGCATTTAATAATGATAAGAATCTCTCTAACTCAAAATAAATCTTTATTATTATTCTTCAGCGGGATTCTGCTGTATTAGCAACAAGGTTTGCATGTGGCTGGTGGCTCAGATAGGACACAGTGCAGTTATAACAATTTCTCATTATAAGCTCTCTAAAGTTTTACTTTCCAATTTATTTTTTCATTCGAAAAATAGAATCTCGAAATTCGCAGGGGGTACTGACTCTTCGAAAAACTTCTCTCTATAAAATTGTCTGTGGCAAGAGTTTCTTTCAGAAGGCTTCCTAGAAAAAGGGACTACATGGAACAGTATCCGAGAGTTTAGCTTTTGTAGCTTGGAAAAGTTTCCTTTTCAAACTTCGTGAAATTGGATATATAAAATGATCACTTCTGAAAATCCATTTTTGGAGAAGACGAGTAATTTTTTTTTTTTAAATATAATAAAATGAAAAATAAATGGAAAACGAAAGAATAAGATAAAAAAGAAAAAAAGATGATCGATAAGGCGGCGGACTTGTAATTTGGAAGTCGGTAGTTCAAGTCCCAAGTTAAGCAACAAAAAAAAAAAAAAAACTACTCAAACTCGCTTTACCAAATCTACACTTTTTGTGGGATATCACCGACCTCGATGAAGCTACTGAAGTTGGTTAGGGATGACGATATTATATCGATAATATCGAATATCGATATTCTGCTTTCGATATATCATATTTTATATCATTATTAAGGTTCCGATATTATATCGATATATCGAAAAAAAAGACAATATCGAATAAAAATATCGCTATCGGGACTCGGGACATTTTTTTTTTTTTTTTAACAGTTAGTAGCCGGGAAATTTTGAAATACTGAATTAGTTTGAACTAGTTTGATTAAAGTTGAAGCTTTTATTTATTTTTTTTTGAAGATTTTATTATTTTGGTTTATATCAGTAATCAGTATATCTATTATTAGTAATATTAGTTAGAAGGACTATGTAAATTGAAGAAGTTTGTGGTCAGTAGTTTTTAATATGGAAAAGTTCACAGCAAGTAAATAATATGCCAAAGCATTCCAACTCCACATTGTGGAGGCATTACATCAAAGGTACTGATAGTAGTACTTGCAAAATATGCAGTAAAAAAGTAAAAACTTCAGGAAATACCACAAATCTGAAAGCCCACCTCCGGGTTGCACACTCAGTTATTTATAATTCTTTGTATCCATCACAAAATCAGCCTGTATGTGGTTCTGCCCAAGCAAGCACTTCTCAAAGAAACACTGACATTGGTTCTGCCCAAGCAAGCACTTCTCATTCTTCTCAAAGAAGCTACCAACTTAGTTGGTAGCTTGAATTTTCTGAAAATCAACAAATCAACTTTCAACATTTTTACAGACTTGAAAACCCGTTATTTTTTTTCAAACCCTGTATGAAAGAGACATTTCATACTTAATCTAAAAAAAGATATTTATTGAAATCAGCACCTGGCGTTCTTTGAATATTGTGTGTATGTGTGTGTGTGTGTGTGTGTGTGTGCAAGAGAGAGAGAGAGAGAGAGAGAGAGAGAAAGAGAGAGAGAGAGAGAGAAAGAGAGAAATAAAGAAAAAGAGAGAGGGATGATAGATAAAGAAGGAGTGGATAAATATAAAATGTATTCATATAACATTTTATGTGAGACATAATATGAAAAGTCTTGCCATCTGCATTAAGGAGAGAAAAGGGCTTTTGGCTTTCCATGACTTTTTGTAATATATTGTATCAATCTAAGCCAACATCTGCTGAGGATTTGTGAACAGTCATCAGACTCTGAGAAGCTTTCTAATAATTCTATCCGACAAACTCCCTCGTAAGCTCTTCTTGTGAATATGTGTAAGGGCCCGGATCAAGATTTCACACATATTAAGCTTCAGACACTGCACATATTCATTTCCCCTCTGGTCATTTAGTTATCTAGATAACAACTAGGTACATATTATTATATGTTCATGTAATAAATACATAATGAATATGAGTTTACCTATTATTCCAACAAAAAAAAAAAATATTTTTTTTTTATATAAAGGATTAGTCTGCAGTTAAAGACATAGAAGATGTGGAACTCAGAAAACGGGATTTAACAATAAACAAAAGGTTTAGTACCAAGATAACTTGGCCGCAAACAAGATATCACTGCATTTTCATTGGATAAAAGTTTTTGGATAGGAGTTTTGGTTCTTTTTTTAACGGTAATTTTTTGTGGGATATCATTTACTTTATGTAGGGATTGTAGTCATTGACCTCAATAGGAATATACTGATTGAGTGACCGACCTCAGTAGCTTGATCGATAAGGCGGCGGACTTGTAACCAGGAGGTTGGTGGTTCAAGTCCCAGGTTCAGTGTAGATTTAGGCCCGTATTTTTGAACGACCCTAAAACAAATTTAGTGTGAGTGGTCCGGATACGCATGCGCAGTGAATCATATCAGCCACAGAGACAGAATTTATTTTGAACTTAAGTCTCGAACGCTTCTCACAAATCTTGAGCGCTGCTCAGCGCATGAGCAGAAAACAGTCGATTACAACATTTTCCCATTTCAGCCAGAAAGATGTCACTGACTGACTGACCACTGACTGATTATCGCTCTACAGCCCAAACCGTAAGTCCTAGGAAGCTGAAATTTGGTAGGTAGCTTTGTCTTATAGTCTAGATGTGCAATAAGACGGGATTTTTCGAAATTCCCACTACAACACCTGCCATTGGCGAAAAAGGATTTTTTGCTTTCACGGCCATGCCTCGGGCCGCAAAGCGGGCGACAGTCCGCTTGTATAAATATAAATAAACAACACGTTTCTTTGCATTTCCAATCAGCTGCGACCCTAAAAGTGAATGAAATTTGTTGAAATTCTGAAGTGTCGGAAATCGGTCACTTTACAACTGCCGGTGATTTCTCATCGGTATTTTTGAAATTCGTGAAGACACATTATAATATTTTTTGGAAGTGATTTTACTTCGTTAATATTTTGTTTTTTATTTATTTAACAAATAGATAGCCTTTTTAACAAATTTGATAATTATGCTGGCAATATTCGAGAATCAAACAAAATTTTGCACCGCCAAGAAAGAAAGAAAACCTTTTTTATATACCTACGTATCCACGTATTTACATTGGGAAGACGAACATCTTTCAAGAGATATCCTTATTTTGAATGGCCTAATAGAACCTGAATGACAAGCAAGACATCTGATGAAGAAAAAAGTTTGCTAACAAGTAGTTTGGACAAATTATTTTTCAAAAGACATGTTGTATATATTGAAAGTTAAATATTTGTCATTATTATGTTAGTATCTAATATTCTAAATATTAAGAAAAATATTATATGTATCTTTCAATAAAGTATCTGCAAAAAAAAATATTTTTACTGTACCCTCCTCATTTTAGGACAAAGGTAGCATTTATCAATCTCGTTTTTTTTTTCTTCATATTACGATTGTGGTTTTACCCTCCGATCGTAGGAAACTTACAAACTTTCTACCCACATTAACTTCAGCCAGCCTGGGTTGGGCTGAAATGCCAGAATCACGAAGTCTTCACCTGGACGTTGATTAACTTTGGTAGTCCCACGAGAACAGGTGCATTCACCGCGCCATCAACGCTGGCTCTATCTGGTTTATATGTGATGTTATATCACAACGTATGTCGTATGTTGACAAAATTTCAAGTAACATATTCATTTTTTATTCTCGTAAGTCACAAGTGTTCGTCTCTACCAATACTCATTTTTCCTCACAAGATATTAGTGAACCACGTAACATCCAAAATACAGATATAAAAAAGTCTAATTCTTCCAGAATTCGAACTCAGCTCACTTCAATGTAAGTCTGGTGCGCTAGACCACTCGGACACTGTGACTTCTGACACCGTAGAGCATAAAAAGTCTTTGAAGGGCTTGGGAAATCATGAATAATGAGTACATTTTGTAGATACCTGTGTAGAAAATAAGTAGAATGCAAAAAATTGAAAAGAAAACATTGAATATGTGATAAAACAATGAAGTAACATTCTTTATTAATAAATTAATTCAATTATTGAACAATAGATAACACAGTCTGAGTTGGACCGGGAATAGCTAGCATCAAGATTGTCCAAATTTAAATGGTCACCCATTCAAGTCCTAAATTCGCTGGACGTTGCTTAACATCATTGACAAAACAAAAACTGGTGAACTCATCGTGCCATCGACACTGGTATCGAAATTCAACGTGCCTGTGAGATATAAAGTGTAGGTACTTCTTTCGCTGAGAAGGCTGAGATCGGAATAGTAATAATTTATTTCAATTTGGCTTCCATCTCGGAAAAAAAACTTGTTTAAATTCTAAAAAGGATAAAGAAATTTAAAACTATTAAACAAGAAGAATCACCAGACAAGAATTATTTTTGAAAAGATTAGAAAATGTAAACAATAACACAAATGATTTTCACACAGAGGTTATAATACCCTCTGTGTGAAATGGGCCATATTTCATAGAAAAATAGTAATTGCTCGTGAGCAAAGTAAATGTTTGCAAGCTTTATTTTTAGCTTTGTGATGTACATATACCTTTTACTTCCATAGAAACAAAAGCTTTTGATATTTGATAAAAGAAAAAACTCTTTATTGTACTCAAAACTTTTTTATTGTAGATCGAAGCAACTCCTTTGGATGTCGGAAGAAAAAGCATTTCCTTCTTTTGAATACGGCCCAATATTGCGCCTGTGCGGAAACGGAATCGAGCACTGAGGTTATATAACATAGACATAGAGGGAACCCGATGTATCAAGATTTGCGTTCAATCAGCTGATTTCAAAATCAGTGCCGGACTTGTAGTAATTTTTCTCTCGCGAAAGAGTGGGTACCTAAACTACCTAATTCTGCTGAAATAATATTTTTACTATTTTCATACTTACATATTAGTAATTTCTGTCTTTGCTTCCTCTTTTACTTTCCTTATTTTCTACTTATTATGTAGTAATATAAGAGTTGGTATCTGACGTGAAAATTAAAGATGTTTAGCTGTCCGCCACTACATGAAGTAAACAAAAAATTCAAATAAATTGAACCAATCAGAAGCCGGGATTTTGTGAAAGAGGGACCATCAGCTGTTCAAAGTTGGACGCATAAATTTGTTCAACTCGAGATAGGTAAGGTTCCCTCTATATTATATGATCTCAGTGGAATCGAGAGATTCATAAGTCACAATTTGTATACTTAATTGGCCAAAAAATTTCTTTTTTTTGGCAGACTCATACATACAACAAACGGCCAGATCAGTGGGAGCAGCAGCAGAGGAAGTTTCAAAAAGAAAAATGATTAAATATCGAAATATCATTGAACAAAATTTTATCTTCAAACCTTTAGCATTTGAAACCATGGGACCCTGGGGAAGCGAGACGAAAGAGTTTGTGCGAGACGTTGGGAGAAAATTGGTGCATATAACGGGAGATTTCTATTAAGAGTTGGCAATCGGTAAATATTTGTTATTTAATTAGTATTGTTTATGATTGAAGAACCTACCTACATATTTACCTGGCTTCATTTTATAAACTCTATTTTCGTTAGGAAAATTCGCTATTTTCTTTTTCTCTCGTAGGATAGCATAAGAAAAACCATCCTTACATTATCAAGGCAGTCTCTCAGGGGCTTACATGAATAATAATATTATTATGTGTATTGTGATACCAATAGTATCTGATATAACTCAATTTACAGATGGTATTACCCCCAAAAAAACCATAAGTCGTTGGTGTTACAACAGGTCAGATACAGGTATGAATAAAATATTCCATCAGATTTTTTTGATAATTAAAATAAAATTGTCAGTGGTGTTAGCTAGATGTGCTAGTGCTAACACTCATAGCACTAGCACATCTAGCTAACACCACTGACAATCTGAAAAGCACGAAAATCATCATTTGAATTTTCCTAAACTGGCTGATGAAGGCATGTGAGACCGCGGTATTCAAAAAAGCAATGTAAACAACTTTTGTAAATAATACAAGACGCCCTTACACAGTCTACAGCCAGAAAACTCTTGGGATTTTTGAAGAGTTTTTGGCAAACATCTAATAATTTTTCCCAGAAGATCACGTGATGAAAAAACGTAAAATTATTTTTTAGCATCCTCGGGGCGGCCGCCAACTTTGATCAAACTTGCCCATGTCTGTGCCATTTGTTCGGTCAAATGTCGAGTGTTTTATTTAGTAAAAAAGTTTTTTCGAGTGTTTTTTCCTGTTCCGGTGTAAAAAAATATCACAAACCAAACCGTAAAAAAACAAAGTAGTGTAACTAGAAACGTCGAAATTTTGTTGGCTTTCTGCAGATTTGTTCAGAATTAACTTATCTTAAACAGGAAAAAAGTTCTGACCTGAGGAATAAGCCAAAGTCGGACTTTTTCAGAAAGTTGCAAAAAATCACTTTGTGCAGTTATGAAGGCGAATCCGAAAAAACGGATTGCAGATCCGGGCTGGAAATGTCGTCAGTAATCTACCATTAACGGGTGTAAACGATTTTTTTGGTCCACCCTGTATGTTTAGGGACAACCGTCGGGATTTTGAAAATTTTCTGGCCAATCAAGTACACAAATTGTGACTCAGTTTCTCTCGATTCAGTTTCCGCACAGACACAATATTGGGCCGCATTCAAAAGAAATCCAAAGGAGTTGCTTCGATCTATAATAAAAGAGTTTTGAGTGCAATAAAGAGTTTTTTCTTTTATCAAATATCAAAAGCTTTTGTTTCTATGGAAGTAAAAGATATATGTACATCACAAAGCTAAAAATAAAGCTTGCAAACTTTTTCTTTGCTCACGAGCAATTACTATTTTTCTTTGAATATGGCCCATTTCACACAGAGGGTATTATCACCTCTGTGTGAAAATCATTTGTGTTATTGTTTACATTTTCTAATCTTTTCAAAAATAATTTTTGTCTGGTGATTCTTGTTGTTTAATAGTTTTAAATTTCTTTATCTTTTTGAAGAGTTTAAACAAGTTTTTTTTTCCGAGATGGAAGCCAAATTGAAAATAATTATTACTATTCCCATCTCAGCCTTCTCAGCGAAAGAAGTACCTACAATTTATATCTCACAGGCACGTTGTGAGTCGATAGGAGTGTCGATGACACGTTGAGTTCACCAGTTTTCGTACTGTCAATGTTGTCAAGCAACGTCCAGCGAATTTAGTACTTGGATGGGTGACTATCTAAATTTTGGACAATCTTGATGCTAGCTATTCCCGGTCCAACTCAGACTGTGCTATCTATTGTGCAATAATTGAATTAATTTATTAATAAAAAAAAAATGTTAATTCATTGATTTATCACATATCCAATGTTCTCTTTTCAATGTTTTGCATTCTACATATTTGCTACACAGGTATCTAAAAAATGTACTCATTATTCATGATTTCCCAAGCCCTTCAAAGACTTTTTATGCTCGACGGTGTCAGGAGTCACAGTGTCTGAGTGGTCTAGCGCACCAGCCATACATTGAAATGAGCTGAGTTCGAATTCCGGAGGAATTAGACTTTTTTATATCTGTATTTTGGATGTTACGTGGTTCACTAATATCTTGAGAGGAAAAATGAGTATTGGTAGAGACGAACACTTGTGACATACGAGAATAAAAAATGAATATGTTACTTGAAATTTCGTTAATCACCTGACATACGTTGTGATATAACATCACAAATAAACCAGATAGAGCCAGCGTTGATGGCGCGGTGAATGCACATGTTCTCGTGGGACTACCAAAGTTAATCAACAACGTCCGGGTGAAGACTTCGTGATGTTGGCATTTCGGCCCAACCCAGGCTGGCTGAAGTTAATGTGGGTAGAAAGTTTGTATGTTTCTTACGATCGGAGGGTAAAACCCCCGTCGTAATATGAAAAAAAACGAGATAGGTAAATGCTACCTTTGTCCTAAAATGAGGAGGGTACAGTAAAAATATTTTTTTTTTGCAGATACTTTATTGAAAGATACATATAATATTTTTCTTAATATTTAGAATATTAGATACTAACATAATAATGACAAATATTTAACTTTCAATATATACAACATGTCTTTTGAAAAATAATTTGTCCAAACTACTTGTTAGCAAACTTTTTTCTTCATCAGATGTCTTGCTTGTCATTCAGGTTCTATTAGGCCATTCAAAACATTGACATGCCAGAGGGTGTGACATTGATCGCTTACGCGGATGACCTTTCAGTTCTTATAAAAGCGTTGACACCGGATCAGCTCGAAACTAAGGCAGAGCTCGCGATCGAGAAGATTGTGGAATGGATGCAGGCCAATCTTCTTGAAATCGCGCCTGATAAAACTGAAGCTATACTTTTGTCGGGGAAAAAGAGATGTAGGTCACTAGACATACGCGTCATGGGAGAAAATGTACCTATTAAAAAGGAAATTAAGTACCTTGGCGTGATTCTTGATTATCGTTTAACTTTTGGTGCACACATGAATTATTTTTTTTTTTTTTTTTTTTTTTTTTTTTATTAAGAACATAACATTGTTTCAAAAATAATTCTTATAACTATAAATTGAAACAACAATACCAATGTTCACATTAAAATTAAATAATTAATTAAGAACTTAAAACTATAGCGAACTAAAAACTAATTGTCTTACATTTGCTTTAAAAGCTTCCTTAGACAGTAAAAAGTCGTCTGTGCTTAAGTGTACTTCATTACATAGAGTCATTGCTCTGTTCAGTGGCGATTCATGAAGTTTAGTAAGTCTAGGATGAGGGACTGTGAAGGTTTCAATATTTGTATTTCTTAAAATGGGGTTTGGTGTTTTTTCCACTATTTTTTCTTTGAGTTCTAGACATGTAATATTATTGTTTACAAGATTATAAATTAACATCACTAGGTCTACTTTACGTCTTAATTCAAGAGAATTAATATCAAGCATTTCTAGAAGAGTGTTGTAGGAAATAGCTTCCGGGTATTTTGGATAAAACCCGTTTTCTTTTTTAAATAGGTATCTAACAAATGTGGACTGAATTTTTTCAATTGTTTTTGATTCTAATTTCGAGTTTGGATCCCATAATATTGATCCATACTCCACAGTAGATCTCACTAGTGATAAAAATAGCGTTCTTAAAACATCAATATCCTTAACGTGTTTTCCGAATCGAATAATGAGGCCAAGTTTTCTATAAGCTCGTTTTAGCATGTTTGCACGATGTTCGTTAAATTTATGTTCACTGTCAATTATAATACCCAAATCTTTATGAGAATTTACTTTTTCTATACAGATGTCTCCCATTTTGTAGTTATAGTTTATATTGACTTTTTTTCTTGTGATAGTGATTTGTTTTGATTTGGATGGATGGAAATTTAGCCCAATCAAGTGAAGTTTTTGTCTAACTATGTTGAGATCTTCCTGCAATTTTTGGCAGTCATTTATGTTTGTTATTTTTCTAAAGATTTTGAGATCATCTGCGTAGAGGAGTATTTTTGATTCAGGGCTAATATCTTTGCACACTTCATCGTAGGTTAAAATGAATAGTAAGCTACTTAATTTTGAGCCTTGAGCAATGCCTGATGTTGGGGTAAATGGTTCTGATGTAATGTCCATATATTTTACCTGAAGGTTTCTATTGGTGAGGTATGAGACAAATAATTTTGCTGACTTAAATCCTATGCTGTATAATTTCTTTATGATTGATTCATGTGAGATTTGATCAAATCCCTTCATGACATCTGTGAGAAGGACATCCGTTTGATAGCCTTCCTGTAAGGTTGCACATACATATTCTGAAAATTCAGTGAGATTTGTAACTGTCGAACGTCCTTCCACAAAGCCATGCTGAATATTTCTAACCTTAGAAAAAACTTGACCTGCTATAGATTTGTATAATAGTGCCTCATATAGTTTGGCAAAAGAATTGAGGTTAGCTATTGGTCTGTGGTTTTCAACACAGCCAGATTCATTTTTTGGTACAGGTGTTATTATTGTATCTTTAAGTCGATCAGGAAACACATTTGATTGCAAACTTAAATTAAATAAATAAGTAAGAGGTTTGGCGAGTGATGGAGCGCATTCTCGCACTATTTTGGGGGGTATTCCATCCCTTCCCGCGGGCTTATTTGGGTTTATATTCATAGCTTCATCCAAGACCTGTTGCTCTGTGAACAAAGGTATCTCTATACTGGTAGAGAGATCGTTCAGCGAACAGATTTTATCTAAGTCCACAGAGCATGGTTTGTATGAGGTAATGAAGTGATCTGCAAAGGAGTCAACAATCTCTTTTTGAGAGTTCAACTGCTGCCCCTTAAAGATTATGTTTGTCGATTTACCCTTAGATCTTTCCTTTTTTACGTATTTCCAGAAACTTTTACTGTTGTGTTTGAATTCAGTGGATAACTTCTGGATGTAGGATTGATAGTTGGACTTAATCTCTTTTTTAATTTCTTTTCGTAAATATTTATAGTGTTCAGATTGTTGCTGTGTTTTGTTTTGCGTTTTGCGCAATTTTTCTTTTGTTTTGAAAATGTGTCTTGTATTTGCGCTCCACCACTCGGGGAAATTTTGTGATCGCTTGCTTACATTGTAAAGGGGAACATTTTTCAAAAATATTTCATTTAACTTTACATAAATATTATTAAGGAAGATGTTTGGACACGTGATTAGATTTATGTCATCTTCCCAGCAGATTTTTTGTATTTCACTATTTAGTTTTTCAGCGTCAATTTTGTGGAAGGCAAAATATTTTGTCTTTTCTTTAGAATCAACTTTATATGGTATTTGCTTAATTTTAATTTTATTTTGATACTTGATCATTATTTCTAATGCAGGATGGTGACTGTCTTCCTTTACTAATCCCTGAGTTTTTAAGATTTCTACATCAACTTGTTTATTATTAGATAAAAATATTTCACTTATGTTCGTTAGACATAGATCTAGTATTCTATTATTTTTATTTCTTATATGATTTTTGGATTCTAGGAGGTGAAAATTGGTAAATTCTCTAAACTTGGAAACTGAACGAGGAGGGTCTACATTTAATTCCTCAGAGAAATCAGGCAAATTTAAATCACCAATAAGGATGAAATTTTCATTTTGTAAGTTTCGCTCTGATATTGATTCTGAGAGGAATTTCACAGCGTCATATTTTTTTGACTCTTGATGTGGTGGTAAATAAATCAAACAAAGATAGATTATTTCCCCTATTAGTGTCAATCGAAACCACATGAGCTCAAGAATATTGTTACATATGTCCCAATGTACAATTCTAGTCAAGGAAATTTCTCGTTTTGAAGCTAAAATTAGGCCACCTCCTCTTTTTTTGCCTGTCTTCTTTTCGTCCCTATCTTGCCGAAATATTGTATATCGAGAGTCGAAAAGTTCATTTGTATTTACATCTAGACTTAACCACGACTCAGTGATAGCCACTATGTCGTATTCTTCTGAGAGGAGATTTAAATAAAATTCTTTCGTTTTAGTTTTCAAACCTCGAGTATTCTGGTAAAAAATATTGATTACTTTTTTCCTACTAGTGTTGTTATTAGAGGATAATTTGTTATTTCCTATCTGTCCTGATGTTTGTACAATTTCATTATTATTATGGTTACTGGTCAGATTACCAGTAGGTAAAACATGATCGCTTTCTATTTCTAAACTTAAATCTATGTTTTTTGAGAATTTGTTCTCATTGTAAATCGGGCGATTTGAAGCTGTATCGCTAACATTGTCGGGGGAAGCCAAAAATATGGCTCATGTCACTGTTTACATAGGGTGGTATTGTTGAATGTGGTGGTAGGCTGTGCTGGGGAGTAGGAACTACACTGGATTGTATATATGGGGCTGACGATGGTGGCATACTCATAAAAGGTGGTAATTGGTAGTGCTGTTCTTGTTGCTGATAGTGTCTGTGAAGTGTGCCCAACAATTGCTGTACTTGATGTTGTAGCATCATTTTTTGTTGACTGAGAATTTGTGACTGACTCATCTGATTTGTGTACGCCCATTGGAGTTCATTTGGTTGCTGTACTCGTTGTTGCAGTGGCGTTTGTTGTTGTGCTGTCGGTTGTTGTGGCAAAATTTGCTGACGAGGATCCAGCTGTGCTGAGGGTAAAGACTGCCGGGAAGTTGATGGTTGCAACAAAGAATGATTCATCTGTGCTGCGTACGTACATTGCAGTTCCGTTGGTTGCTGTACTCGTTGCAGTGGCGGAGTTTGTTGTTGTTTTGTCGGTTGTTGTGGCAAAGTTTGCTGACAAGGGTCCGGCTGTGCTGAGGGTAAAGAATGCCGCAATGTTAATTTTTGCGATGAGGCATGATATTGTGGCGACTTCGTATATTGCGGAGTTGTTGGATGACTTGCAGATCCATCGTGCTGGGTTGATGGTGATTGTGATGATCTATGATATGGTGTTTTTGATTTTGCGACGGGCCTGCCTTGCCGACTAAGAGCGTGTTGCAGTTTATACCATTGGCTTTCTTCCGTCAGACGCTTGTATTGCAGGTTATGATTATTATATTGCATTTTCTTTCTGGTCTGATTCTGGTATTGCTGTCGCTGATTAGGGCGTCGTACATTTACTGGTACTGGTGGCGCTGGTTTCTTTAGATCTTGTACCACTATCTGCTGTTGGTATCCATTATTTTTGTTTTCGAAAATTTTGTCGTTATTTATTATTTTTTGTACTGCTGCACATATTTTCTGTTTTCCCTGAAAGTTGATATTTATTTTATCATATCCATAACTAGAACGTTTTAGCCTTTTGTTAATATCCAAGAATACTACATTTTTGAATTTGTTGACTATACTTCTTATTTTCTTATTTAGTCGTTGGATGTGGATATTGCCTGAAGGTTTATCATAACGGTAAGGGATTGATACGAGGATTATTTTGATTTTAGAACATAAATTTCTTATGAGATCAGTTAAATATTTGTGGATTATAGAGAATTCATTATTAAAAACATCGTTTGAACCTCCCATGAGAATAAGGCATTCGTATTGTTCAATCATGGTGTTAGGATCTAAATTTAGGTCCGTGATATATTTTCCAGGGTGGCAGTGTACAATGTACTTATTATCAGTATCGATATTTTTCATTTGTACATTCATGTCTCTGACGTGTTCATCGCCAAGTATGATGTATGATTTACCCTTTGTTTTTGTGCCTTGTTGTTGCTCAGGCGTTTTTTTATTTTGTGCTCTCTGTTGATTCACTAGGTTATTCACGCTTTTGGACTGAGTTGAAATTGCCTTTTCATTGAGATATTTTTCTTTTGATTCTTCTAAATTATTGATACTAGATGTTAGGGTATTGTTTGAAGTTTCAGTGTGGTCTCTTTTTTCTGTGACAAAAGACACTTTTTTATTAGCGCTTTTTGGAAGCAGTGATGTATTTTCATGCATTCTTATTTTATTTCTAAGTTGTTCTAGTTCCTTTTTGTCTACATTCCACCCGGCTTCAGTGGTTTCTAATGATGTTTTTTAAATTTTCAATAAGTGTGTCTTTTTCTTTGTTTATTTGCTTTAAGAGATCGATTTCTGTTTTTTGTTTTGTTACGTTCTCAAGCAACAAATTTCTATGATGTGTGATGGCTTCAATTTCCCTTGATGTATTGTTAAGTTCAGTATCGTCTTTATTCTCAACTGCTGTTTTGTAGAGAAGTTCATTATCTTTCTCTGAATTTAGACATCTTCTATTTGAATGCTCTTGTTGAAAAGCTAGAAACTTAAAGTTTTTACTTTTGGATTTTTTCACTATGATCGTGCCATCACATCTCCCTGCTGTGCATTTAAAAATTATGTTTCCGCTAAGTAGCGGCTCAGAGTATGCATAAGTGTAATTCTGATGTGTCAGCAGTTCGCCTTCGTAAAGACTGTTATTCTTATTCGGCGTGCTAGTTTTCTCCATTTCTTATACCACAGAATGAGTGAAGGTCAATATGTGAGTATAAGTTGTGATAGGTAAAGATTAAATTTTGCTGACTATTATAATTCTAGTACTGAATCATTTAGATGTCAAAGTACTTACGTCCTTGCAAATTTGATGAAGAATTTTTGTTGGAGTTTGTTTTGATAAACTCACGTCACTATCACTGTCACAAGTAATATAAACATTAACACATGCAAGTATAAACAAGGATAAAGTCTAATAATTGTCTTGCAGAAAAAAAAATTGAAAATGAATTACGAAATTTTAAATCCAAAATATTTGGTTTTGGGGTTTTAAGTTTTTTGAGGAATATTTTTAAAAATGTCAAAAAATTAATAATTTTATGTACTATTTTATGATATAAGTTACACTTTGATTAAGTTATGTCCTGTAGTTATAATATTACACTATGTACATGGTGCAAGGAGAGCACGTCTAACCACGACAACGTCTAGAGTGATTATGTTAGCGCCAAAGCAGACAAAGTTACTACAAGTCTAGCAAGAATCATGTCAAACGTTGGTGGTGCCGGCGAAAAGAAAAGAAAGACCCTAAGTGGATCATTTGAATCTGTGCTTTTGTATGCTGCCCCAATCTGGGCACCGAGTCTGAGAGTTCAGAAGTATAGAGACTTTCTTATTAAAGCACAGAGAAAAATGCTAATTAGAATAGCACGATCTTATCGAACAGTCTCTAATCCTGCTCTCAGCGTGGTAGCGTCAACTATACCTATTGATTTAAAGGCTAAAGAGAGAAGTGAAGGTTATGGAAAGAGTAGTTCAGAGAGATCAGAAATAAGAGACAATATAATTGACGAATGGCAGGAGAGATGGTGTATAAGTGATCTGGGACAATGGACCAGAACCCTTATTCCAGATATTAGACCTTGGTATAACAGAAGACATGGACAAACAGATTATCATTTGACACAAATTCTGACAGGACACGGCTGTTTTGGTTCCTATTTGTTTAGGTTTAAGAGGAGAAGAGACCCAAAATGCCTATTCTGTGATAATCCCGACGATACCCCTCAACATGCTGTTTTTGAATGCGTCAGATGGGCAACTGAAAGGTTTCAGCTACAGGGACAGCTAGGTGAAACCCTTTCACCTGAAAACATGGTTAAAACCATGCTAGTAGGGGAAAAAGAATGGAACCTGGTTGCCAGATTTTCCAACCTTGTCATGAGACAGAGAGAGGACCAAGAGCGGCTTTTAAAGACGTCCGGGTTTAATCTCTGACTTACGGCGGATGGAAAGGTAGGTTTCATTAGAACGTTACGGATTGTTATACTTATGTATAACATTATCTAGTGAGATTCTAACATTAACCTCAACACTATCATGCCTGTGTGTCGATATCACGTGTAGTCATGTATATGTATAAAGCTATCTTTACTCAATTGACTTAAGCCTGGACGTTCTTACTAGTTTTCTAAGATATTTTAGTTGTTTATTTGAAATGTTGTTTTGTTGCTACTATTATGACATGATGTCACTAACCTTATGTTTCTTGTTTGAGTTTCAGATGTTTTTAATGTTTTTGTACACTGTGTTTTTTAATTTCAAAAAGCCCTGTATAGGGACCACCCCGAACTACGGATAAAATACTTGTCGCCTGGTGGGAAAAATCGGCAATTAATAAAAGTCAATCACCCTGAGTTGAAATATATACTTAGAGTTCCGGGGTGGTCCCTTTTTTAGACTTGTTGTACTTATGTTTAAATAAATAAATAAAGAGGCCATTCAAAATAAGGATATCTCTTGAAAGATGTTCGTCTTCCCAATGTAAATACGTGGATACGTAGGTATATAAAAAAGGTTTTCTTTATTTCTTGGCGGTGCAAAATTAGCGTTTTGTTTGATTCTCGAATATTGCCAGCCATGCGCGGATATAGGGGGGGGGGCACGGGGGGCACGTGCCCCCCCAGTTTTTTTCGGTAAGCGGTGTTTCTCAAATTTCATTATACCTAACCCCGTTTAAAAAATGAGTTAGGGGGGCACGGGCCCCAAAATAATTCCCAATTCTAAGACTAATCCCGTAAAAAAAGATCTCAATAAGTTAGGGGGGCACGGGCCCCAAAATAATTCCCAATTCTAAGACTAATCCCGTAAAAAAAATCTCAATAAGGTAGGGGGACACGGGACCCAAAATAGTTCCCATTTCTAAGACTAATCCCGTTAAAAAAAAAAAAAATCTCAATAAGCTAGGGGGGCACGGTACCTAAAATAATTCCCAATTCTAAAACTAATCCCGTTTAAAAGAAGATCTCAATAAGTTAAGGGGCACGGGGCCCAAAATAATTCCCAATTCTAAAAAAAGATCTCAATAAGTTAGGGGGCACGGGACCCAAAATAATTCCCAATTCTAAGACTAATCCCGTAAAAAAAAAGATCTCAATAAGCTAGGGGGCACGGGACCCAAAATAATTCCCAATTCTAAGACCAATAAGAAATAACTAAATAATAAAGTTGTCAAATTCACACAGATTGTCCGAATCCTGAAAATTTACCTATAAGTCCATTTGGATCAGGAAATATAATATCTCTAATCTCTAGGGTTCAGCTACTCAAATGGATGGGTGACACAAAAACATCACATTTTTCGACCGAAATTAATTTTTTTTTTCTTCAAAATTTATCGTGACGGCGCCACGGCGGTGGCGGATCAACTCAAAAAGAGAAAGTTTTAAGCAAAAGTTCAAGTTTTCATTTGAGATATCAATCACGAAATTCTGATGAGCCGTTTTTGAGCTACGTTGAGTAAGGACATAAAATGGATGGGTAAACAAAAAGTATTTACGTTTTTTGACCTGAATGACATTTTTCTCGAAATTTGTCCGGACGACCTATCAACTCGAAGCGAGTTCATTTCACATATTGATCGCGAAATTCTGATGAGCCATTCTTGAGCTCCAGTAAGGACAAGAAATGGATGGGTGACACGAAAAATATTGACATTTGTGTGTGTGTGTGTGTGTTTGTGTTTGTGTGTGTGGGTGTGTGTGTGGGTGTGTGGGTGTGTGTATGTGTGTGGGTGTGTGTGTGTTTGTGTGTGTGGGTGTGTGTGTATGTGTGTGTGTGTGCGTGCTATAGGCTTGCGAAGCGGCTTGCTAGTTAGGTATATTGTGCGATTGTGCCCCCCCAGTACAAGAGGGCTATATCCGCGCATGTTGCCAGCATAATTATCAAATTTGTTAAAAAGGCTATCTATTTGTTAAAGAAATAAAAAACAAAATATTAACGAAGTAAAATCACTTCCAAAAAATATTATAATGTGTCTTCACGAATTTCAAAAATACCGATGAGAAATCACCGGCAGTTGTAAAGTGACCGATTTCCGACACTTCAGAATTTCAACAAATTTCATTCACTTTTAGGGTCAGCTGATTGGAAATGCAAAGAAAAGTGCTGTTTATGTATATTTATACAAGCGGACTGTCGGCCGCTTTGCGGCCCGAGGCATGGCCGTGAAAGCAAAAAATCCTTTTTCGCCAATGGCAGGTGTTGTAGTGGGAATTTCGAAAAATCCCGTCTTATTGCACATCTAGACTATAAGACAAAGCTACCTACCAAATTGTAGAGCGATGATCAGTCAGTGGTCAGTCAGTCAGTGACATCTTTCTGGCTGAAATGGGAAAATGTTGTGATCGACCGCTTTCTCCTCATGCGCTGAGCAGCGCTCAAGATTTGTGAGAAGCGTTCAAGACTTAAGTTCAAAATAAATTCTGTCTCTGTGGCTGATATGATTCACTGCGCATGCGTATCCGGACCACTCACACTAAATTTGTTTTAGGGTCGTTCAAAAATACGGGCCTTAGTGAAGTGAGTTTGAGCAGTTGTGACATCACGAAACTGATTAAGTGATAACTTTTCACTGCTGATTGAGTGATACTAAAATATAGAGTATGCATTGACGAGACTCAAATAGAAGAAAATGATAGTAATGATTTTTACTTACCTTATCTAATAAGGAAATATCTTATCTAATAGAAGAAAATGATAGTAATGATTTTTACTTTCCTTATCTAATAAGGTAATAAGGAAAGTACTGTATTCGTCGAAAATTTGACCTACCCCGTTTTTCACATTTCTGGACGAATCATAGCCTCAGGATACCAAATAATTTGGTTTCAGCCATTGGTCCGTGCGTCTATCTGTCGGTCTGTTTGTCTGTCTGTAAACAAGATATCTCGAGAACGGTAAGAGCTAGAGACTTGAAATTTGGTATGAAAGTAGATCTTTTGATTAAAATCGACCGCACTCTGCGGCCGCAGGGCCGCAAAAAGTTGCCTTTAGATATACTTATACAAAAATAATTAGAGAACAACATTTTCTTGGATTAAAAAAATAATAGGGGTTTATTCTGATCATTTTTTTGATATCTTGAACTTTTTGTACCTCGGCCCCAATTTATCGGTATTTTGTAAACTGTGTTAACTTTTACATTCTAATTATAAATAATGATGTTGCAAGACAATAGGCACATCCACGAATTTGAACATAGATCGACGACCATAATATCGTTTGCAAAGCGCTATTCTGAAAAGCTTGATATTTTTTTATGAACATAATCATAGATATTTAGCCATTGTTGCGTCGATAGCACATTTAATACATCAATTCTCCTTCAGTAACTGAAGTTAAGCAACGTCGAGCGAGGCTAGGACTTAGATAAGTGACAGTTCAAATTCGAACCCTCGTGATGCTGGCTATTCCCGGCCCTACTCAGGTGGGGTGTGGTCAATTGGAGAAGCTGGTTTTTGATTTTCCAGCGAATTGAGGGTAAAACCCGTGTCGTGAGATGGCCATGCAATTGAAAGCGACGTTAAACCTCACCCCCCCCCCCCAAAAAACAGAGATATAATAATAAGTTCCATGATAGCGCACTTGAATAATTCCATCATTGACGTCGCGTCTGCTCATCCCTCTCCTCTTCCGATTAATCAGAGAAATAAAAATATTCAAATTCCGGTACAAATTTCAAGATTGAGAATTTTGATTTCCTGATTATTATTTTTCAAAATTAAATTTCTATATTGAAGATATTTATTTTTTCCCTTGCCAAGCAAGGCTGGGGAGAGGGAAGCAAACTCCAACCTTTTTATTAAATAAATTACTTCTGTAATATTGAACATAATTTAATGTAAATGTCATTTCTTGCGCTTCATCTTGGGAATTTATTTTTTCCTTGCCTGAAAAAGTTCTTCATTATTCAGTGGATTTGACTAAGCTTGTTATAGGGAAATGTTTTTCCTGTATTGTGGCACTGTAACTCAACACAAATTCTTCACTTAGTAAATTCAATGAAGAGATGCTGTTTCCTGTAAATGCAAATCCTGCATCTGAAATATGTAATTTCCTTAGCGGTGCCACATCCAAGTCAATTGTAAATGTAATATGAATTTTTCTAGAGAAATTAAGTTAAAGATTTTCTGAAGAACTCGTTAGTTTTGCAACATGAAAATACACAATAATTCCGATTTCTAATATTAGAAATTTTTCGGAAGTATAATCTCGTGTCGGATATTCGACTCTATGAATTACAAACGTTGTGGCATTGTGCAAGAAAATGAGTAAATTAAAATATGTTTCTGTAATAATAAATGATGACTTAATAATATAAACCAAAATACCTATTGTATAAATTAAACTATTGCCTCCAGAATATTCATGATATTTTCCAAGTCCAACCATCACTATTATTATAATGAAATACTTTATTAGATAAGAAGACAATATGTACAATAGTGTACAATACAAATAATTATTATAACTATGAAAAAAAAAAGAATGGAAACAATATAATTATACAATCAAAAGGAAAACGAAAAGAAAAATATATGTAAACATATTTATGTCCTTACTAAAGGGCGGGGTTATCTAAATCAATTTGCACCAACATTACAAAATGAGAAAAATCAGCATCGCGTCGGCGGGTCTTTGTCACGTTGAAAACAATAACGCCCAGCGAGGCTAGGATTAGGATGGGTGACCATTCAAATTCGAGGGTACAACCCCCGAGGGTATGCAGTTGAAAGTTAAACCCAATCTAAAAAAAATTCTTACTAAAATCAGCTCTGTACCATGTGTTGTTCAAAATCTGCCTACTATAAGAAACTGAGCCATTTTTATTCTGCTCAGCGCACCTTTATGAAGTTTAGAAATTGAACAAACTCTACAGACCGACCTCATTAGCTTGATCGATAAGGTGGAGGTCGTTTGTTCAAGCCTCGGGTTCAGCGAAAATTTAGTAAAGCGAGTTTGAATAGTTCGTGATATCACGAAAGTGATCACAGATATGAAAAAGAAGAAGAATAATTATGTAATGCATAAGAATATAGTGTACCTAAAGTTCATTCATTGAGTCTCCTGTTCAACTCATAAGCAGCCCCTAGACGATCAATATATTGATCAATATGTATTGATCAATATTATTGAAGGTCCCGTCAATATGTTTCTTAGACGTCAATATACACCATCAATATCGAGATCGGCCTATGAATCTGCAGATTTTACAATTCTAAATTCGTGCTCTAAGCGCCAAAAATGACATTTAAATTTTCCACACTTCATATGGAAACTCATGTTAAAAAAAATGTAAACAATCGAATTCGTACCAAAACTGACGTCATTTCAACAAAATTATGTTTGCCTCACAAAGAGTTCAAAAAAAAAATTCAAGATGGCATCTCTATGTATTATACTAACTCTATGGTTTCTCACTACTTCTTTAAAAAAATAAAAAAAACTAATTAAATAAAAATAAAAACTAATTAAACATGCATTCAGGACGTATCGATCAGAACTGAGACCAAATATTGATCAATATGCCTCAATATGGTTCCTAGACGTCAATATGAGCATCAATATCGTTCCGTCAATATAGAAAAATTAAAAATCCTATCAATATGCTTCAATATGCTGTCAATATTATTGAACCCCTTCTAGACGATCAATATGGCCTTTCAATGCGTATTGATCAATATATTGATCAATATATTGATCGTCTAGGGGCTGCTATAAACCTTTTCAGAATGGACTCATCGAGTCAGCTCTCTTACCGTTTCCTGGATGGAGTTGAGTCGCACCGACACATCATCGTATCGCGACCTCATGATGAGACTTCGGAGAATGTCGCGAAGGATCGGCTGGATTCGGGAATTGACAGCAGAGTTTTCTTCGAGCACAGAGACCCCTATGAGGAGAAGCAGGAAGCTGAACGCTTGTAGGGCAACGCTCTGAAGACAGCAAAGGGTTAAAGTAATTTAGGGGCAAATGGACAGAAGTTTTGCAGAACCTCTGTGAGGTCCGATTTTAATTATGATTTTTAGAAAGCATTTATGTGTAATTAAATCATTTTATTTTATTGATTGTCCTTCATCTGAAGGGCAAGAGAAATATATGTATATCTCCCTTGCTTTTATCCCATATTAGCTTATGTTGCTATTGGGCTCGGCACTGTTCAACCTCATGGTTGAGGTTGGTAGGGTGGAGCGCGTTTTTTACGGCTGCATGCCTTTTCTAACATGAACGATTCTATTTGGTTTTTTTAAACGTCCTGATCAGGACCGGGGTGTTACCCTCCATTCGCTGGGAATTGTACCAGGTACCCACATTAACCTCAACCAGCATCGGTAGGCCGGAAATTCCAGCCTCATGTGTTTGGAGGGAACAGAATTTTCTTCGAATAGTCTGTCCCAACTGGGGATTGAACTCGGAATCTTTGGACTATGGGCAGTAATCACAACCGTTACGATACGGAGGCTATTTCATAATGATGAGAAAAATCCAACAATTATTATTTCAATTTGCTTAAATGAAGTTAAAACCATTTAATAAGCCATATCTGGAATCAAAAAACTTGCTTTAAAAGCATATAATTAGGTATAAAACAATCAGTTGTGTGGGAATTTCGAGTGGTTATCCGGTGCTTTATTAAGGGGCTCAATTATTTCTATCGAATTCTATCACTCAAATCATTGCTAAGTGTCAGATTTCCCTATCTTACACAGTACGCAATCGGTGACTTAGCGCCACAGAGGTATTACAAAAACGCCTATTAATCCCGCTCGTAGATCTTCAAACTAGGACGGACAGTCCTTCACACCAAACAAAGGTGCGACGCACTGAAGCAAATAAGACTGAAGTAAGGATCACTGAAAAGGTCGTGTGGACAAAGCAGAAGAGAAATTGCTAACACAACGTTTGAGTGCACAACAAAACCACTTTTCCGAGCGTGATTGGAATAAGATATCGCCGTCTCGGACTTTTGAATACATTTTCTGAAGAAATAGCATACAAATACAAAAGAAGAATGGAAGATATTGTAGAAATGAGCGATGAAGGGGAAGGAAATATGGAGCATGAGGGGATTAAAACAGGAGGAATACATGACATATAGAAAAGTAGTTACATGAGACATCCATAGGAAAGTTTTACCAGGAAGAAACACATACATTAACTCGTGTAAATTTAGTCAAGTACCTCTCCCCAGTTCTTGAAATACCTTCTTCCATCCACTCATCCCATCTCCGAGCCTTTCCTCACATCCCTCATCACGATGTACTGGTGTGTTTGAAAGACTTGAGTATGTTTGTCACGACACACGAAGACTGGATGGAGGGAGTGGAGACGACAGAGAAGGAAAAAAAGAGGCAAAAGATGAAGATGGAATGAAAGATAAAGAAAGAGCAGAAACAGATAGAGAATGATTGAGATGGAGGAAGTCTTGATGGAATACACGACGAAGGAGAAAAGTGGCAAAAAGGAAAAAGAGATGAAGCCAAATTGAAGGTAAGAGAAGAGTAGAAATAAAAGGAAAATGATTGAGATGGAGTTGATGGAGAAGAAGAGGAAAAAAGTGCAATACGAAGAAGAAAGATAAAGAGAAATATAGATGGAAGAGACGAGAAAGTTGATGGAGAAGAAGAGAGCCATTGGAATGGAAGGGAGGAAGTGGAATATGAAGGAGATCTGGTTGTGGGAGAGGGAGAAAGGAGGTGTTGAAGCAGAAATGTGGAAGTGGAAGGTAGCAGAAGGGAGGAAGAGAGAATGATGAGGCGGTGATGATGACGGTAGTGGAGGGTAGATAAAGAGTAGAGAACAGGCAGAGAAGAGGTGTTAGAGCAGGAATGTGAAAGTGGAAGGTAACTCGTAGCAGAAAGGAGGAAGAGAGAATGATGAGGCGGTGAAGATGACGGTAGTGGAGGGTAGAGAAAGAGTAGAGAAGAAGCAGAGAGGAGGTGTTAAAGCAGAAATGTGGAAGTGGAAGGTAGCAGAATGGAGGAAGAGAGAATGATGAGGCGGTGATGACCAGAAAAAATGTTTCAAGTCTTTTCAATTGAGGTGGATTTTGAAGAGACGTCCCTAAAAACTTTATCAAAATACAAGTCATATTGAATTGATGGAATCTACAAGATATTTGTGTACACAAAAAATCAATACAATAGCTCAGGCAGTTCAAGAGTTACACTTTATTTTCGGCTTAAACAGCTTCTAGAAGGGTGGGGAAGTATTTGTTTTAGGAGTGAACCCCACCCAAATTTTATAGTACCCAGGAAAATGCTCAAGAATTATTTTAAACATGGCGTGTACCGCGTTAATTTGTTAAAATTAAAAAAGAGAAGAAAAAAAAGTCCATAAATTTATTTACAGTTACACCCTGTATATCCCGCGTGTGTATTTTCTCGTCAGCGCTAAAATCCCCTCTCTTCTTAAGAAAAAGAATCTTTTTTGATATTTAAATCCCTTTTGTGTCTTTTGTTGTCAGTAGTGAAGTGACGCTCCCATCGCAACTTATTGAGATCCCTTGAGCTCAATAAGTGACGAGTGGCCTTGCATGTTCAACATCAAAGGTTTTCAATGTAGATAGTCCACGTTTTGCCATGTAAAAAAGGGAGTGGAGTTGCTTTGTCATTCGAAATGCATTCTAAGGAATTATTAAGTTATATAGGGTGGGGCAAAAGTCTGGAAACCCCTGAATAACTTTCGAATGGCTTCTTCAGTAAAATTAAAATTTTGTAAGGTGAAACGGGCTAATAAGACCTTCTTTTAGAGTGAGGTCGATTTTTGTTACCGGCCCCCATGTCGGGGCCAGGGGGGGCAATTTCATTTTTTTAAATACGAACCCCCACCTTGCGATACATGTTTGAAAAGGTCTTCAAATAAGAAATACATTGGTGCAAATTTTATTTTTTTAATATTAACTGTTTGCAAATGGCGTCCAACTTTGTGTATGCAGTAAAGTCTGGAAACCCCTGAATATCTTTCGAAAGGACTTTCTCAGTAAATTTAAAATTGTGTACGGTAAGTCGGGGTAATTAGACCTTTCCAAAAATGTATCGCAAGGTGGGGTTTCGTATTAAAAAAATGAAGTTGACCTCCCTGGCCCTGACATGGGGGCCGGTAAAAAAAATCGGTCCTATTCTAATATAAGGTCTAATTACCAAGGATTACAGTACACAATTTTAAATTTACTGAGAAAGCCCTTTCTAAAAATATTCAGGGGTTTCCAGACTTTACTGCATACACAAAGTTGGACGCCATTTGCAAACAGTTAATATTAAAAAATAAAAATTGCACCAATGTATTTCTTATTTAAAGACCTTTTCAAAAATGTATCGCTAGGTGGGGGTTCGTATTTAAAAAAATGAAGTTGGCCCCCCTGGCCCCGACATGGGGGCCGGTAAAAAAAATCGACCCAACTCTAAAAGAAGGTCTTATTAGCCCGGTTTACCGTACAAAATTTTAATTTTACCGAAGAAGCCATTCGAAAGTTATTCAGGGGTTTCCAGACTTTTGCCCCACCCTGTATACATGATACATAATATGAATAGTTGTCTGGAAGAACCACCTATGTGAAAATTTCGATTATTTTTACTTTCCTTATCCTATAATAAGGAAAGTATTGTATTCGTCGAAAATTTGACCTACCCAGTTTTTCACATTTCTGGACGAATCATAGCCTCAGGATACCAAAAAAGTTGTTTTCAGCCATTGGTCCGTGCGTCTGTCTGTGTGTCTGTCTGTGTGTCTGTCTGTGTGTCTGTGTGTCTGTGTGTGAACAGGATATCTCAAGAACGGTAAGAGCTAGAGACTTGAAATTTGGTATGGAAATTAATTTTATACACCAGACGAACCACGAAACTTTTGGTTGCAATCGGCCGCAGAATGCGGCCGCAGGGCCGCAAATATTGGCCGCAAGCGCCGTTTCTATGAATTGGTTAAAGATACAAAAAAAGTTGGAGAACAACATTTTCTTAGGTTAAAAAATAATAGGGGTCTATTCTGATCATTTTTTTGATATCTTGAACTTTTTGGAACTCGGCCCCAATTTACCGGTATTTTGGGGGGACCCGCTTGGAATAACTTTTTTATTATTCATCCTAGATGGAGGTTGTGACATATCAAATCCAATGATTTTAAGGTGCTGATTATGAATTTGATCTTTATTTTTAGCTAACTGTTACTTTTGAGTCACCAGTGGCTTTTGGTCCCGTTTCCATTCCTAATATGATAAGGAAAGTCGTGTGATGTTTACACCAGATTTTTTTATTTCAAAAATGGAACCTATGTGTAAGTCTTGAATCACAAGAGAAGTCAGTATACAATTTTTTTGTTCCTACTCGTTTTTATTCGTCTTTTTTCGTCAAAACAGAGCATTTGGGTGCTGCATTAATGGTATTACTAAAAGTACCCTACTGAAAAGGGCCCAAAAACACATAGGTGGTTCTTCTAGACAACTATTCATATAATACTTCAATTATTTATATATTAATTTAGTTTGTTAAAAAAAAAAAAAATGTGTTGGTAGTTAAGTTCCTTATGTAGACCTTGTGAGGATTGGCACGAACGACCATTCAATAATATTGGTTAAAGTGCCTAATAGGTAAAAAAAGTATATGTACAAAACCTTTGTCAAAAATATATTAATTTATCAACAGTTCAACACCTATCTATAAAGTCAAAATGATGTGTTTAATATTCATGTTCAGTTTATTGGTATAAAAAGCAGAGAAAAAATTTGTAGAGTCAAAAAATTATTAAGTTATACACATCAGTATTAGTAAATGTCTGTTCCGGTAGCTCAGTGGTAAAGGCGGCACTGTGTGAATCCAGAGATTCCAGAGGTCGCGAGCTCGAAACCCAGCCGGGATAAGTCAAGTTATCCTCCCATTTGGGATTTTTACCACATTATAATAATAATAATAATTTTTTTACCACATAATAAATAAGTCTTCAGTTGAAAGCGACGTTAAACCCCACTTAAAAAAAAATAAAAAAAAATAAATAAGTCTTGAGCTTACTGCTGGAAAAATGGGACTTAATAGTCCTAATCGAGCACTATAAATAAGGCGATATTATTATTATTATTATTCTACAGAAAGGGAATTGCCATAATTAGAGGTAACGTAGCATCTATACTTGGCACGCTTCAAAGGGATGATTGTTCAAAAGAAGTATATAACATTATATAAATAATATAAAATTATATAAATAAAATTGAAACTTCATTGAAAAAAAATACGAAAAGTAAGAAGTTGTACTGAGTAGTACAAAATTATAAACTTATTATCACCTATTTATGCAGTTAAAATGATGTTAAGTGTACTATTCATGTTCTTTTTCTCGGTATAAAAAGCAAAAAATTTCATAAGGTTTTTTCCAATTACGGCACGTGTTTAATTTTTTTTTCTGCAGGAGGCTTTATTTTTTGTTCATATGAAAATTATGAATGTAGGCATGCGCTTTGTCCAAGGTTTTATGTTATTATTATTATTAAATGCTTTATAAGATAAAAAGACATATACAGGGTGAGCATAAAGTCTCACCCCACCCCCCCCCCCGTATCTCGAGAATGGCTGAAAATACAAGAAAACGCAAAAACAAGTATCCCTTCGATTTTAAGGGATTAATTTTCAGCTAAAAAAAATTTGCCTACACGACCCCAGTCAGGCTGGGCATGGACCAACTTTAAAATCTTCAATAGAATGGTATGTCTTGTGGCATATCGTTTTAAAGGTCTTATAGAAAGAAGTTCAATACAACAAATTTTAGTGAGCTACGACTTACTGTTCTTGAGATACAGGGTCGAACGTCCTGCGTAATATCCATATATTTTGACCTATAAAGTTGGTCCATGCCCAGCCTGACTGGGGCCGTGTAGGCAAATTTTTTTTAGCTGAAAATTAATCCCCTTAAAATCGAAGGGATACGTGTTTTTTGCGTTTTCTTGTATTTTCAGCCATTCTCGAGATACAGGGGGTGGGGTGAGACTTTATGCTCACCCTGTATAGGTATGTACAGTACAAATAATTATTATAAAAAAAAGAAAAATGGAAACAATTTAAACAATAAAATGGAAAGAAATAGGTAAATACATATGGCCTAACTAATGGGCGGGGTTATTGCCTACGGCAATCTCTTCCACCCAACCCATATATTATGCTATTGTATTATTAACATTTAGTGAAGTGAGTCAGATTAAATTATGATAACACTCCTGATTAATAGAAATATAGTGTGTTCATTAAGTCTACTCCGCTCTTAATTTTTGAACTTTTTTAAAAGTGAATTTAGAAAAAATTAAAATTGGGTCATTTCAATTAAGATTTTCAAGTTGACCCCTCCCCCGGTATAGCCCCTGAACTAGTGCCTGATTTTTTTCATTCCCTCCAAAAATAAGACCTTAATGTAGAAGGAAAACCATTATGTTCTCCTAAATTCAATCCTTTAACTCTTTGCGGCACAGCTCGGATTTTTTTTAATAACCTTTCCGGCACGGTGGTCCCCAGAAAGACCACTTGGAAAATGTACCTTACTGCACGGTGGTCCATATGAGAACTGTCTTTAGTATCGTCTCAGCACGCTTCACTCAGCCAGGGACCACTCAAGCTTCTTCCTATTGGATAAAAGTTTTCGGCTGTAGTCGGACATTGTCGTAGCTTTCACAGGGCACAACAAGTCAGGAGGGCCCGTGCAGTAAGGGTCCCATTTTATGTGGTCCTCCTTGGGACCACCGTGCCGCAAAGAGTTAAGAGGTATGACGACAACTCAATAAGCACACTGTAAGTTCCTATCTCTATATATAAATGTCAAAGTAGTCACTGACCACTGACTGATCATCGCTCTACAGCCCAAACCGTAAGTCCTAGGAAGCTGAAATTTGGTAGGTAGCTTTGTCTTATAGTCTAGATGTGCAATAAGACGGGATTTTTCGAAATTCCCACTACAACACCTGCCATTGGCGAAAAAGGACTTTTTGCTTTCACGGCCATGCCTCGGCCCGCAAAGCGGGCGACAGCCCGCTAGTTTTTTTATAAGATGAGTGTTTCACAGCCTTTTAATTTCGTAGCCATGAAACAGGAGCTACTGTAGACGCTTGTGGTCTGTGTTGTAGCCTACCCATGTGACCCATGTCTTAGTATGCCTCCCCTCTGATGGGCGAGAAGTGACACAGTAATTCCCATTTAGGTTCAGAGTCAACACGAGCGTAACGGAAGGTATCCCTTACAAACAACTGTAACCAAATTAAGAATACAAATTTTTGTCGGCACGGGGGATTTAACCCGTGACCTTCCGCATGGCAAGCGAGTGCTTAACCACTGAGCTAATTGCACGCTATTTTATTTATTTTTAATCTACGGATACATCCATAGTATATTGTCTCTAACTTAACTTAATTATGACTAAAATTATAATTATAAAATCTTATGATTAACTAATGTTAAATTTGCGATTGAAATAGAAAGTGAGCGCTTCCATAGGCCTGTTGTATTATCAACTATGCTTTGTTTAGATGTTTAAATTGTTTAACAAAAGACATTACATACTCAAGTATGTAATGTCTTTATCAGAAAAAAAGGAACTCGTGTGAAAGCATTTGCTTCAAGTTTACCCAACAAATGTCTTCCACAGCTTCGCTGCTTCTCTGAATGGTCATTAACACTGTAGTGGTTTTGTTAATGGAAAAATCTAACCACCCCCTCCGTCCTGGCAAATTCGCCTGCCCTTACAAAAAAAACTTCTATTATTTTTTTGGACCTTATTTATTTTCTTATCAATTAATTGAGATCTGAACGGAAAAAAATTCTCTTTCTTTCTCCAAAATTAGTTTTCCTTTTCATAACAGGAGGGAAGTTTTCGCTTTCTCTTCTTATCCGTTTCTAAGTTTTTTTTCCGCTTTCTTGTTAAAGTTGACTCATGTAGAAGAATGATACGGGGTGGGGCAGGCTCAGGCTGGTGAGGGGTGGGAAAATGGAGCCCTGTTAGGAAGCTTATTATTTCTTCGGTATCAATTTCCTTGACAATGTGCTTTTTCATTTCGTGTTCGATAGAGAATTGATATTGTAATGAGAGCTTTGGTTATTTTGACTGCACAAGGTTCCCTAACTAAAGGGCGGGGTTATTGCCTATGGCAATCTCTTTGATTAAAACAAACATATGATTAAAACCGCAGAACACCATATTTTCTTTTTCCGTGTACTTATTAGGGAAAATTTTCCCTCATCTTTGATGTAATCTAATTTTAAAGACGGCCACAGTTGAAATATTTCAAAAAAAACACCAAAAAAGCACGAACAGGATATTACTTGTGTATTTGTTAAAGTTATCATATTTGTGTTAACCCTTTCGTGATATAACAACCATTCAGAATCGCTTTACTAAATCTACGCTGAAACCGGGACTTGAACCACCGACCTCCAGGTTACCAGCCCACCGCCTGATCGATCAAGCTACTACTGAGGTCGGTGTACTTCCACAGTTCTTGTATTTATACTATACTTATGAAAATACAACAATACATTTTCCCCATTTTTTTTGCATAAAATAACACTGAATTATATTATTATTCTTTCATAAAATATGAAGCAAGATATTTTTCATATTACACAGAAAAAAAAGTAATAACATGAACTTTTGTTTTAAATTTAATTTCATGAAAATTATCTTTTCGAAAACTTCCAATGTCGAGTAAAGTATTTTCATTTGGGACGCAAATTTCGGGCGAGGACCCCGAAAAAGGAAAATAAGCCGCAGGCCATTCGTGCCTTATTTTCTGTTCGTTATTTTTCCTCCAAAACCGCATGTTTTCTGGAATTCTCATTTTTAGTGTAAACCCCATTAATATAATATTTTTCGCCCTCGCTCTCTCTCTTGGTGTTTATTTGAATAAATCAGTTATGCTCCTCCAGTGGCTGTTATGAATAAAGGAGAAAGGATAGAGAGAGACAGAATATGAATCTAACAAACCAGTGTCAATGGCACGCTCAATACAGCAGAACTCATTCTGGCAGAGATACTAAACACCGCCACAGGGTAGTCGAAAAGCACCGAATTCAACTACAAGTTTTGTGACGTATCCTCTAACTCCATGAGGTCTACATTTCAAGTCTCTAGTGTAAAATATTTATGTAAGTACAGTTCTTGAGATATTCCATCGTGATATGACCATGCAGTTGAAAGTGACGTTAAACCCAAACAAAAAAACTCTTGGGACCCTATATCGTGTTTTGCCATTGACTATCGAATATAAGGAAAGTAAAAAAAAAAAAATAACTAAAGAATTCCGCTTTTATTTAGAAATTTCTTCTCCACTGAGGAGTCTTGAAATTTCTTCCCTACTCAGGAGGCTTGAAATTTCTTCCCCACTGAGGAGGCTAGAAATTTCTCCCCCACTGAGGAGGCTAGAAATTTCTCCCCCACTGAGGAGTCTTGAAATTTCTTCTCCACTGAGGAGGCTAGAAATTTCTTCTCCACTGAGGAGGCTTGAAATTTCTTGCCCACTGAGGAGGCTAGAAATTTCTCCCCCACTGAGGAGGCTAGAAATTTCTCCCCCACTGAGGAGTCTTGAAATTTCTTCTCCACTGAGGAGGCTAGAAATTTCTTCTCCACTGAGGAGGCTTGAAATTTCTTCCCCACTGAGGAGGCTAGAAATTTCTCCCCCACTGAGGAGGCTAGAAATTTCTTCTCCACTGAGGAGTCTTGAAATTTCTTCCCCTCTGATAAATTTCATAAATCTCTCCTGAAGTTTCGGAACCGCGGGTGCAATTATTATTGTAATTATCGATCTCTTTGGTTGGAGTTTATTAAAATATATTTGATAAAATATTCTTGGCAAAGAGGTTTTGATAAATATTTCTTTTAATCTTAAATGGAAAAGAGAGAGAGGGAGAGAAAGAGAGAGAGAGAGAGAGAGAGAGAGAGAGAGAGAGAGAGAGAGAGAGAGAGAGACAGAGAGAGAGGAAAAAGAGAGAGGAGAGAGAGAGAGAGAAAGGTATTTTATGTAGGTATGTTGTTTATCTTTTCTTGTTTGTATTGTTCTAAATTTTATATTTTAATTTTACTTCCGAGAAATTTCTAAGATTAGAAATCGGAAGTATTGTGTTCGTTTTTGTAAAAAAAAATATTTTTTTGCTCCGATTTCAATTTTTTTCATATTTCTGGACGTTTCATAACCTACTGAGTAAATTTGGTTTTGTGTCCGTCTGTCGGTCTGTCGGTCTGTCTGTTAAAACGATTCATTGTAACGCGCAAATCTCGAAAACTACTCGACCGATTTTGATGAAATTTTGCACACATCTAGGAGACATTCTGCAGATGGTCCCATTTTAAATTTATCGAATTCATACTAGCGGTTCTGGGTGAAAGAGACCATGCGCCTGACCACTAACTTTTTACTTAAACGCTTATATCTCGTGAACGGTACACCCGATTTCAATGAAATTTTGTATGTATATGCATGTTATTGTTTTACATAGACGATTTATTTTTATTTTTTAATTAATTATAATTTGACTCTGATATTTCAGAAAATCCGAAATTTTGGACAAAAAAGTAAAAAAATAAGGACCACGACTTGACGATACAGAATTTTTTGTAGAATTTAGAATGTAGAAAAAACGATATTCTACCATATAAAACAAATTTGAAGAAAATCGGTTGAGCGATTTTGGAGATACAAGTAATTTTCTATAAAATCTCAAAATTGGCACGTGTTTACAATGTGAAGCAATCACGAGGAAGTATTGTGTCTATAATTGGCAGTGTTTTTATCTTGTTTGTACATAATTATGTCATATTAAAAATTAAATAATAATAATAATCAGGAATACTCTAAGTTACCTACCTTCCTTTCAATTTACCATTTGGAATAGGTTTGCATTAATATAATTTATTCAGCAAGTATAATTCAGGTCCTAAAGATATCCTGCTCCCATTTCATTTCTCAAGTCTTCCAAGATCTTCATCTCTCGAATCAAAAATTTCAAGCAACTCCATTTCATCTTGCAAAAGCTTGAGAAGCATCTCAAGATCATTTCAGAGGTTCTTTTTAATGAAGAAAAAACTAAGAGCTTTAATTTTTAATAATTTTAACTTAATGCTTAGAAGAAACTTAAAACTAACTTATACTGTTTATTTTCTAAAGCAAAGAAGATCTTTTTTCTTTTCTTTTTTAAAATCTGCTGTTTTTATTTTTGCTTCTCCTCCTAGCTAGTCTCCGTCACGTAGAATATTATTAATGCTCAGCAGGAAATGTAAACCGTGAATAATTATTTTTGAAACGTTTCGCGGAAAGCTCAGCGTTGCTTTGCCATTGGTTTTGCTCGAAGCTGGGGCTTTATTGAAAGAGAGAGAGAGAGAGAGAGAGAGAGAGAGAGAGAGAGAGAGAGAGGAGATAATTGAATTGAAAAACTGCATCTTATGTTTTCTGACCTTCTTTCACCTGTCTCTCAATGCCAAAAATTATTTAATATCCATCACGATCGCCTGGACTTATTTGTGTCCTATCCTAAATTTACAAAGTGCCTTAATTGAATTAATTGAATTGACATACATAAATTACCTAAGCCAATATAAATAACTTTCTCAAGTCCTAGTTCGTACACAATGAAAACATGGTAGCTGTTTGCCTTTACACGTCCAAGGGATTCAATGACCCTATCAATCCTTCCACCACCATGACATAACACTCATGGACACGAAAAGTAAAATAAATACTGTAGGTACTAGAATTTCTACTACCATAGTAATAATAACACTCTTTAGTGGAAGGTAACCGCCGGGCAAGGTTAATGCTCAAAGAATTTTCTATCACCTAACCCTCAAAGTCTTATTATTATGTGGTCACAAACTCAAATTAATAAGGAAAAAAATATGCACTGGGTAGGATTCGAACCAACGGATTCCTACACTGCACGGATTACCAAGCTAGTGCGTTAACCACTTGACTACCACTGCACAGTGCCATGTCTATCAGCACCCTGTATACATAAATTGAGAAAGTTAAGTTATGAGGGCGAAGGGGTGGGGGAGAGAGCGATAAATAGAGGAGGAAGAGAAACGATTTGTCAAAGAAAACAACGAAAGAAAGAGATAAAAGATTCCTTGTTCCTCTTCTCTCTCTCCATCTCACTCGTTCCAGCTTATCCCTACTCGTATCTCTCTCCAATAATACATTTTGTCAGGAACGCTAACTATAGACTGATATCCTCACATTGTCTTCTTTCTCTATCTTCTCTACCCCCCTCGCCCTCTCCACTCCTCTCTTTTCTCTCTTTATTTCTCCTTTTCACACTCTATCCACACCATTCTCTCTATCTTTATTTGTCTTTTTTTCTTCCTCTCGCATTTTCCCAAGTATTTTTCAGTGTTACTCCCCTTTCTCTTACTTTCTTTCCCGCTCTCTCTCTCTCTTTCAAGACCTCCTTTTCCTCTCTCACTTTATCCTCAATCTATCTCTCCCTCTCTCACTACAGCTCTCTTTCTTTTTACCTTTTCTCAATTTTTATCTCTCTCTATCCTCTTTTTCATTCCCTCTATCTTTCTTTCGTTGCTTTCCCACTGTTTTTCTTAATTCTCTCCCGTCTTAACCCTTGCCTAAAACTCTCATATCTATATTCTTTAACCCTTCACCACTTTTCTTTCGTACGCTTCAACCCTTTCCTTCCTCTCTCCTCTAATTATTTCCCACTACACCACATCTTTCAACCTTATTCTATATTTCACATTCTCTTTCCTTTTCTTTCTCTCCTCATCCCTCTTCTTTCTTTCCGCCTTCCTCTACTTTCTCTCCTCATCCTGCCTTCTTTCTCTCCTCATTCCTCTTGTATTCTCCTCCTCTACTATCTTCTTTTCCCTTATACCATCCTTCTCTCTTTTTTTTCCCGATCTATTTCTTTTCCCCTCCACAATCTATTTTCCCACTCCCTCTCCTCCTCATCTATATTCTACTTCTCCTCCACAATCTATTTCCCACTCCCTCTCCTCCTCATCTATATATTCCTCAACTTCCTTCCTCCACAATCTAATTTCTCCCACTCCTCTCTCCTCACTATATTTCTACTTCCCCTCCACAATCTATTTTCCCACTCCCTCTCCTCCTCATCTATATTCTACTTCCCCTCCACAATCTATTTTCCCACTCCCTCTCCTCCTCATCTATATTCTACTTCCCCTCCACAATCTATTTTCCCACTCCCTCTCCTCCTCATCTATATTCTACTTCCCCTCCACAATCTATTCTCCACTTCCTCTCCTCTTCATCTATATTCTACTTCCCTCCACAATCTATTTTCCTACTTCCTCTCCTCCTCATCTATATTCTACTCACAGCCTCTACCTATTTCCACTCCTCAACCATCTTTATATTCCATTGTTTTAAATTCTCTCTCAACCCTCCCTTTTCTATGTTCCCCATCTCTCTTCTCATCTAGTCTTTTACCTCCCCTACCACTTTTATCCCTTGCCATTGTTCTATTTTCTTCACTATCTCACCCCTCTTCTCATTATCACACCACTACCCCCCCCATATCTCTCAGTCTTTCTCTCAGTGTCCTTCAATCCCTTCTTCTTATCTTATCTCTTCCCCTACTCTCTCTCTCTCTCTTTTTCTCTCTGTTTTTTCCACTCTCCCCATCTCTTTTCCTTCTCTCTGTCCCTCTCCATTTATTTTTCCTCTTCGCTCCCTTATTTTCTCCTCTCCTTCTCCCTTCCCCTTTGCAATCCTTCAATCCCTTACCTCTCTCTCTTTCTCCCTCTCACTCTCTCTCCTCTTCTCTCTTTCTCTCTCCCCCCTTCTCTCTCTCTCTTTCTCTCTCTCTCTCTCCCCTCTCTTTCTCCCTCTCCTCTCTTTTCCTCCCTTCCTCTTCAGAATCCTCGTCTCACATTTCTCCCTCCCCTCCCCTCCGGTTTCATCCTATCGCCTTCTGCCTCATTTTCCACATCTATCATTTTGTCCCTTTTGCTCACATGTTCGTGTTATTATCTTCCTTGTGAAAAATAACCAAACATAATTCATAGAGAAGAAAACGTAATATAAAACATGGATACCGGGTGTAACCGGAGACGAATATATTTCATGAACCCGATAGCCAAGTTTAATGTGTTGTACAATGTACAGGGTGAACGAAAATCCTGTTTACCATTTTGATATTTTATTGCCGATACACTTCTAATATTAGAAATCGAAATTATTTTGTTCGTTTTTTGTAAAATAAAAAAAAAATATTTTTTTTGCTCCGATTTCAATTTTTTCGTATAGATTTTTTGTTGTATTATTTTTCAAACCTCATTATATCTACCAAAATATATGCGTATTATAATTTTTCATAGAATTTTAAATATTTTTCGGTGAATCTTGTTATGTAATAGAAGTTTTTTTCACCAAAAATGAGACTGCAGCAGTGTTGCCAACCTGACGGTTTTCCCGTCAAAATTGACGGGTTTTTGAGGCCGTTGACGGGGAAAAAAACGACTTGACGGTTGACGGGATTTTTGACGGTTTTTGAAATTACTTGACGACTTTTTGGAGATTTTTTGATTGGTCAATTACTTATTATTATTAAGAACTAGGTAAGGGGAAAAAATGAAAAAAAAAAAAAAAAAAAAAAAAAAAAAAAATACCCTCCCGAATAGGTCCACTTAGGGCACTATGGCGAAAGTTGAGATGGTATGACAGTTTGTTGTCTGTTTGATTTCGCTTGTTAATTGCTGTATGTTAGTTTTCCCCACTGAGATCATAATATAACATAGAGGGAACCCGATGTATCAAGATTTGCGTCCAGTAGGGACCATCAGCTGATTTCAAAATCAGTGCCGGCCCAATTGCCAATTCTAAGACTAATCCCGTAAAAAAAAGATCTCAATGAGTTAGGGGGGCACGGGCCCCAAAATAATTCCAAATTCTAAGACTGATCCCGTAAAAAAAAAGATCTCAATGAGTTAGGGGGCATGGGCCCAATTCCCAATTCTAAGACTAATCCCGTAAAAAAAAAAAGATCTCAATGAGTTAGGGGGGCACGGGCCCCAAAATAATTGCCAATTCTAAGACTAATCCCGTAAAAAAAAGATTTCAATGAGTTAGGGGGGCACGGGCCCAATTCCCAATTCTAAGAGATCCGTAAAAAAAAGATCTCAATGAGTTAGGGGCACGGCAATCCCAATTCTAATAACCTAAAAAAAAGATCTCAATGAGTTAGGGGGCACGGGCCTAATTCCCAATTCTAAGACTAACCACGTAAAAAAAAAGATCGCAATGAGTTAGGGGGCACGGGCCCCAAAATAATTCCAAATTCTAAGAATAATCCCGTAAAAAAAAAAGATCTCAATGAGTTAGGGGGGCACGGGAGCCAAAATAATTCCCAATTCTAAGACTAATCCCGTAAAAAAAAGATCTCAATGAGTTAGGGGGGCACGGGCCCCAAAATATTCCCCAAATTCTAAGACTGATCCCGTAAAAAAAAAGATCTCAATGAGTTAGGGGGCACGGGCCCAATTCCCAATTCTAAGAGTAATCCCGTAAAAAAAAAGATCTCAATGAGTTAGGGGGCACGGGCCCAATTCCAATTCTAAGAGTAATCCCGTAAAAAAAAAGATCTCAATGAGTTAGGGGGGCACGGGCCTAATTCCCAATTCTAAGACTACCACGTAAAAAGATCGCAATGAGTTAGGGGGCACGGGCCCCAAAATAATTCCAAATTCTAAGAATAATCCCGTAAAAAAAAAGATCTCACTGAGTTAGGGGGGCACGGGAGCCAAAATAATTCCCAATTCTAAGACTAATCCCGTAAAAAAAAGATCTCAATGAGTTAGGGGGGCACGGGCCCCAAAATAATTCCCAATTCTAAAATTCTAAGAGTAATCCCGTAAAAAAAGATCTCAATGGGTTAGGAGGGCACGGGCCTAATTCCCAATTTTTAGACTAATAAGAAATAACTAAACAATAAAGTTATCAAATCCACACAGATTGTCCGAGAAAACTAAAATTTTACCTATAGGTCCATTTAGATCAGGGAATATATCTCTAGGGTTCAGCTACACGAGGTAAGGACAAAAAATGGATGGGTGACGCAAAAAATTACATTTTTCGACCGAAATTACATTTTTTCTCTCAAAATTTGTCGTGACTGCGCCACGGCGGCGGCGTATCAACTCAAAAAGAGAAAGTTTTAAGCAAGGGTTCAAGTTTTCATTTGAGATATCAATCACGAAATTCTGATGAGCCGTTCTTGAGCTACGTTGAGTAAGGACATAAAATGGATGGGTAAACAAAAAGTATTTACGTTTTTTGACCTGAATGACATTTTTTCTCGAAATATGTCCTGACGAACTATCAACTCAAAGCGAGAATGTTTTTGCAAGGGTTGGAGTCTTCATTTGACGTATTGATCGCGAAATTCTGATGAGCCATTCTTGAGCCCCAGTAAGGACAAGAAATGTTGTGCTTGACACACACAAATGTCAAACACAATAATGACATTTGTGTGTGTATGTATGTGTGTGTGTGTGTGTGTGTGTGTGTGTGTGGAGGGGAGGGGTGTGTGTGTGTGTGTTTGGGGGGGGGGGGGTGCGTGTGTGTGGCTTGCGAAGCGGCGGGTGCAACCCGCTAGTTTGGTATATTGTGCGATTGTGCCCCCCCCAGTACAAGAGGGCTATTTACGCGCATGCTTAATATTAGGTATAATAATAGAGATTGTGAAAAAGTGTCAAACCTATCATACCAAACAAAGTATAAATGAAGACATAACAATAATAATATTATTAATAATAAACATAATGGAAAAGACTAAAAATTGGTGTGTGGTTAATTTATCATTATTGACGGGATTTTGACGGGTTTTTAGTCTCACGTTGACGGTTTTTGTTCAGGACTCGTTGGCAACACTGGACTGCAGACACGTAGTAAGTGTTTAGTGGCAGAGAATGCCTAAAGCGTTAACTTCGCCTCGGATTACAAAACAATTGTAATTAAAAATTAATAATGTTCTTTATTTTTTTGTACATATTTCTAAGTTTTTTTTTAAATTTATTGTTATTAATTTGTTGTTGTTGATTGTTTTGTAAAAAAAATAAAGTGTAAATAAATATTATTTTATTTTGTATTTACAACTTTGGTAGAGACCTAAAAATACACTGTAGATCATAAATATAGGAAATTTAAAAACTTGATAGTTAATAATTTTGAATTATTATTAATAAAAAAAAATTGTTGATAACTATAATATTATGCAATTGATGTATTATTATTGTATATTTTTTTGTGCTTTTTTAAGGTCTTTTCCGATGCATTCTATTTTTTTTTTTATCACTCTATCTACATACTTCTTCTATCACTGTTCTTGTAAGTGAAGCTAAGAAAATTGCTTCTTTAGAACAATACTAAAAAAAAGTGTGACCATCTCCACAAGGTTACGACTATACATTAATGATGAAAAAGCGAGGATTACGGGACAAAACCAAACACTCTTACAGACAACTTAAATGCTACCACAAAAACCCTGTACATTAGTACTTGTTATATTTTCATATATGTACCTATATGTATATTATGTGTGCCTCTCTGAGTTCTATATACATCGAAGGAGCAATGTTGTTATGATAATATGTAATAGTTCTGAATTGATGTCAGCAAAGGTTTAGGAAAATTGTCCGCTTAGCACACTGTCCTTGTAACAAAGATTTTTTTTTAATTGTTCGGAAATTCATGAGAAAATATACGGCAAATCTAAATAGGAGATTCGTGAGGAAATATACGGAAAATCTAAATAGGAGATTCATGAGAAAATATACGGCAAATCTAAATTGGAGATTCATGAGAAAATATACGGCAAATCTAAATAGTACATTCGTGAGGAAATATACGGCAAATCTAATAGGAGTTTCATGAGAAAGTATACGGCAAATCTAATAGGAGAAAGGAGATTCATGAGAAAATATACGGCAAATCTAAATAGGAGATTCATGAGAAAATATACGGCAAATCTAAGAAGGAGATTCATGAGGAAATATACGGCAAATCTAATAGAAGATTCATGAGAAACTATACGACAAATCTAAAGAGGAGATTCATGAGAAAATATACGGCAAATCTAAATATTTTTATATTTCCTATTGAAACTTGAATATCCCAATATACATAAATAGACAAGCTTTAAACTTGTTACCTGCTTTACTATCTAAGAAAAACAAAACGTCATTTTTATATCAACAGGTGTTCTGGTGTAATCTTCTGAGCGGTAGGCAAGATAGTATTTTTATACAAAACCGATGCGTATTTTTACTCAGGGGATCTAATACGACACCGTTCCTCTATTTCTAATAGTTCTCGGTGCAGTATTTCTCCGTTATCTCGATGGCAAAGAGAAGTTGAAGAATATTTTCAATTCTTGAAAATCGCTTCAAGGGAAGGAAAATTTATATCGAGGTTTACTTTGCTTTAGAAGTTTAGATTCTCAAAAGATATTCTTAATAAGAACATCTTATTTACTATGTTCAACATAAGATTTATGTAAGCTACAACGTAAAAATATGAGCATGGGTATTTACTTGTAAGTATATAATATATGTAAGTATACAGGGTGTCCCACCAAACTTGGACACCTCAAATTACTCGGCCCCTGAAAGAGTTTTTGAAAAATAAAAAATCCTAGGGTACATGGTCTAATTATGCGGTTTCAGTCATGAAATTTTTTTTATACAGGGTGGTTCAAAAGTCAGAAATTGAGGTGTCAACTTTCGATTTTTAAATGGATCGACCTGAATTTTATTTGATAATTTTACTTCTAAATGGTTCTTGCGTACTTTTTTAAACAAAAATTTTACATACAGGGTGGTTTTTTTTCGACCAATTTTTTTCCTAAATCTCGAATAACTCAAGTTTGTTTAATTTTTTCGATAACAAGAATAGAGAGTGTTTGTGTAATGAAAACACGCACTTTCAATTGGCATCAATTTTTTTTATACAGGGTGGTTCACAAGTGAAATAATGACTTGATTTTTTTTAAAACTGAGTTTTTTTAATTTTTTATTTGGGATTAATAATTCTCGCTTAATTTTACACATTTTTTGTTAGTCATATCGAAAAACAAAACTAAAGTGTTGTACAGGGTGAGACATATTTTTTTTGTGACACCCTGTATATGGGCAGTCAAAGAGACGTAAAATTAAATATAAAAACTAAATGTGCAAGAAATTTTTTGATTTTTAATGATATCAAAAAGTTATGGTGTTTTAACTAATATTGTCGCATGGACCACCCTGTAGATATTCTCTTAAACTATCTTGTGGGTACTCGAGGTTGTATAAAATTCAACGAAGACTTCGAATCGTGGGGAAAAACAAGTAATAAACACGAATTTTGAAGCCATTTTCAATTTGGTGTACACACTGAATGATTTTAAAACCAGAAATAAAAAGTAGGTAGGTGTAGACACAAAATTGAAAATGGCTTTTTGAATTCATTTTTTTCTTTCAGATTTGGACTCCTCGTTGAATTTTAGACAGTTTCGACTACCCATATGATGTTTTAAGAAAATATCTACAGGGTGGTCCATGTGACAATATTAGTTAAAACACCATAACTTTTTTATATCATTAAAAATCGAAGTTTTTCTTGCTTATTTAGTTTTTATATTTAATTTTACGTCTCTTTGACTGCCCATATACAGGGTGTCACAAAAAAATTATGTCTCACCCTGTACAACACTTTAGTTTTGTTTTTCGATATGACTAACAAAAAATGTGTAAAATTAAGCGAGAATTATTAATCCCAAATAAAAAATTAAAAAAACTCAGTTTTAAAAAAAATCAAGTCATTATTTCACTTGTGAACCACCCTGTATAAAAAAAATTGATGCCAATTGAAAGTGCGTGTTTTCATTATACAAACACTCTCTATTCTTGTTATCAAAAAAATTAAACAAACTTGAGTTATTCGAGATTTAGAAAAAAAATTGGTCGAAAAAAAACCACCCTGTATGTAAAATTTTTGTTTAAAAAAGTACTCAGGAACCATTTAGAAGTAAAATTATCAAATAAAATTCAGGTCGATCCATTTAAAAATCGAAAGTTGACACCTCAATTTCTGACTTTTGAACCACCCTGTATAAAAAAAATTTCATGACTGAAACCGCATAATTAGACCATGTACCCTAGGATTTTTTATTTTTCAAAAACTCTTTCAGGGGCCGAGTAATTTGAGGTGTCCAAGTTTGGTGGGACACCCTGTATACATGAATTATGTGTCCTCTGTATGGTTATGAGGGTTCAGGGTGACCTATTTCATGTTAGAACAAGTCGCATTACTACGTGAAATATGAAAGTTACACAGGTTTTTGTTCACTTTTGTTCAAGTAGGTGATTAAGGTGATGTGCATTGTGCATTGGTTGGGTGGGTAAAGGAAAACGAAGAATAGCAAAGGTGTTTCTTTCAAAATTATTATTACTTTTTGTGATAAGTATGAATTTATTATATATTTTTCCAGCGAATTCTTTATTTTTATTTTTCCTTTATTTGTCTTTAGTCCTTTATTTTTTCAACGCATTTCATTCGATTCTTGTAGGTAGTAAGATGATCATTTTTACTTTCTTTATCTTATATCTAGAAGGGATAGTAATGATATCACCAAAATTCGATAGTCAGTTTTCATTTCCAGAGTAGTCCTCTGAGCATAAATCCAAAATTTCAGCTATTAGCCAATGTGTCTGTCTTTAAAGAACAAAAAAAAAAAAAAATCAAAAACAATAAAAGAGTTTACGAATTCGATACCGTTGAGTCACCAGTGGTAAAATTTGACTTCTATTCGACGGATAAAGATAGTCGTGTGATGTCTTCACTAGTTTATTTTCTTAGATTTTTCGTGGGTGGCTTTTGTCTTGTATTCATCATCAGTACATAATAATTTATCTTTCTCTTAATTTTATCATTCTTGGACTTCTATGTTTTTGGCGCAGTCGTTTATCATTTAATTCTCCGCAACTCTTAATGTTAAAAGCACTTACCTTTATCAAGCCACAACAAAAACTGGAAACTATCTTTGATCGTCCAGCCAGAAGAAAAACTCCGCAACCCAAGATAGGGACAGAGAAAGAAAAGCTCTACGGATATTAATTGAAAAAGATGGAAAGAAAGATAAAGCGGTAAGAAAAGGAAGAAAGAAATAAATGATGATGTGCATGAGAAATGAGCAAGGGAGGAAATGAAAAAGCGAGATAAGTGAGATAAGAGAGACAAAATAAATGGAGGAGAGAATAATTGTGTAGTAAAACACAATAATTGAGGTTAAAAGAGAGAAAAAAGATAAGACGAAGAAAAGGGTGAGGGGAAGAAGGTCCGATTAATCTTTTTGTCTACTTTTAGGAGGACTCCGTCGACATGAAATGGGAACAGAATACAGCTTTGGTAGAACTATTTACATATTAAAATGTTCTAGATGTTGAATAAAAAAGAATATGCTTAAAAATTGGTATTCGGGACAAAACATATGAAAGTCAAGTCTTTCTTTTCGTGTCCGTCGGCATGAAATGGGAACAGAAAACAACTTTGGTAGATTTACTATTTATGTTAATATAGGCCGGTGGGCTGGCGCTACTTGACGAGCGCTCGCCTACCGGCGAGCTTGATATAAAAAATGTTATAGATGTTGAAGAAAAAAGATTATACTTAGAAATTAGTATTTGGGACAAAACATATGAAAGTCAAATGGTTAACAACGTAGTCAAGTGGTTAACAAGCTAGTCTAGTAATCCAGGTAGCGTAGAATCCGTTGGTTCAAATACCACCCAGTGCATGAATTTTTCCTCATTAATTTGAGTTTCTGACCACACAATAATAAGACTCTGAGGGTTAGGTGGTAGAGAATGCTTTGAGCATTAACCTCGCCTGGTGGTTACCTTCCACTAAACTGTGTTATTATTATTATGAAAAATCATAACTCAAAAAGTATTTTTGCACCCTGATTAATAATTACATTAAAATACTGTATATTACAGGTAAATACATTAAGATTTTAGCTAGCATTAAAACTATACCACAAAATATTGCAAATAAGCCAGAAAGATGCATTGAATAGAACTCGGAATAGGTACTTTCTTATACAGTTTCCTCTGTGACTGTAGAGGTGCAAATTAACTTGAAAATACCTCATTTTTTGACAAATGGTCTTCACATATAAATTATGAATGACCGGTCACAAAAAAAATACAAGAAGTGATTAGAAATTAGATATCAAGGGAAAAAATGAGTTCATGAATATTCAAATTTACTAGATATGTTACTGTTATCTTTGTATTTGAAAAAAAAAAAAAAAAAATCTGTTATAAATTTCTTGTCAAGTTACATATTACTTAAAATAATATAAATATTCTTGTACATTATAAATAATAATAATATCGCCTTATTTATACTGCCCGATTAGGACTATTAAGTCCCATTATTCCAGCAGTAAGCTTATTAATTTATTATTAATTAGTTTTAGCTCAGTGTTCCCGATAGCTCAGTGGTAAAGGCGGCACTCTATGAATCCAGAGATTCCAGTGGTGGCGGGTTCGAAACCCAACCGGGACATGACAAGTTATCCTCCCATTTGTGATTTTTACCTCATAATAATACGGTATAAAAAGATTTTTTTCGTACTGAATCCTAAACCTTTAAAGTAGGTACTTCATTTAACCAATTAAGAATTATGAATCCCCTCTCTTAACTCATTCTCTACCATCAATGAAGTCTTTAATGTAAGAATCTAAAATCAGAGCAGACAAATTTTAACTCTACCAATGACGGCGCCCATGTTTCTTTGGCAAAAGTAAGGAACCAACTCAAATGTGAAACATTTTTTTCGGCAGTCATTAATTTTTGAACGTTCCCCCCTTTCTTCCAACTTCCTACGGATTATCCCATTGCTTTGTCTTGACCATCAGGTATGGCCGAAGGATTTGGGAATCTTTCAGTGGATGAGCTGGAAGTATTCTATTCAGGTATAACAAGATTAAAAACCAAGACTTCGAAAAGTAATTTGTCTTGCTGGGGAACGTGAAACAGACCAGCCATAGGGCCAAAGACAATGTCACAAATAGTTGGATATGTGAAACAAAAAAAAAAAATCAATATTTTTCCTGAGAATGGAAGGTTACAAGCCCGTCTTGATATCGCCATGCAGTTGAAAGCGACGTTCAACCCAAGTTCAAAAAAAGAAAACTATGAAAACTACCACCACACAGAGTCAACGGAAGGTGTCAATTACTTCTTCCAAGCGCCCAGATGGTCAATAATAATAATAATAACACTCTTTAGTGGAGGGTAATCACCAGGCGGGGTTAATGCTCAAAGTATTTTCTATCACCTAACCATCAGAGTCTTATTATTAAGTCTCAAATTAATGAGGTAAAATGCATGCACTGGGTGGGATACGAACAAATGGATCCCTACGCTACCTGGATTACCAGACTAGTGCCAACCACTACACTACTAATGCACGGTGAGAAAATCCAGAACTTAAGTCATGGTCACGACTTAGCATAAGTTTACCCAGAGCTCCACAGAGGTATTACAAAAACATTTATTAAACTTTTTTTAAGTTTACCGACAGTCGGTAATTTCATATGTATAATTATGTACTCGTATCTTTTTTTTTGGTTTTGGAAACGTAAAAATTGAAACTCCTCTAGGAAATCTACCTTTTAGTTTTTGACATTGTTTTTGTCAAAAAATTGTGACCTCCCCAATATTTTTAAAAAAATTAAGCTATTTGTATTTTTTATACTACAAAATTTTTTTATGTTTCGAACTTGACGTTTAATGAGTGTTTGATAATTAAAGCAAAATGCATACATAGTTAAATTACTCATTCAAATTGTATTTTTTTGAGACGATTTCTTGCGTGTTCACCAAAGAATTCCATGAAATATAGAAGAAGAAGAAGAGTATCAGCCGAGGAGAATATCAAAAAGACATTTTTCAAAAGCTCAAATAGGATAGGGGTTCATCTTGGAAAATGAAAGTGGATTTATTTTAATTTTATTTCGAAAAAAATAAAGAAGCTAAAGTTGATTTCCTTTGTAGGAATAAATTTTCATCGGATAACATTATGGTAGAGGTACCGCAGACTCGTGCTAATGAGAAGCGGATTTTGGAACACACCAAATTCGTTATCAAAACTTTGTTAAATGGATGTTAATTAAATGTTTGTGTTAGTCACTTTCCTGATACTACAACTGGGCCGGACAAACGCATAGAAGAGAGTTATATAAGTTGAGTAATTTTAAACTCTTTCGAATTTCTATTTATCAAAACTATTTTGTACGCTTTTTTTTCAAGGATAATTCCCGGTTGAAAGTAACTCCTAGATCTTTTACTTGATTTACTCTTCGAAGGGAAGTGCCGTTCATGATTATTGGTATTCAATTGGATTTTTATTTCTATGAAAATTTTACACTTGCTGATGGTTCCATTTTCTTAAAAAAAAAAAAAAAAATTGTCATGTTTGGTCCAGTAATACTTCGGTTTTTTTTTTATATTTAATTTCGACCTTATTTTCTTTTTTAAAAAAATTCAACTTGTGTTCAGCCATCAGATCAGCTATCCGTCATTATGGGACTCCTACCTTATTACTTCAGTAGCCTAATACAATACACATTATCTACCATTGAGATCTTTCAGAGAATTCTTCTTTTAACCAAAGCGGAACAACTTTTTGATTTCCCGTTTTTTAAAAGACTTCAATGTTTTTCCTCTTTACAAAAGTTTGTTTTCTTTTCAAAAGGAACCCCGCCCCTTCCCTCTTTCTATTGTTTTATCTCCCTGCCCCGTCGTATATGGAAATCCAAAGAATAATGGTAAGATATTAAATTTATTTATTTTTCAAATTTGGCAAATCGATAATATTTTTTTATAACCTCGAACTTTTATATGGATAGGTATTAGGTATTACTAAAAATATATCTATATTTAAAAGGAAAATGCTGATATAATATTCTTTATCGTCAATTTCTGTGTTTATTTGTTTATTTTGATGAAGTAGGAGAGATAGAAGGAGAGAGAGAGAGAGAGAGAGGGATGGAGATAATAAGAAACCTAAAAAGTGATTTAATGAACGACGAATAACCCTGGAAAGAAAGCCAAAAAAGAGAATTTAAAGGGGAAGAATTTTTATAAATTTTATATATAAAAAAAAGATAAATGAGGGAGAGGAAAAAGAGAGAGAGATAGAGAAGAAAAAGATTACATTAAAAAGGAAGAGACAGAGAAGAAAAAGATAACAATAAAAAAAAAAGAAAGAGAAAAAGAAGATTACATTAAAAAAGGGGGGAGGAGAAAGAAAGAGAAATATAGAGAGGAAAGAGTTAGAAAGAGAAGATTACATTAAAAAAGGGGGGAGAGAAAGAGAGAAGAAGACTACAAGAAAAGGGAGAAAGAGAGAGAAAAATATAAAAAGGAAAGAGAGAGAAGGAGAAGATGATAATAATAAAAGGGAGGCAAATAAGTAAACTCTGAGAAAAGGAAAAGATCAGAGGGATTAACATGACATTTCAATACAAAGAGAGGAAGAGAGGGGGAGGGAGGGGAGTTAATAAGGATTTATTTACTGTGAACCAATTAGGCCAGATGGAAAATTGATAATACGGGGGGAAATTGCAACTCAGCACAATAAAGAATCCAGGCAAATAAAGAGTTGCTGCTTGATCGGGTTTTACCAAGATATGGTTTCGGAGAATGAAAAGAAGCTATTTGTTTCCTTTTATCTCGTCAGTTTCAGTTTTTCTATCTCAGCCGCTGATCCGCTTTCTATCTCATCTTTAAGATCATTGGTTATCTCCCCGCTGTCTCTCTTTCTCTGTATCTGCCTCTCTCACTCTTTCTCTCCCTCTCTCTCTCTCTCTCTCTCTCTCTCTCTCTCTCTCTCTCACTCTTCTCTCTCTCTCTCTCTCTCTCTCTCTCACTCTTTCTCTCCCTCTCTCTCTCTCTCACTCTTTCTCTCTCTCTCCCTCTCTGTCTGTTTTCATTATACTTTCTCTATATCTCCCTTCCTTTCTCTTTCTATCTCTCTCTCTCTCTCTAGGAGAAGGAGAAGGGGAAGAAGAATGATAGGGGAAAGAAGAGGAAGAAAAAAAGAGAAAGGTTAGAAAAATCTAAAGAAATACTAAAGAGGAGAGAAAGAGAGGGGGAAGGATGTAAGGATAGAAGTATTTAAATTTTTAGCAGGGGTATGCAAAACAGAGCGTTCCAATGGAATGGATTTCTCTAAATAAACTCTAAGTGCTTATTGCTCAAGATGGGAGGCCTTTGATCGTGGAAAGCCTCTCTGAAGTACAGAGTAGGCACGGGGATGTTAATTTCATCCCTGCTATACCGGGTGGTGCGGGTATTCGCTGAGCTTTTTTGTCTTTTTTTTATCTCTGTTTACACGCATATTATATGCAATTACGTAAACAGGTAACAGGATTTTAAATTTAAAAAATATTACAGGGGAAAAGATAATAATAATAATGCTTTTTCTTTGTGTTATTATGTCACAATTTTAGTGGGTAGCGCAGAATCATAGGACTTTACCACTTTAATTTACAATATCTTTTATTATTTTTTTGCCTGTGATTCTGCCACTGGTCACTGCTTCACATCAAAGCAGCTACTCATTTTTCCTCACGAGGTATGAGTGGACCCCGAACATCCAAGTACAGAGCAGAAAAAATCCTCCCCCGCTGGGAATCGAACCCAGGTCACCATGTGTGCAATGCCTAGCGCGCTAACTCACTCTGCCACAGTGAGATAAAGCCTCTTTACACATTTCTTTAAATGGGGTAATAATTATTATTACTAAGGTCTAAAGTAGAAGAATGTGCGTTGTAAGTTATGAGGGAGGAAATCAATGGAGAGTCGAAGTCTTCAAAGAAGATAATCAGTGTAGAGATTAAACTTTAATTTCAGAAATTGAACTGTGTTATTTTCTACACTGCTTAAGTGCTCGAACAAACTCCTGCAATTCTTATTTCTATAAAACAATACTTAAATCCTGTTAGCTTTCTAGTAATCAAGAGTTCGAGTGTTCAAACCCTGCCCGTGGCAAGTTATTCTCCTATTTTGATCACATAATACGTCTTGGGCTTACTGCTGGAATAATGGAACTCTTTAGTCCTACAGGGTGGCCCATTTTAAATGACGCACCCGTTTTTACTCGGCCCCTGTTGGAGATACAGAAAATTTATTCTGAGGACTTTTTCATAACTCGGAGGGGGAAATCTCGTGGTGACCTTGGATTTTTTCTCAAGGTCACCCTTCAAGGTCAGATCAAGGTCAACTTAATTTTCTTAAATAGAATGACCCATTTTTTATTTCATATTCGTAATCTACGTGAATTTCTACATTCATTACACTATTTACTTGCTATCTCTCTATAGCCAATTAAAAAAGAAAAAAAAAATTGAAATTTTCCGGAATGAACTTTTTTCTTCAAAGACTGAATTCAATTGATTTGTGTGTTTGACTTTCTTCTTACCTGCTAACTTGGCACCTATCGCCGCCGAAGTTGTTCGAACGTACCCCCATCGACCTCTATACACATTTGAACGCGCCTCTCAAACTCCTCCACACTTTTCAACAACACAATCTCCGGTATTTGCTCACATGCTCTCTGGATTCTTTCCATCATGTCCTCGCGAGTAATTGGAGCTTCTTTATACACTAAATCTTTCAAATTTTTTTGGCCAATTCATCATTATTTTACATGATACTTACTACGTTGTAGCACATTTTCATTATTATTTCAATTTTTTTAATTGGCTATAGAGAGATAGCAAGTAAATAGTGTAATGAATGTAGAAATTCACGTAGATTACGAATATGAAATAAAAAATGGGTCATTCTATTTAAGAAAATGAAGTTGACCTTGATCTGACCTTGAAGGGTGACCTTGAGAAAAAATCCAAGGTCACCACGAGATTTCCCCCTCCGAGTTATGAAAAAGTCCTCAGAATAAATTTTCTGTATCTCCAACAGGGGCCGAGTAAAACGGGTGCGTCATTTAAAATGGGCCACCCTGTATATTTGGGTATTATAAAAAAGGCGACATAATTATTTTTTAAATATTTTTGCCACTCTAGGGACCCCCAACAAAGACCTACCTCATTAATTTGAGTTTGTGACCACATAATAATAAGACTCTAAGGGTTAGGTCATAGGTGGTAGAAAATGATCTGAGCATGAACCTCACCTGGTGGTTGCCTTCCACTAAAGAGTGTTATTATAGACCTCCACGTTACGTGTCTTAAGCCTCATCGATGAAGCAAGGAAGGTCGTTTATACAAGTATTAAAGCGTTGAAATTTTATAACTATGACGCTATAAAGGATAGCACAGGAGATATTACAAGGTAGTGAGCTGGTGAGGGTATAAATAGGAATACATATATTAGAATTGATAAATAATACAGAACATATTATTGTATATTATAATAATAATCTCGCGTTATATAATATACTATCCAATTAGGACTATTGAGTCCCATTATTCGAGCAGTTAACCCAAGACGTATTATTATGTGGTCAAATCCAAAATGGCAGAATAACTTGTCATGTCCCGGCTGATTTTTAAACCCGTGACCTTTGGATTACCAGTCAGACCTTTACAACTGAGCTCCCGGGATATTACAGAGTGGTGAAGATAATATAAATAGAAATAGGTATGTTTAAACTAAGTAGAAATTGATAAGTTGTGTTCATCATCATAGGGTGGCGTCATCGTGGACGATGGTAGCCAGACAGTGGAGTAATGACTCAGCACTTCTACCACTGTCTTTACAAGGGGGCTAATAATTGACAAGGGCCCCCAGAACCAAGCCAATACTGGTCTACTCCCTGTTTATAGTCCCCCAGCCAGACTGCTGGTCTACTCCCTGTTTATAGTCCCCCAGCCAGAAAAAAAAAAAACAAAACAAAAAAAACAATCAATGGAAGAGAATGCTGTTGGCAGGAAGAGAATGCCGTTAGCAGGAAGAGAATGATGCCGTTGGCATTAGCACCGCCCTTGATCAAATTTTGTTTTATTAATGTCAATTTCTATGTAAATATTCTATGTACTTTATTGTAAATAAAATAATGATACACTCACTTGACGGCACGGTAAACTTACTATTTGTATGAGTTGCACGATTTCCTGGTAGATAGCGCCACAGCTGAACACAGTGGCCACCAGAATCACCAAGGCCACAAAGATGAGAATGTAGAGCCCCCAGTAGTAGCACCACAGCTCTAGCTTGTCTATGTAGTCCTGGAACTCGGTGTCTAGTCGGGAGTAGACGGTCTGGCAGAACAAAATGGCGGCAAGGATCTGTAAACAGGAAACATATTATAATTAATATAGGTATAATAGTAGTCACTGTGGCAGAGCGAGTTAGCGCGCTAGGCATTGCACACATGGTGACCTGGGTTCGATTCCCAGCGGGGGAGGATTTTTTCTGCTCTGTACTTGGATGTTCGGGGTCCACTCATACCTCGTGAGGAAAAATGAGTAGTTACTTGTATGAGTAACGACCAGTGGCGGCATTACCAGAGTAAAAAGAAATTAATGTAATAGAATAATTCGAAATGTAAAGGAGGCTCTTAGTAGTGCTGCGCTACCCACAAAAATTGTGAAGAGGCCTTGTGCTTCACCACAAAGAAATTCGTACATACGTACAATATAGGTACCTATAATTAATATTGGGACTTACAGTTTTTTTTTCAAGAAATTCAGGTGTATAGATAATTTAAGAAACAAATGGAAATATTCACATGGGAATAATCATTAATTTGTTCATATTGACAAGAGCTAGCCAAGAGCTAGTTCATATTGACAAGAGCTAGCCTACCAAGAAGCTTGAAAGTTCGTCCATCCTAGCCTGGACATTGAATATGGGCGTCCATATAATCCTCTCACCACCGCTCCGTGTTGTATAGGTACCTATATGTGCTTATTTCACGGACAAGAACTTATTATTAGGACGGGTAAAAAAATATATGTAGCAGTGTTTACTAAAAGCACGCTGTGGTGAATCACCCAACACAGAAATACTGTAAGTGCAAAATATACTGTAGGTAATGCATCAGGTATGCAGATTTCGTTTAAGTATCCATTTCGTCGGGTAGCAGTAGATTTGACAACAGTCACAATCTTTGGGCTCGATGGTACGCCCCTGTTTATCGACAATACTGAGCATGTGAAGTTGTGACCGGCTGTTAGTTTTTGTTTATCAAATACTAGCCGTTTGCCCGTGCTTTGCAACGGGACTAAATTTCAAATTTACTAAGGCATGGCCGTACTGCTGGACAGCAATGCCTTTTTGAACTTTTTATAATTTTTCTGGACAAAGTGATAATGGTTTTGGGGGGGTCAATTCTGAGACATTTTTCGCTATCTCTTACCGTTTTGGCTAAACAACTCCGGACAAACAAACATAGGTAGGTAGGTAGGTAGGTAGGTAGGTAGTCCTTTTTTCTGTTTTATATATAGAGATTAGGTCTGGCCCGTCTGGCTGGAGGACTATAAGCAGGGAGTAGACCAGCATTGGCTTGGTTCTGGGGGCCCTTGTCAATTATTAGCCTCCTTGTAAAGACAGTGGTAGAAGTGCTGAGTCATTCCTCCACTGTCTGGTTACCATCGTTCACGATGACGTCACCCTATGACGATGATTATAAAATATTATATTAGGGATCGAATTTCGATAAGACTTATCAAATCCAGCAATTGAATTGACAGCCTTCAGATAAGATAGCTCGAGATTGGACTTTACAAAACTGGAAGGTAATCCAAATTTGTAACGAGATGGAAAATAATATTCGTTGTCAGAAGTAGAAGTACTAGTACGGATAGAGAGAACTGAAAGTTTAGTTAGGGAAACGAAAACTGAAAAATGTCATACCGACTAAGTTTCAAAGTGTATTTAAAATATTAGATAGAGTAGGATGGGGTGAAAGGAGACGCACGGGAAAGTGGGGTCCGTGAGGAGAGAGCGGGAAAGCGAACAAGGGAGAAAATGCAAATATTTTAAAATTTGTAAGTAAATAAAAAAAGTGTGAAAATTCTGAGAGAAAAAGAGAAGAAAGATTTTTCACCTTGAATAAAATTTTCCTCTCTCCTTCTACCTCTCCTCTTCTTTTCTCTCTCCTCTCTCTATGTCTCTCCCAACCCTCTCTCTCACTCTCCCTCCCTCCCCCTCCCTCTTTCTTTCTCTTCCTCTCTCTTTCTCTCTCTCTCTCTTTCTTTCCCTTACTCTCCCTCTCTCTCTTCTTCTGATCCTTTATCCTTTTAAAGAAAACTTTGTGTCGCCGGGTGCTTCTCCGACAGCTTCCCAAACAAAATGTCAACCTGAAGCGGCGTGTGATGTTTATATCTCTGCGTGTGTCATGGCGGTGTCAAGATCATAAAAGCGAAATCCGTTTCGCTTTTATGATTAAAAACGAAATTAAAAGAATCCTAGTTTTATATAATATTACATACATATACCGTTTCGTCATATCATAGGGTGGCGTCATCGTGAACGATGGTAGCCAGACAGTGGAGGAATGACTCAGCACTTCTAACACTGTCTTTTAAAGAAGGCTAATAATTGACAAGGGCTCCCAGAACCAAGCCAATGCTGGTTCACTCCCTTATAGTTCCCCAACCAGACTGCTAGTCTACTACCTGTTTATAGTCTGTTTGAAAATTAAATAAATTAATATATATTATGCTCTCAATATTTTAAATTATAAAGAACTAAAGACCCTTAGGCCAGCGTCGATGGCGCGTTGAATGTACCGGTCTCGTAGGATCACCGTAGTTAAGCAACGTCCAGCGAGGTGAATACTTCGTGATGTTGGTATTCCAGCTCTACCCATGCTGGGTGAGGTTAATGTGGGTACCGGATTTGTTAATTTCCTGCGAATGGAGGGTAACACCCCTGCCGTGATATAACCCTGATATGTTGAAAGCGACGTTAACCCCCCCCCCCCCCCCAAAAAAAAACTTATTTTCATTTTTAGAGACCATAAACCTAACAAGACCAGTGGTTACAACAAGAAATCAAAAACTATTTAGATACTTAGGGCGAAATTATGAAACAGGATTAAAGTTGAGATAAGCCAGACAAGCCCTCTAGTATCAAATTCAACCAATCACAGAGCACTATAGCCCGAGTTGAGGGACAGTCTGGCTTATCTTATCTTTAATCCTGTTTTATAATTCGGTGTTTCTAGGAGGATTAAGTAAGATCCTTTGGAGTAGGGCTCTAGGCTTGCACGCACGGTGGCCTATGTTCGAATCCCGGATGGATATAAAAAATTCTACTCTGTTCTTAGAAGTCCGGGTTACACTGTCCAATCATACCTCGTGAGGAAAAATGAGTTATCAGGTACTTGTATGAGCGGCGGCATCACTAGAATTAAAAAAAAAAAGTTCCTCAGGAGGTTCTATGTATTGTAAAACGTCCAGAATATGAAAAAAATTGAAATCGCAGCAAAGAAATGTTCTCTTTTATATCTACAAAAACGAACACAATACTTCCGATTTCTAATATGTATTGGAATATTCTCGGAAGTAAAATTGTAAAATAAACGTCCAGGCCACGGATAAGTAAGGTAAGTAAATTATTTAGAAAAGAGATGGATGCTTCACCAAAAAGACATCATACGGGGTTAAGTGGCAGAGAATGCCGAAGGCATTAACTTCGCCCAGGATTACAAAACAATATTGTAAACATAAATTAATTATATTTTTTTGTATATATGTATTTTTAAGTTTTTTTTTTAAATGTACTATTGATTTTTTTTGTATAAAAAATAAAGTGTAAATAAAAAAAATAGGTACATAACTTTTGTTGAAACCCTATAACGCCGCCTCCACGCTTGTCACCTCTCTCATTTATTATTCATAAAAATCTTCCCTCACCACCCTGTCTAAGTGAGGAAATTTTTTGATAAATTAATTTTTTAAAAGCAAAACTGAATGAAAACCTTCTCTTAGGACTCTTGTCCCAAAGGCCATTGAATTATCAAAAGGCGTCTATACTTTTCCAAAGACAGGTACAGGTGACGGGGAATATTAATTATAGATTGATGAACTGAAATGTTTTTCACATCACCAAAGTTTCTTCGCATTATTGAGGGTTGCCTAGACAGCTGTTGCAGGGGGGTTAATTCTCACGAGCGTGTTGCTATAGCTCAGGCTCTGTGGTTAATTTTAATTATGTATGGAAACTATGCATTTTGTAATGAGTTGAAGTTTTGTTCTAAAAAGGGTTGGGTGGAAGAGATTGCCACAGGCAATAACCCCGCCCTTTAGGTAGGACATGAGCTTTATTCTCTTTTTTGTTCTTGTTTCTTTGTTCAATCTTTTTATTTTTTTTAATAATTTCATTGTATTTCGCTGTATATGTTTTTGTCTTACCTAATAGAGCATACTTTAATAATAATAATATAATAATAATAAAACACTGCGGACAATGTATTTGAATTTTATAACACAATTTTAGTGGCTATCGCAAAGTTATGACTGCTGGAGTAAAGTCTCTTTTGAGGCATACCTCGGCAGTAGTGACAAGGTATATTTTATTCTATATTCCATTCACATTGATGAAATATTTATTTATTATGTTTTAAGCACCAAATGGAACAAAACTTTTTCCAATATTCTAGCATGGATAAGGACCCAAGAACAATAATAAAATTATCGATCATTCGCGCTGTCTCTCTTAGACTCAGAGGTACCCTCAGAGGCTGAGGGCCGTGTTATGAAACAGGATCAAATATCTAGGATTTATTAATCCCAGTCACTATCACTTAACAGCTGATAAATCATACTCGTAGAGATAATTATGATGGTGAGAACCATCATACAGTTCTCACCCATTCGAGCTGAGTCATTGAGAATTCGTGGCACGAGAAGAAGAATAGTCTCAACACCCTTTGAAGATGGAGCTGGCATATAACACATATAATTGTCTTTTAAAACATTTATTAATATTATATTTTTTTAAAATATATATTATACCGTGAGAGAGTTACATTCGACGGAAATCTGCCTGAAAGCTTTGAGTCACACTTTTAATTTTAAACTGAACCTCTTCAAAGCAATAAAAATGCTTTCTATTTTACATAGAAACGAACATTTCTCTTTTTCCAATAAATTGAAATCTTCCATATGTCAAACCTTTGTTGTAAAATATACATCTATAAAAAGTGTTAAAAAAAACTTCAGCTGATATAAATGAGCTGGATTGGTTGAAATTCCCACCAGAGGGCGTGTTAAGGGATAGTGTAGGATTAGTTAATCTTATCGTGTTTTATAATTAGGGTATCACACAGACTATTTTTACTTTTTATTACCCATAAGGTATAGAAAGTATTGTAATCGGTCACTTTTTTACAAACTGAGCTGATAACATTTCTGGATATATTAGAATCTCCTGATTCTAAAAAACTGATTTTTATCAATTGCTCTGTTCGTATGTTTTTAACAGTATAATCTGATGCTTCATGGCTATGAAAAGAAAAGCTATGAAACACTTATATATATTTATATTTTACTTCCGAGAAATTTCTAATATTAGAAATCGGAAGTATTGTGTTCATTTTTGTAAAAAAAAAATATTTTTTTGCTCCTATTTTTTCATATTTCTGGACGTTTCATAACCTCCTGAGCAACTTTGGTTGTTTTTTTTAATGTTTCTTATTTCGAATACGTACTTACTATAATTTATTTTTGTTAGAGCATTTTTTTAACTCAACTTTTAACAAAAGCTTCAGCACTCAAAGAGTAAATTCCAAGTTCTAGCAGAAGGTAGTCCTGGTGTAAGCTATTTCTTTTCTTTGAGTTTTCGCTTAATTGTTTGTTTTATATTTCTTTCATTTTTCTCTCTCCATTGTTAACGAAATAAAATTACTACATTAAAAAGTTAATGCTGCCTTTTTACTTTTACTAAAGTTTCAGGAAATTTTACTCTCTCTCTTATGGTGATTTTGTGAAAAAATTATCCCTCCACAAAAAATATTCCTTCGATTTTGCATATTTTCTGGATTACACAAAAATATGCTCTAGAGTAACTGATGGAATATATGGGTTTTAACTATTTCGCAAAAAAGTCACCAAACAAATAAAAGAAAATAAAAATAATAAGGTAAAAACGGTAAAATAATAAATTATTATTAAGACAGAAGAATCACATCTTCCACCCAACCCAGGATAATGTTTAAAGCATTTTCCACCACCTAACCATCAGAGTCATATTATTATGTGGTCATCAAACACCTCGGCCGAGGTGTGAAGAACGCCTATACAAAGAAAGAGACAGCCCGGCAGAGTGTAAGGTTACGGAAAACATAGTTCCCATGCATTTCATGTACTTTCAGCCAGCGAAAAGCGCAACATGAATTTCAAAAATTGCGATTTTTATTGCAGAAATGGACTCTACGTTGAAAAATAAATTGATTTGACTTTTTATTTGACTTCCTAGGCCAACCGGAACCCTATTTTCGAGACCCCCGAACAATCGTGAAAGACATGAAAAGATTCATAATTTTTTTTTTTTTTTTTTCTGTTTTTTTTTTCATACGGATCCTTTGAGACCCGACTTCGTGTCTTTAACTTGGCACTGAAGATTAAGTGAGGTGTCTAAAGTGATCAAGATATAATGGAGATGAGCCTGGACCAAAAAAAAATTCTAAATTATTAACGGGCGGCCCATTTGGGCGGCCTCGGGTTTTGGGAGCCCAAATCGGGAATTGAAGGATAATACTAATCTTAAGTGGTATCAAATGAAAGATCTTGATGAGCAGATACCAAATTTATTGATTTTATTCCTTCATGAGGTCCACTGGGTGGCACCTGGTGGCCTTTTCATTTTCTTTGGCGGGTAGGTACCTTCGAATCCTTAGCTTAGTGGTCAGATCTTGGCCAGTATGTATTTTTCGAGATGACCTCGCTCTCTCACTGCAAAATTTTAATGTTTAAGTTTCCAAGTATTAATTTAGTTAGTTCATTTTCCGTCCGTTTCTATAGAAGATAACTTTGTCTATTGGTAGCATGCTCGACCTGCCACCCATTCAGCATGGGTTCGAATCCTGGCGGGGACTAAATTTTTTAGCACTATATTTTCAATTTGGGCTTAACGTTGTTTTGTTTTTCTGATCTTTATATTTGATCTTCATGACGACCCCATTACCCTCGCGAGGAAAATTTTAGTAGTTGCAGAATTGGCCAATGACCTGTGGCGGCATTACGAGATTGATTTTGGACAATCATGGTTGGATGGAAATAAAATATGACGAATTAGCTCTCATAATGTCGATGCTACTCACTAAAAGTTGTGACAAAGTAGTGACTTTGGCCAAGTGGGTAGCATACTAGGCTTGCACGCACGATGACTTGGGTTCGATTCCCTTCAGGGAAGTTTTTTTTCACTGTCCATTATGTCCGGGGTACACTCATACCTCGTGAGGTATTATACACTGAAGGCATTGCCTTTCATTAGTTAGAGATTTTAAAGATTTCCTTATAAAAGGTCGATTCTTATATAAAAGTGATAATTTTATAGTTTTCATTTTCTTAAATACCTAATGTAAAAGAGCATGGTCTTATTTCCGAGAGAGATACTAGTGGTGACCCGTGCAACAAGCCGGAGATAATTTGGGTAAGAAAAGGTCAACGGGAGAGAACTCATTACCTCACCTTGATAAGGTGATTACAAATTAATTTCTTTGGCATTTGTAAATCCAGGTGTTTTAGTGTCCCTCATAGGAGGCTCCGAGGTCTATTTAGCATTGAAAGATAAACCTAATCATGTGGAGTATAGAATCAAAAGGTCTTGCATTGCAAATTTATATATTATTTACTCACTTTGGGGACTCAGGGGGCCAAATCTGTGATCCAAATACATATTGACCTTAGAAAAATTAAATACGTACTGCTAAAACTATACATAAAAAAAAGACAACTTGGTACATTCACATTTTCCCAGCTTATTTACTTTTGTTATTCATAATGTTTCAGTAGTGTATGAACCTATATTTTCGTACAAAAAGAACTGATATCCCCCCAAAAACACCACTTCGTGGTTAAAAAAAGAAGAACGCCTCACTCAAAAGAATAATTATAATTAGCTAAAAATAAATGATATCAAATTGAGAACACCTTACGCCCTCTCTTTCTATATCTCTGCACTCCTCTCTGAATTTATTCCTCTTATGTTTATCTTTCTTTATCCTTTCTAGGGGTCATCCCAAACTTGATTTCTCTTTAAATTTACCTACTTGTTGCACGGCAATAAAAAATGGCGGTCGCTGTGTAATTTTCTCGATTCAAATCAAATAAGTTCAGAAAAATCATACTCCGACCGCCATTTTTTATTGCCGTGCAACAAGTAAATTTAAAGAGAAATCAAGTTTGGGATGACCCCTAGAAAGGATAAAGAAAGATAAACATAAGAGGAATAAATTCAGAGAGGAGTGCAGAGATATAGAAAGAGAGGGCGTAAGGTGTTCTCAATTTGATATCATTTATTTTTAGCTAATTATAATTATTCTTTTGAGTGAGGCGTTCTTCTTTTTTTAACCACGAAGTGGTGTTTTTGGGGGGATATACTCTAATTGATGAGGACAAAATCATGCATTGGGTGTGATTCGAACCAACGGAACCCTACGCTACCTGGATTACAAGACGAGCGCCTACCCACTTGACGACATTCTCAACACTCAATATCATAATCCAACACGAAGATATAGTAATTACTGTAGAAAAATATAAAGGAAAACCCCAGTTCCATATTCTCGCATACTTAATATTAATGAGAAAATGATTCATGAGAATGAAACTCAAGGGGCAGACATTGAAAAGAGTTTTACATTTTCATTTTGTAATTCAATAGAAAAGAGAAAAAAGAAATCCCCCATACAGTACAATACTTGTATCTAATACTTATGTGAAAATCATATACTGGGTGTCTGCGTACATTTTCTAATTCAATAGAAATGAGAGAGAGAGAGAGAGAAAAAAAGAAAAGAAATGCCCTATACAGTACAATACTTGTATCTAATACTTATGTGAAAATCATATTCTGGGTGTCTGCGTACATTTTCTAATTCAATAGAAATGAGAGAGAGAGAAAAAAAAGAATTCCCCTATACAGTACAATGCTTGTATCTAATACTTATGTGAAAATCATATACTGGGTGTCTGCGTACATTTTGTAATTCAATAGAAATGAGAGAGAGAGAGAAAAGAAATCCCCCATACAGTACAATACTTGTATCTAATACCTATGTGAAAATCATATACTGGGTGTCTGCGCAGATTTTGTAATTCAATAGTAATGAGAGAGAGAAAAAAAGAAATCCCCCATACAGTACAATACTTGTATCTAATACTTATGTGAAAATCATATACTGGGTGTCTGCGTACATTTTGTAATTTAATAGAAATGAGAGAGAGAGAGAGAAAAAAATCTATCTGGGTACTCTCTGTAGATTATTAATCTCTTTCTTTGTATAGGCGTTCTTCACACCTCGGCCGAGGTGTTTGATATACGTCATGTACCTAGGTGGCAAGGTCCCACTATCAACTTTTCCTCCTATATGCGTCACCCTGTCTACACTTGTTCAATTGAAACCCCGGTAATAATATGATACATATTATAAGTATTTGCAGAGGAGGAGAGAGAGTGAGAGAGGGGGTGAAATTCAAGTGCCAAGGCGCTGAATGAGGAACCGAAAACCTCCACTTGAAATTTTTCATAAAAGCTCAAAATACGAGAAAATCCTCATTTTTTTCCCTCCATTTTTTTATATGAAAGAAATATAATTATACGGCAGCGAGAGAATACCAGAACGCTCTTTTGAAATTTAATTCCATAATCCCAATTATAAAATGTCTCTAACAGCTGATTATAAAGTCGTACAATGGCGGATTTTCTTTCGCTCTTTTTTTTTCCGCAACAGAATGTTGAAAGTTGAAGCTATTTGCAAAAATCCAAGTAGGGTTCTCTTTTCTGCTTGTTTTTGCGAAATTCCAGATGCATTTTTTTGTAACTTCCCAAAATAATATAATTACGAGTAAATAAAAAAATATTCATATAAATGTATACCTACCTATATAAGATAAAAAATCTCGTCCCTTGAGTTCCCTTTTATCAAAGTTTTACTGTATGGGTAAATAACATTCTCTGTACCTTTACCTAGGTATTCTGAAGTAAAGAACATGTATGTATATGTATACTTATATAGACTATACACTATATACGCACATATAGATATTACATATTGTAATGAGACATACATATCAATTTCTCATTAATGACATCATACACGTCCACTCACTGAAGCAAATGGCATAGGGTGCACTTATCCTGCGTACTATATGTATTCACGCACGGTATAACGTATTACGTTACGTAGAACGTACGATAATTAACCAGGCACTGCCTGTTCTTGCATTTGACCACATGTATTACCTTACGGACTATAATTATTTGACTTAGTTTAAATAAAATTTTCAAGGTTTCTTTTGATAGAAAACCAACAGTACGGTGGTTAATACTGACCAGAAAAAGTATGTATAACCTATTCTTTCACTTTCATTCTGATAGAAAACAAACGAAATGGAAATTTATACCTCATAGAAAGAACTTTTTTTAAATTTATTAATAAAACTTTGATGACTGGGAAAGTTAAATATGTTTTTTTCCTGTTCAGAATAAATGTCCATACTGTTGGTTTTCCATTAAAATAATAATACCTTGAACATTGAGGGCGGAATTAATAGACGTTTTTGTAATACCTCTGTGGCGCTAAGTCACGGATTGCGTACTGTGTAAGATAGGGAAAACTGACACTTACCAACGACTTAATTGATGTTGTCTATTAATTCCGCCTGTAAACTACGAAAAAGTTGAGTAATATTTAGTGCGTAAAGAAATAATTTTTTTTTTATTTTACACTTTTATTTTTTTACAATACCTACAAACAACACTTAATTATTAACAAAGATAAAAAAAATAACAATATTTACAAAAAAAGATATAGAAAAAAAATATTTAAATTTAAATGTACAATACATTATTGTAATCCGGGGCGAAGTTAATGCCTTAGGCATTCTCTGCCACTTAACCCCGGAATAAATGGAACGACCTTGAGCAAATATGACCTTGATTTTGAACGACCGTGGAATGGAACGAACTTACTAGAATAACCTTAAATGGAACGACCTTGAGCTAGTATGATCTTACAATGGAACGACCTTGGTCTGGAATGGTCATAAAATTGTACGACCTTGGTCTAGAATGGCCTTAAAATTGAACGACCTTGGTCTAAAATGGCCTTGAGCTTGTTCTAATATGACCTTGAAATGGAACGCCCTTGAGCTACCTAATATGACCTTGAATTTGAATGACCTTTGAATGAAATGACCTTGATCTACAATGACCTTGAAATGGAACGTCTTTGGTCTACAATGGCATTGAAACGGAAAAACGACCTTGAATTAGAATGACCTTGAAAATGAAAGACCTTGAACTTGGATGACCTTTGAATTGAACGACCTGGAAGTAGATTGATATTGAATTTGATTTTAGGAAAACCTTGAAAAGGATTGACCTTGAACTAGAATGATCTTACTAGGCAACAACCTTGAACTAGAATGACCTTACATTCAGACGACCTTGAACTAGAATGACCTTACATTCAGACGACCTTCAACTAGAATGACCTTTTTTTTTGGGGAAAAAGAAGCCAAGGAAAACCTTGAAATGGAATGACCTCGTACAGGCGCACGAGCCAGCTCGCCGTACCACACAAACTTTTATGGTCCCACGGCGTGTGGTCCTCCGAACCTCGGACGAGACTCGGCGAGTCCCGAGTCGTGGGAACTCGTCTTCAACAACCTAAACAGTTGGAGGGACTAAATGCGTTTAAAAAAATAGTTATGGGGGGCCTCCTACTTTTTTTTGAGAGGCTTAGGAGAAAAATCTTTAAAAGACACCCGGAAATTATGGGGAGTGGGATTTCCACCCACAAAAAAACCTAGACCTCTCTGGAGGAGATGATGCACCCGGAACCGTTTAATAACATTACTTCAGGTGCATTATCTTTTAAGGCTCACCATGGGACAACGTCATGGGGCCTGCACTCTCTCATCTCTTCCTTCTTTTTCATTACTGCCCTTATAAAATAAGGGGCCTCCTACTAAATGGGATAATTTAACAGACGTTTACATCATTAGAGATCTGCCTGTGCTAGTAGCTCCTCCACCATCAATTTCTTCATTCTGATATTTATTATAGTCTCAGCTCGATAAATCCGACAGAAATATAAGGCCATATTATTACTATCACCTTTTCCTGAAAAATTGCAACAGAAAACTGAATCCCCCGGAACAAACATTTTTAGTTTTCCAAACAGGTAGGTACTTGTTTCGTTTCCCAGAACATGAGATGTCGGGCGCAGTGAAATGCATACAATGCAGCATGCAATGCATTGCGCTGGCAGGTGGTAATGTTGTTTCCAATGTAACAACCTTGGCAGGGCGGAAGTTATACGTCGGGATCCAGACCACATTGGCCAACAGGTCGTGGGTTCGAAACCCAGGTTGGACAGAATTTTTAACAAAAAATTATATCACCAACCAATTTAATACCATTTGAGGTTTGCGATTTTGAACCAACGCAGGCTGAGTGATGTTAATATGGCTATACGTTTTTTTTTTTTTTTTTTTTTTTTTTTTTTTTTTTTTTTTTTTTTTTTTTTTTTAAAGATGAGTGTTTCACAGCCTTTTTTGTTTCGTAGCCATGAAACAGGAGCTACTGTAGACGCTTGTGGTCTGTGTTGTAGCCTGCCCAATGCCCATCCCGTAGTATGCCTCCCCTCTGATGGTCGAGAAGTGACACAATACTTCCCATTTAGGTGTTGGGTCAACACGAGCGCACCGGAAGGTATCCCTTACAAACAACTGTAACCAAATTTTGAATACAATTTTTTGTCGGCGCGGGGGTTCGAACCCGGGACCTTCCGCATGGCAAGCGGGTGCTTAACCACTGAGCTATTCGTTAAAACGTTTGCATATTATAATGGTGCCATAATGCCCCATGAATAGATTTAATAAACAAACATTGCTATTGAATAGATTTAACAAACAACTGTATACTCTCTCAAATGACAAATGGCCATTAATTTCACGATTAAATTAGTCCTTCAGGGACAAAGTAATCCATGATAAGTATGTATCCCACAAAAAACTACCGTTAAAAAAAGGGCCAAGTTCCAGAACTCTTATCCAAAAAGATTTCGCCAATGAATGCAGTGATATCTTGTTTGCGGCCAAGTTATCTTGGTACTAACGTATTTCTATTATTAAAACCCGTTTTCTGAGTTCCTCATTTTGTATGTTTTTAACTGAAAACTATCCTCTAACTTGGCCAGTTTCGCTCCTTGTGATGGTTATATTGTTATTCTGTACCTATTCATATATGTAGTCGAAGTATTCCATACAACCGATGGCATAAAACCAGTTTCGCTCCTTGTGATGGTTATATTGTTATTCTGTACCTATACATATATGTAGTCGTAATATTCCATACAACCAATGGCATAAAACTGGCCAAGTTAGAGGATAGTTTTCAGTTAAAAACATACAAAATGAGGAACTCAGAAAACGGGTTTTAAAAATAGAAATACGTTAGTACCAAGATAACTTGGCCGCAAACAAGATATCACTGCATTCATTGGCGAAACCTTTTTGGATAAGAGTTCTGGAACTTGGCCCTTTTTTTAACGGTAGTTTTTTGTGGGATATCATTACTTTTTGTAAATGATTCGTTTCACAGCACGTTTCACTATTTTTATTAAAAAATTCAGGATTCTTCACTTTCATATGCTCCCTAAAACGACACCGTTAACAGCAGAAATAGTACGAAAGTTCCGGTTTTCAGATTTTTCCCTGTACTTTTACAATGAACCCTAGCATCATACAAAATTTCAGCTTTGTATGTAGTAGGGAAGTGCCTCATAATTTATATGCATAATCGAGTATACTTCCTCCCTAAAATAACACAGTTTAACAGCATGATAAGTGCGAAAGTTCCGGTTTTCAGATTTTTTCCTGTATTTTACCAATAAACCCTACCATCATGGAAAATTTCAGCTTTCTAGTTAGTCGGGATGGGCTTCATAATTTAGACCCATAATAGATTTTATATTTTCTCCCTAAAACGACACTGTTTTACACCATGATAAGTGAAAAAGTTCCGGTTTTCAGATTTTTCCCAGTACTTTTACAATAAACCCTACCAGTATGCAAAATTTCATCTTTTTAGGTAGTAGGGAAGTGCCTCATAATTTATATACATAATATAGTATACTTCCTCCCTTAAACGAAACCGTTTAACAGTTTTCAGAACTTTTTCAGATTTTTCCCTGTCTTTTTACAATAAACCCTACCATCATGCAAAATTTCAGCTTTCTAGGTAGTCGGGATGTGCTTCATAATTTAGATCCATAATCGCTTATATATTTTCTCCCTAAAACGACACCGTTTTACACCATGATAAGTGAAAAAGTTCCGGTTTTCAGATTTTTCCCTGTAAATTTACAATAAACCCTACCATCATGCAAAATTTCAGCTTTCTAGGTAGTCGGGAAGTGCCTCATAATTTTGATGATCTGTCAGTCAGTCAGTCAGTATCAAAATCGCAAATTTCAAAATTACATTCCTCTGAAAGTTTTTTTCATAGAGTCTTTAAATTTTCAATGCCTTTTTAATGATATTAGGACAATCTCTGTTCCAAATTTCATATCTCTATGATCAATTGAACCGAAGATATGAGTGGGTGAAAAACCGGGTGAATCGGTTCGTGTAAAGATACACTGCTGTGCTTGCTGGAACTTGGCCTGGCGCACTGCCGTGCGCTCAGATTAAGAATTTTTTCATGACTACGATTGAAACTACACTGTCCTAAGTAGAATAGTTCCCCTTGAGCTTTCCGGAAGTACGCCCCTGGTCGGCATCTCTGTTGAACTTCGTTCTGCTGATGACAGGTAGGGTTAATTACAGGAAAAATCCGCTGCATACTATTTATTTCGTTCGTGATCATAATTTTAAAATTCTTCGACTGAGAAGCCTGTTACATGTCTGGAGCAGAGAACTTTCTGGAAGAAAAGGAACCAAGTCAGGGTACATACAAATGTATACTACATAAATACATAGTTAATCTCGTATATTACAGAAAAGTCCTTCTTCATACAATCTGTGATTTATAAACAATTAGGTCAAGCTTTATTTACAATTTTTATATACAATGAACATAATAATAATTATAAAATAAATATAAATAAAAACTGATCAAGGGTGGTGATAATGCCTTCGACATTCTCTTTGATCATTTAAATCAGCATTTAGATGTAAATCAGCATCAGAATGGAAAATATATGTCTTTATATGAACAGTTGTTTAGTATCAATTTCGCTATACAGGGTGAACCATTTTAATCGATTCAGTCAAATATCTCGTAAACCATTGAAGATAGAATTTTTAAAGAAATGATTTTCATAGCTCTAAAAGGAAAACTAAATGATGTTCTTTAGAAGTTTCTCCAATAACTTTTCAATGTTATTGAATATCCTTCTCCATACTTGGTGTTTTAATCAACCTGGAAAATGTCAGTTACAGTTGTGTTTGGTATGAATTAAAAATGACTTTCGCTATCAAAATAAATTAATATCTACTGTCTACCCAGTACTCCAGTAGGGACCTTCTTCTTTTTCATTTAGCCTTTTCCCAAACTTACTTACGGGGTCGCCATTGGGATTTTGATGTGCCGATACGAATTTGACACAAGTAAACTTATTTTGAGTGATAAGAAAAGTAATGTGGTGTCTCACAATTTTATGTTTTTAACATGTATCGATACTAATCTTTACGTAACTTATCGTTATGAGACTTCTTCTTATTGGCTTGGAATCAAGCGAAACAGGCGTTTCGCGAGACAACGCCTCCCAGAAACTACAGAGCTTATATAACGGTAAATATTTAATATACTTCGCCCTTATCATATCCCATTTCAAAATAATCGCCATAACAAACTTATAAACGTTTCATCTTACAAATGCAATTTGACTTCCTGAGCACAACTTCACAGGCTTGCATAATAAAGCAGGAAAGGTTAAGTGCTGAGAGGTGAAACTTGTTGGGACTTCTGGAGCTTTCGCTTTCAATCTCTCTCAAGACTCCCTCTTATTCCACCCTAAAGTGCTTCATTCAACAAGCACCTGAAAATCTCTCTTTCTTCTAACGAAACAATGACCCTTTAAAGTTTGGTTCAAGATGTGAGAATATAAAAGTTATGTTACCTAATTATTTATTAGTCTGGCTTGATGACTGTAAACAGGGAGTAGACCAGTAGTCTGGCTGGGAGACTATAAACAGAGTGTAGACCAGTAGTCTGGCTGGGGGACTATAAACAGAGAGTAGACTATCCTTGGTGCTGGGGGCCTGTGTCAATTATTAACCTTCTTGTAAAGACAGTGGTAGAAGTGCTAAGTCATTCCTCCACTGTCTGGCTACCATCGTTCACAATGACGCCACCCTATATGATATATTTGAATTATTTATTTTCGGGAGGATCATATTAAGAAAATACATAGGATAGAAGTCCAAAAGATTTTCATCTCAATTCATGTTGCCGTACATTGTCTATACAAAAAACTATACAGCAAATTTCAATTATGTTTAAAACATACCCTGAAAATATCAGCTCATTTACACAGAAAGGTAGACTTAAAGTTACTCTTCGTTCGAAAAAAAGTCCTTCTAGAATAAATTGACATTTTCCAGTCTCAAGGATTGAACTATTTTCAGCCTCTGCTGGTGTTACACTATTTACTAGCAGACTAAACTATCTATTTCTGAGAAAATAATATCTATCTATATCTATAAAAGAAAGCTGTCTGTATGTGTGTATGTATGTATGTGTGTATGTGTGTATTGTGTATGTATGTTCTTTATACAAATCCACACCGTTTGACCGAGAAACCTGAAATTTTGCACATAGGTCCGCTTGGATCAGGAAATTCTTCTAGGCTAGATTATATCTCCCTGAGGTTAAGCTACAATGAGTAAGGATAAAAATGGATGGGTGACGCAAAAAAAATGCACGTTTTTTGACATAAATGACATTTTTTCTCGAAATTTGTCGCGACGACCTATCAACTTAAAGCGAGAAAGTTTTAGGCAAGGGTTTGAGCTTTCAATTGACATATCGATCGCGAATTTCTGATGAGCCGTTCTTGAGCTACGCCGGGTAAGGTAAAAAAATGGATGGGTAACATGTAAAATATTCACGTTTTTTGACAAAATGACATTTTTTCTCGAAATTTGAAGTGACGACCTATCAACTCAGAGCGAGAAAGTTTTAGGCAAGGGTTTAGGCTTTCATTTGACATATTGATCGCGAAATTCTGATGAGCCATTCTTGAGCTACGCCGGGGAAGAACAGAAAATAGATGGGCGACAAAAAATATTCAGGTTTTTTTTTCAAACCTAAATGACATTTTGTGTGTGTGTGGTGGGTGTGTGTGGTGTGTGTGTGTATGTGTGTTGTGTGTGTGTGTTGTGTGTGTGTGGTGTGTGTGTGTGTGGTGTAGTGTGTGTGTGTGGTGTGTGTGCGGTGTGTGTGTGTGTTGTGTGTGTGGTGTGTGTTGTGTGTGTGGTATGTGTTGTGGTGGTGTGTGTGTGTGTGTGTGTGTGTGTTGGTGTGGTGTGTGTGGTGTGGGTGTGTGTGCGTGTGGGTTGTGTGTGTGTGTGGTGTGTGGTGTGTGGGTGTGGTGTGTGGTGTGGTGGTGTGTGTTTGTGAGTGGTGTGTGGTTTGTGGGGTGTGGGTGTGTGTGGGTGGATGGGTGTGTTGGGTGTGGTGGTGGTGGTGGTGTGTGTGTGTGTGTGTGGTGTGATGTGTGGGTGTGTGTGTGTGTTGTGTGTGTGTGTGTGTGTGTGTGTGTGGTATGTGTTGTGTGTGTGTATGTGTGTTGTGTGTGTGTGTGTGTGTGTGTGTGTGGTGTGGTGTGTGCGTGTGTGTGTGTGTGTGGTGTGTGTGCGTGTGGTGTGTGTGTGGTGTTGTTGTGAGTGTTGGGTTTGTGGGGTGTGGGTGTGTGTGGATGGTGTGTTGTGTGTGGTGGTGGGTGTGTGTGTGTGTGTGATGTGTGTGGGTGTGTGGTGTGATGTGTGTGGGTGTGTGGTGTGATGTGTGTGCGTTGTGTGTGTTTGATGGGCTGGCGAAGCGGCGGGTGTAACCCGCTAGTAAGGCCCGTATTTTTGAACGACCCTAAAACAAATTTAGTGTGAGTGGTCCGGATACGCATGCGCAGTGAATCATATCAGCCACAGAGACAGAATTTATTTTGAACTTAAGTCTTGAACGCTTCTCACAAATCTTGAGCGCTGCTCAGCGCATGAGCAGAAAGCAGTCGATCACAACATTTTCCCATTTCAGCCAGAAAGATGTATATATAAATATACATAAACAGCACGTTTCTTTGCATTTCCAATCAGCTGACCCTAAGAGCCCGTTCACACCAAAACAGTTTTTACTGGAACAGTTTTTTTACTGTGTCCAGTAAAAAAACTGTTTCTCAGAGTGCGTTCACACAGGCTACAAACAGTATTTTTACTGGTCCTACTTTTCCATGCTTTTCTTTATGTTCATTCGTGATAAAGCCTTTGAACGTGATGGATGTGAATACATTAATGCTTTTGTACTGGTACCGGCAACGACAACGAAGGAATAAGAGAAGATGGTGGAATCATCCCATAGTGGCACAAAGGTATCAAAAAGGAGCATTTCTAAATTTAATGTGTGAATTAAGAAGGGACCATGTGAAGTTTTTCAATTATTTTCGAATGTCCGCCGCTTGATTCTATAACATTTTTTGATTGGGCGTACCATTTCCAAGAAAATTGCAAATTTTCAATGAAAAGCCGGAAAATCGGGGAAAATTGGCCGGAAAAATTGGCCGATTTTTACGATTTTGTTCCGGGTGCGTACTAGGGCCGAGTTGCATATACGTGCCAGATTTCATCGCTCTAGCTCTTACCGTTCTCGAGATATTTTGTATACATACATACATACATACACACACACACACATACATACATACATACGAACAGACTTTTTGATAAAAGTTACTTTTTTGGAATCCTGAGCTTCTAATTCGTCCAGAAATGTTATCAGCTCAATTTTCGAAAAATGGACCGAAACCAATACCTTCTATACCTATATAGGTAATAGAAGGTAAAAATACGATAATAAATAAATAATTGTTCTCAACACTTTTGAAAAAAAACACAAAAATCTGTATTTATTTTAATTACAAATAAATAGACACGAATTAATTTTCATTCGAAAAATACGATATTATAATTAGGTAGTTATGTACACGAAGGTTTCAGAAACAATAAAAACTGTGCCGACTGCAGTGTGAACATCTCCATTTGATTGTACAACCGACTGGATGTAGAAACAGTTTTTTTACTGGGCCAGTTTTTCTACTGTTTCCGTTTCTAGTGGCAAAATCTGATGTAAAAATCTGTCGATCCAGTTTTTTTTACTGTTAACAGTAAAACGTTGCCGATGTGAACGGTCTCATTTAAATGTATGCGCCACTCAGTAAAAATACTGGACCAGTAAAATTACTGTCCCAGTAAAAAAACTGTTTTTAGTCGGTGTGAACGGGCTCTAAAAATGAATGAAATTTGTTGAAATTCTGAAGTGTCGGAAATCGGCACTTTACAACTGCCGGTGATTTCTCATCGGTATTTTTGAAATTCGTGAAGACACATTATACTATTTTTTGGAAGTGATTTTACTTCCTTATATTATTGTATTTCATTCAAATATATATCCTTTTCAACAAATTTCATAATTATACTGGCAATATTCGAGAATCAAACAAAACGCTAATTTTGCACCGCCAAGAAAGAAAGAAAACCTTTTTTATATACCTACGTATCCATGTATTTACTTTGGAAAGACGAACATCTTTCAAGAGGTATCCTTAATTTTGAATGGCCTAATAGAACCTGAAGGACAAGCAAGACATCTGATGAAGAAAAAAGTTTGCTAACAAGTAGTTTGGACAAACTAATTTACAATAGACATGTTGTATAAATAAATGTCAAAGACACTCACTGACCACTGACCACTGACCACTGACCACTGACTGATCATCGCTCTACAGCCCAAACCGTAAGTCCTAGGAAGCTGAAATTTGGTAGGTAGCTTTGTCTTATAGTCTAGATGTGCAATAAGACGGGATTTTTCGAAACTCCCACTACAACACCTGCCATTGGCGAAAAAGGATTTTTTGCTTTCACGGCCATGCCTCGGCCCGCAAAGCGGGCGACAGCCCGCTAGTGTTGTATAATTATATTGAAAGTTAAATATTTGTCATTATTAATAATATTCTAAATATTAAGAAAAATATTATAATATATGTATCTTTTAATCAAGTATCTGCAAAAAAATATTTTTACTGTACCCTCCTCATTTTAGAACAAAGGTAGCATTTACCTATCTCGTTTTTTTCATATTACGACGGGGGTTTTACCCTCCGATCGTAGGAAACATACAAACTTTCTACCCACATTAACTTCAGCCAGCCTGGGTTGGGCCGAAATGCCAGCATCACGAAGTCTTCACCCGGACGTTGTTGATTAACTTTGGTAGTCCCACGAGAACAGGTGCATTCACCGCGCAATCAACGCTGGCTCTATCTGGTTTATTTGTGATGTTATATCACAACGTATGTCAGGTGATTGACGAAATTTCAAGTAACATATATTATTCATTTTTTATTCTCGTATTTCACAAGTGTTCGTCTCTACCAATACTCATTTTTCCTCTCAAGGTATTAGTGAACCACGTAACATCCAAAATACAGATATAAAAAAGTCTAATTCCTCCGGAATTCGAACTCAGCTCATTCGAACTCAGCTCAGTGGTCTGGTGCGCTAGACCACTCAGACACTGTGACTCCTGACACCGTCGAGCATAAAAAGTATTTGAAGGGCTCGGGAAATCATAAATAATGAGTACATTTTTTAGATACCTGTGTAGAAAATATGTAGAATGCAAAACATTGAAAAGAGAACATTGGATATGTGATAAAACAATGAATTAACATTTTTTTTTTTTATTAATAAATTAATTCAATTATTGAACAATAGATAGCACAGTCTGAGTTGGACCGGGCATAGCTAGCATCAAGATTGTCCAAAATTTAGATAGTCACCCATCCAAGGCCTACATTCGCTGGTAGTTGCTTGACATCATTGACAGTACGAAAACTGGTGAACTCGACGTGTCATCGACACTCCTATCGACTCACAACGTGCCTGTGAGATATAAATTGTAGGTACTTCTTTCGCTGAGAAGGCTGAGATGGGAATAGTAATAATTATTTTCAATTTGGCTTCCATCTCGGAAAAAAAACTTGTTTAAACTATTCAAAAGGATAAAGAAATTTAAAACTATTAAACAACAAGAATCACCAGACAAAAATTATTTTTGAAAAGATTAGAAAATGTAAACAATAACACAAATGATTTTCACACAGAGGTGATAATACCCTCTGTGTGAAATGGGCCATATTCAAAGAAAAATAGTAATTGCTCGTGAGCAAAGAAAAAGTTTGCAAGCTTTATTTTTAGCTTTGTGATGTACATATATCTTTTACTTCCATAGATACAAAAGCTTTTGATATTTGATAAAAGAAAAAACTCTTTATTGCACTCAAAACTCTTTTATTATAGATCGAAGCAACTCCTTTGGATTTCTTTTAAATAGGGCCCAATATTGCGTCTGTGCGGAAACTGAATCGAGAGAAACTGAGTCACAATTTGTGTACTTGATTGGCCAGAAAATTTTCAAAATCCCGACGGTTGTCCCTAAAGTAGTTTTAGGGACGTTCAAAAATACGGGCCTAAGGCCCGTATTTTTGAACGTCCCTAAAACTACTTTAGGGACAACCGTCGGGATTTTGAAATTTTTTGGCCAATTAAGTATATAAATTGTGACTTATGAATCTCTCGATTCCACTGAGATCATATAATATAGAGGGAACCTTACCTATCTCGAGTTGAACAGATTTATGCGTCCAACTTTGAACAGCTGATGGTCCCTCTTTCAACAAATCCCGGCTTCTGATTGGTTCAATTTATTTGAATTTTTTGTTTACTTCATGTAAAGGCGGACATCTAAACATCTTTAATTTTCACGTCAGATACCAACTCTTATATTACTACATAATAAGTAGAAAATAAGGAAAGTAAAAGAGGAAGAAAGACAGAAATTACTAATATGTAAGTATGAAAATAGTAAAAATATTATTTCAAAAGAATTAGGTAGTTTAGGTACCCACTCTTTCGCGAAAGAAAAATTACTACAAGTCCGGCATTGATTTTGAAATCAGCTGATAGTCCCTTTTGAACGCAAATCTTGATACATCGGGTTCCCTCTATGTTATATAACCTCAGTGCTCGATGCCGTTTCCGCACAGGCGCAATATTGGGCCCCATTCAAAAGAAGGAAATGTTTTTTCTTCCGAAATCCAAAGGAGTTGCTTCGATCTACAATAAAAAAGTTTTGAGTACAATAAAGAGTTTTTTCTTTTATCAAATATCAAAAGCTTTTGTTTCTATGGAAGTAAAAGGTATATGTACATCACAAAGCTAAAAATAAAGCTTGCAAACATTTTCTTTCCTCACGAGCAATTACAATTTTTCTGTGAATATGGCCCATTTGACACAGAGGGTATTTTCACCTCTGTGTGAAAATCATCTGTGTTATTGTTTACATTTTCTAATCTTTTCAAAAATAATTTTTGTCTGGTGATTCTTCTTGTTTAATAGTTTTAAATTTCTTTATCCTTTTTATGAATTTAAACAAGTTTTTTCCGAGATGGAAGCCAAATTGAAAATAATTATTACTATTCCGATCTCAGCCTTCTCAGCGAAAGAAGTACCTACAATTTATATCTCACAGGCACGTTGAATGTTGATACTAGTGTCGATGGCACGTTGAATTCACCAGTTTTCGGTCCGTCGATTATGATAAGCAACGTCCAGCGAATTCAGGACTCGGATGGGTGATAATTTAAATTTTGGACAATCTTGATGCTAGCTATTCCCGGTCCAACTCAGACTGTGCTATCTATTGTTCAATAATTGAATTAATTTATTAATAAAGAAAAATGTTAATTCATTGTTTTATCACATATCCAATGTTCTCTTTTCAATGTTTTCATTCTACTTATTTTCTACACAGGTATCTACCAAATGTACTCATTATTCATGATTTCCCAACCCCTTCAAAGACTTTTTATGCTCGACGGTGTCAGGAGTCACAGTGTCCGAGTGGTCTAGCGCACCAGACTTACATTGAAGTGAGCTGAGTTTGAATTCCGGAGGAATTGGACTTTTTTATATCTGTATTTTGGATGTTACGTGGTTCACTAATATCTGGTGTGGAAAAATGAGTATTGGTAGAGACGACCACTTGTGACATACGAGAATAAAAAATGAATATGTTACTTGAAATTTCGTCAACCTACCGGCATACGTTGTGATATAAAATCACAAATAAACCAGATAGAGCCAGCGTTGATGGCGCTGTGAATGCACCGGTTCTCGTGGGACCACCAAAGTTAAGCAACGTCCAGGTGAAGACTTCGTGATGCGGGCATTTCGACCCAACCCAGGCTGGCTGAAGTTAATGTGGGTAGAAGGTTTGTGAGTTTCCTACGATCGCAGGGTAAAACCCCCGTCGTAATATGAAAAAAAACGAGATAGGTAAATGCTACCTTTGTCCTATAATGAGGAGGGTACAGTAAAAATATTTTTATTTTGCATATATACTTGATTAAAAGATACATATAATATTTTTTTATTAATATTTAGAATATAATGACAAATATTTTAACTTTCAATAAATACAACATGTCTATTGTAAATTAGTTTGTCCAAACTACTTGTTAGCAAACTTTTTTCTTAATCAGATGTCTTCAGGTCTTTCAGGCTCTATTAGGCCATTCAAAATTAAGGATATCTCTTGAAATATGTTCGTCTTCCCAAAGAAAATACGTGGATATACGTAGGTATATAAAAAAGCTTTTCTTTCTTTCTTTCTTGGAGGTGCAAAATTAGCGTTTTGTTTGTTTCTCGAATATTGCCAGCATAATTATAAGGGATTATCACAAATTTGTTAAAAAGGTTATCTATTTGCTAAATAAATAAAATACAATAATAGTTAGGAAGTAAAATCACTTCCAAGAAATATTATAATGTGTCTTCACGAATTTCAAAAATACCAATGAGAAATCACCGGCAATTGTAAAGTGACCAATTTCGACACTTCAAAATTTCAACAAATTTCATTCACTTTTAGGGTCAGCTGATTGGAAATGCAAAGAAACGTGTTGTTTATTTATATTTATATCTACATCTTTCTGGCTGAAATGGTTTCTGCTCATGCGCTGAGCTGCGCTCAAGATTTGTAAGAAGCGTTCAAAACTTAAGTTCAAAATAAATTCTGTCTCTGTGGCTGATATGATTCACTGCGCACGCGTATCCGGACCACTCACACTAAATTTGTTTTAGGGTCGTTCAAAAATACGGGCCTAAGTTAATAAAAATGACGTTATACCTTCCAAAACACAAATAAAAGTAGAAACTTTTTTTATTTCTTAAAGCAGTAAACATGTTTTTTCCTCTTGCAGAATCTCTGATAAACTTGGATGAAGTTAAAATTATAATGGAGTGGTAAAGTTCCTGCTGATAATGCTGATATTGGTAATTTATTTTTTCATGCTGTCGGGTATCTTGTTGTTCTAATGCTTTTTGTTGTTTCTGATAGTCTTGGTATTAGGTTAGGTAGGTATTACATTATTGTTATATCAGTTATATTTTTTTTTTTTTTTTTTTTTTTTTTTTTTTTTTTAAATGATTCGACGGAGTTAAAGCTCCATTTATTACAAAAAACATAAAAATTAAAATATAATACAATAAAATACAGTTAACATAAAATAAAATAATATGGACATAATAATATAAAAATCTGGTGTAAACATCACACGACTTTCCTTATCATAATTATAAGGAATTGGAACAGGACCAAAAGCCACTGGTGACTCAAAGGTAACATTTAGCTAAAAATCAATATCAAATTCGTAATCAGCACCTCAAAATCATTGGATTTGATATGTCACAAGCCCCATCTACAATAAATAATAAAAAAGTTAAACAAAACGGGTCCCCCCCCAAAATACCGGTAAATTCGGGCCGAGGTCCAAAAAGTTCAAGATATCAAAAAAATTATTAGAATAGACCCCTATTATTTTTTAATCTAAGACATAGTTGTTCTCTAACTTTTTTTGTATCTTTAACCAATTCAAAGAAGCGGCGCTTGCGGCTAATATGTGCGGCTCTGCGGCCGTAGAATGCGGCCGATTTCAACCAAAAGTTTCGTGGTTCGTCTGGTGTATAAAATTAGTTTCCATACCAAATTTCAAGTCTCTAGCTCTTACCGTTCTTCAGATATCCTGTTCACACACACACAGACACACAGACAGACGCACGGACCAATGGCTGAAAACAACTTTTTTGGTATCCTGAGGCTATGATTCGTCCAGAAATGTGAAAAGCTGGGTAGGTCAAATTTTCGACGAATACAATACTTTCCTTATTTCCTTATTATAGGATAAGGAAAGTAAAAATTTACAAAGTTACAACCCAATCAAGTTAGGTCAAGTTAATTGGACACTAGTCAGTAAAAAAATGTAATAAATCACTTAAATGGCAGGAAAACAGATCCAGACCAGCATGACTGGCGATATTTCCAATTTTCTTCATTCGGTGAAGGGGCGAATGTTCACCTAGATTAGTTTTGTTTCCACCTAGAACAAATGTATCCTTTGATCTTGTGAATCTTGTTTTTATTTTTATGTTTAATTTACCAAGGAGTTCAGGAGAGTACACTTGATTATTTAAGATTTTATATATGAAAATAAGGTCTTGTATTTTTCTCCTGTTTTCAAGGCTTACTATTTCATATGTTGACATTATTTAATTTGTTATGAAAGGACATGACTTTACATTTGTCTAGGTTGAGACTCATCAAATTATCAGCACACCAGCCATGCAGGCACCGAACCGTTTCCTGCAAGATGTTTACATCGCCCACAGAATCAACCCGCATTGCTATTTTCATATCATCCGCGAAGAGCCACCCTCTGACATTGGGAGGGAGGATACCTACTATGTCGTTAATATAACAAAGGAATAGGATGCCACTCAGGTGACCACCCTGTATGCATCCTGATGGAACAAATATAGGTTCAGACAGAGATGGAATACTGTTACTGCAGTTTGGAGACGGGGATCTTATTTTCACAATTTGTTTTCTGTTCGAATGAAAACTTTCCAACCAGTTAAGTAGATTCCCGCCTATTCCTATTGATTTTAATTTAGATATGAGTATGTTGTGGTTTAATCTGTCAAAGCATTTGGAAAAGTCAGTATAAATACAATCAATTTGGCCACGATTTTGTAAATTCTCTGTGATGAATTCTGAAAAAGATATTAAATTTGTGGCTGTTGATCTTTGTCTCATGAAACCATGTTGTTGATCGATGATAACAGATGAAAGTAGTGGGTATAAGACTTGCGATACCAAGTTTTACAAAAGCTTCGGCAGTATAGAGCTGATACATACGGGTCTGTAGTTCTCAACAGAGTCTTTATCTCCAGATTTATGTATGGGGGTGATATAGGCTGTTTTCCAGCGCGATGGAAACACACCCAAGTCGAGTGATTTCTGGAAGAGCAATGCGAGCGGACCCGCAAGCGATGCGGCACATCTGATGAAGAAAATGGAAGGTATCTCATCCGGGCCCTTACACGCGTGCTGGGGAAGTTTACTCAGAGCGTTGAACACTTTCCATTCGGTGATATTAATCGTATTAATGTTCAATGGGTAACTATCATACAAATGTACATCTTTTTTGTCGGAAATTAAAGTAGAATAATTATTTGCGAAGTTTATAGCAAAGAGGTTTGATATTGCTTTTGGATCATTTGATTTTCTGTTTCCAAAGCTCATAACTTCAGGTAAATTACCTTTGTCTTTTTTACTAGCAATAAAGTCGAAAATTTGCTTCGGATTTTTATTTATATTGCGCTCAATTTCTTGAATATATTCCGTGTAGTCCCGGGATGAGATAGCCTTACACCTCCTTCTTAAGTGAGAAAATTCTTGGTAGAGGTGAGGGTAACCTAAAGATTTGAATTCCTTGTGTTTCTGTTTTTTCATAAAAATTAGATCTTTAAGCTCGGCACTAAACCAGACAGGAAACTTTGGTGGTTTGATTGTTTTAATTGGAATAAATTGATCAATACCTTCTTGCAAAATTGAATAGAAATTATCTACTAATGATTCAATATTTTTTTCTGCCTTATTAAACTTGTCTGAATCAAATGTTTTACTATAGAAAGCTGTAAGTTCATTATAAACGTCTGTTTTGTAATCACGAATAGAAGAGCTTTCGTTTGATATTTTTCTTTTAATTAATTTCTCCTTTTTCATATTAATATCGACAATTAACGGCGGATGTAAGTTATCTACATTAATTAAACTGTCATCACAAGATTAACTTTAGCGCAGTTATCTTTGTTTGTCAGAATAAGATCCAAAATCTTACCCTTAATGTTTCCTACCTGGTTAAGCTGTTGTAGAGCATGGAATTCAATACAAGACACAAGGTTGTCTGCTTTCTCATCATAGCTGACAATGACAGGATTATGAGTTATGGGGTCCCATGAAATATTCGGACAGTTATAGTCACCTACAAGTACAATAGGGGTATCTCGTTTGTATCTGCTGAATACATTGCTTAAAATATCAGAATATAACAGATAGTCATTTGATGGACAATTAGGTGGTAAGTAGATGGCTCCTAAGATCAAAGTCTGTCTATTAAATTTAATCTCAACAAATAAAATTTCTAGTTCATATTTATCAATGTTTATAATTTTTGAGCTATGTTTTTTATTTATCGCTATAATGACTCCACCCCCTCGTCCTACGCCTGGTCGGTTCCTATCACACCTGAATAAATTGTAGCCTCGGAATCCCAATTCTGCATCATTTATTTCGTTATTTAACCAAGTTTCACTCAAGACGTATGCATTATACTCATACAAAGGAATATTACAAGTGAGACTTTTCAATTTAGTTCTCAATCCACGGACGTTCTGATAATACACCTGGAAATGATTTTTATGATTATGATGACTATTGTTCGTCAAAGTTATGAGATTACGATGGTCTCTAGTTCTAACTTCTTGCTGTTGGTGAACATCACTGGTGTATCTGTATATAGTATTATTTACGTAACTATAGGACGAGCAAAGAGGAGTGACCTTATAATACGATAATACGGATAGTGAACTTCTAGATGGATGATAATTTTGAACATTATATCTATAACTACAGTCACCCTCATTATCTATATGAGAAACAAGATTTTGTTTTGTACTTTTATCAGTACTCGTCAATAGTTTGTTAGAAAGTTAGAAATAGTTATATCATTGAGTTGGTTTGATTCAAAAGCGGAAAACCCACTTGTTGGTTAGTACTAGTGAGAGTAGTGAGTAGCGGGCTGCTGTAGGTAGCATTCTGAGCAAAAGAATTTACGGATACATGTGCTAGTTGGTAGTAATTGCTGTTAACATGATTTGGTATGCACAGCGTGGAGTAAGTGTACGAAGTTTGGGAGTTCGTTCCAGCGGCATTGGACGTGTTATCATGGACGGCGGTTGTATCAGGAAACATCACGGTGTTGTTCATGACCTTTGAGAAGAATGATACCTCTCCGTTCGTCTCATGAAAGGGAGGCACGGGGTCTGTCAGGTCGATCAGCTCATCACAGATAACGGCGTCCTGATTGATTTCATCTTGGCGTCCATCGCACAGTGGCTCCGATAGCAGCCAGGTCTCGGGTTCAGGACATGCAGGTCGCACCGTTGTTGCCGGCTTCTCACCCACTATCATCATCTTGAGCTTGGAACATAGTTTACTTTTTCCCAGTTTCTTGAGGTATAAACCGTCCGCTCTGTAGTCTCGAGGTTTGATCAGTCTGGTAGGGTCTATGAATTTAGCGTGAGACATTTTGGATTTGAAATAATGCCTCAACTTCAGATTGAATCTTTTTATGTGGAAATTGAGTTTTCTGTGATCCATCCTCAGTGGCACCCCGACGACACAAACCAGATGACAGGTGTTGAACTTGTGTACGAGAATATCCAGGGCCCGCTGTATGATGGCCCAGTCTTCACAACACACGTCGTTGGTGCCACACATGATGACTGCGCAGTCCTGCTGGGTTGGAGTTACGAGTTGAGGGGAGCTGGCGTGCTGATTTGCCAAACCGTGAAATCCGACCCCTGGGATGAAAGTTCCTTCCGCACGACAGGATTCGGGAAATCTAGTTGTGAGTTCTTGCGCAAGGCCTCGCACATGACTATCGCCAATTATATGGCACGTTAGATTCTTGATAATCTTTGGAGGTTGCGATGGGGGCAGGGCTGAGGGTGGCGGTTGGGGTTGATTTTCCAGAATTGCAATATCTTTAAAATGTTTAGGGATCTTGTCATTTTTCACACACAAAAGTTTCTCATAATTTGAAATTTTGTTTTTTAGCTCGTTCAGTTCAATTTCTTGTTCTATTATTTTGTTTATCAATCCTTCTTTCATAGTGCACCAATCGGTGTGAGAGTAGACTCGGGACTCGCCGTTATCAAGCGATGTACCCGGTCCCGCAATAGCCATGTCATAGATACTGTCATTGGTAAGTGTAGGTACAGTGCCGAACGTTGGAACCTGAGAGGCGACTTGACATTCGGCGCTGGTGACATTGATTGTATTCTTTGGAGTTGGACTAGGTGTAGATTGACTAGTTTTAGCGATTGTGGGTTTCATTGCAAGAGTGTCTCTGAAGGATAATCTTGATACATTATTAGATGGCTTGGTCACAGACACCGGTTGCTTGGGTTGACATGTCTTCATAGTAGATTTGCCCACACTAGATTTTGATTTTGGAGTTCCAATATTTCCTCTTTGGATGGTTCGGGCATTAGTTCCATCCTTTGTTTCATTGCTGGTTTTGGGTTTCGTTACAGGTTTTTTTGAAAGCGAAGATCGACTATTTGTAGTTATGTTCGCCCTTTGCCGCAGATGTGCAGCTCTGGTCATCATAATGGGAGATGTTCAATACTCAGTAAGAGTTGCATGTACTTAATGCACCCAATAGACCCGATGTCATAGGGATACCTGAGAGCCGAGAGTAGGTAACAATGAGAACAGCAGTGGTTAGCAGTAGTAGTAGCAGCGTTGGACCATGACTAGCAGCAGTAGTGATATCGACTACTATGGTTATTATTATCACTATCGGATGGACTAGGGGTTTTGTACAGCAGTTACTTTAATTCAGTTTTTCGGAAAAGCACAAAACAGTACACAAAAACAAAAAACACGAAAAAGTTACGAAGAAAATCACAATAGTTTCAATATAAATCACAGATTTTTACGTTTAACATAAGTGTATTAACAATTTGAATATAATGTCAAGAGTAAATAAATTTACGTAGTTTTTGACTATCGTTTTCACCGCGTCGTAATAATTTAATAATTTAACAATATCTATATCTATAAAAGAAAGCTGTCTGTATGTGTGTATGTATGTATGTATGTGTGTATGTATGTGTGTTACAGACCTATCAAAACAAGAATTACCTCGAGCAGAAACCAAGAACAAGCAAACTTAGCAAACATAGGAACACAACCTACAACAACCATGACACCTACCCCAGAAGATACCAATTCATTCCTGTGTCCATGCAATAGAAACTTCATGTCAGCAGCAGGCCTTGCCAATCATCGACGTGCCAGAAATTGTACAACCATTGTAGATGAGGAAACATCGGAGCGATGAAATCCTGAATCATGTATGTGTGTATGTATGTTCTTTATACAAATCCACACCGTTTGACCGAGAAACCTGAAATTTTGCACATAGATCCGCTTGGATCAGGAAATTCTTCTAGGCTAGATTATATCTCCCTGAGGTTAAGCTACAATGAGTAAGGATAAAAATGGATGGGTGACGCAAAAAAAATTCACGTTTTTTGACATAAATGACATTTTTTCTCGAAATTGGTCGCGACGACCTATCAACTCAAAGCGAGAAAGTTTTAGGCAAGGGTTTGAGCTTTCCATTGACATATCGATCGCGAATTTCTGATGAGCCGTTCTTGAGCTACGCCGGGTAAGGTAAAGAAATGGATGGGTAACATGTAAAATATTCACGTTTTTTGACCTAAATGACATTTTTTCTCGAAATTTGAAGTGACGACCTATCAACTCAGAGCGAGAAAGTTTTAGGCAAGGGTTTAGGCTTTCATTTGACATATTGATCACGAAATTCTGATGAGCCATTCTTGAGCTACGCCGGGGAAGGCCAGAAAATAGATGGGCGACAAAAAATATTCATGTTTTTTTTTCAAACCTAAATGACATTTTTGTGTGTGTGTGTGTGGTGGTGTGTGTGTGTGTGGTGTGTGTGGTGTGTGTGTGTGTGGTGTGTGTGTGTGTGTGTGTGTGTGTGTTGTGTGTGTGTGGTGTGTGTGTGTGTGTGTGGTGGTGTGTGTGTGTGGTGTGTGTGTGTGTTGTGTGTGTGTGTGTGTGTGTGGTGTGTGTGTGTGTGTGGGGTTGTGTGTGTGTGTGTGTGTGTGTGTGTGTGTGTGGTGTGTGTGTGTGTGTGTGTGTGTGTGTGTGTGTGGTGTGTGTGGTGTGTGTGGGTGTGTGTGGTGTGTGTGTGTGTGTGGTGTGTGTGTGTGTGTGTGTTGTGTGGTGTGTGGTGTGTGTGGCGTTGTGTGTGTTTGATGGGCTGGCGAAGCGGCGGGTGTAACCCGCTAGTAGGATATAATAATAGCAACAAGGAAAATTATAGCAATTATGAGAGTAATAGTTATGATATGGAACAGAAAAAATAGTAATTATGTTATAAGAACTGTAGTTTCTGGGAGGTGTTCTCCCGCTCAACGACCGTTTCGCTTGATAATTATTCATAAGGGTTGGGTGGAAGAGATTGCCATAGGCAATAACCCCGCCCTTTAATTAAGACAATTGTATATATATTATATCTATGTTGTTTATTTTTTTTTCTTGTTTCTATTGTTTTCAATTTTGTATTTTATTCCTTATCATTACTTGTTTGTACATACGAGTACATAACACAGTCATGTCCTATTAATAAAGAATTCAATAATAATAAAAATAATAATTGTTCCTCCATTATACCTATAAGTTGTTTTTGTTAGCATAGTTCTTAATACAATATCTATTATAATTATAATTTATCATTGTAGTTCTTCTTACTGTTGTTAAAGTCTTATTATGATTACAAAGTTACCAAACTTGCAATTGTTTTTTACGTTGTTCTTTTATGCTCTGGTTGTTACCACAGCAACTATTTTTGTCTTTATTATTGCTGTAAGACTTGGTTTTTGTTTTCTTGATGTGTGGTAAGAAGATTATGTGTCGGGGCGTCATTGTGGCGCCCTCTCCTGCATAACAATTCAATAGGCGCCAATATCAAGTGAAAAACTGCTGGCAGAAAACTTTTCCTTCTCCGTCTCATATAATATATTTGATATAATATCATCTCCCTTTCCTTCGTTGTCTTCCTATCATATCTTTTGTTATTTTTCTTTTCTGTCTCAAAACATGCTTTATACAGGATGAAGTTTTGGAGCCCTCGAGATATTTTCAGAATATTTCGAGTTATTATTGAAGAGAGAGTTACATGTCATTTTCCATATTTCACTCCACATATTCTTAGTAACCCTTCTTGAAAATATACATATGTACATATTAACATATGTATTTGTAACGCATATACATAATAATATTTCCCCCCTAAATCTAAAATCATTTGTAACTTCTTCATAAAATTACTGTTATTATTTTTATGAAATGAACAGAAAGTTACATATGGTCCAGCATTTATTCTTTGTGTCGGTAAAATGTCTAATTGCTAAAAGTATGGGTAAAACTTATTCATTTAAAAGTGAGTACACACTTCTTGCAATATAATTGCCAATGAATGAACGAAACAAGCCCGTATGTCTTTGTTTTGGTTACCCTGTCTGCCACTGTTTGTTTACGTCTGCCTCAGTTTCAAAAGAGAACCCTTTTCTCTTCAAAACACATCTTTGTTATATTTTTTACCATCGGAAACGCTCTCGAAAGATTCTTCAAAGGTTTCAACTGTGGGAAATAATAGTGCCAGTCTACTCAGTTTTGTAAAATACTGCATTTGAGTTGCTATCTAAGAAAATATTGATGGTATTTTTTCAGTTATTTCCGTTCAACTTGTTTTTGTTTGATACAAGTGTAGCATTTATTATTCCTTATATAAAAATAAATCTGAGATTTGTAACAATAATTTTGAGTGAGGTTAATGTGGGTAGCAGTTTTGTGAATTTCCTGCGATTGGAGGGTAACAACCCCTTCGTTATATGACCATTCAGTTGAAAGCGACGTTAAAAAAAAAAAAAAAAAAAAAAAAAAAAAAAAAAAAAAAAACATTTAATTTACTATCGATGGATGATATGTTTTTCTATGTTGAAAATGCTAAGGATGTCATGTTGAGATTTTTTTTATTATTAATATTTCACCTAAAGCGGTACCGTAATCAGTTGACCCATGTCTCAAGTAAACATGACTGTTTATAATGATATTAAAATAGAGAGGTTAGTTGATAGCATGGATATTCAGAACCATTATCTGCTGATGAGAGCCAATAAGCTCGAAACAGCTGTCCAGGTATGTTCTGATATTCATGTACATTTACAACTTCTCACTATCCCTCCGTAGCTCAGTGGATAAGAGCATTGGTAACTGGCCCGTAGGTTGCGAGTTTGACGTGGATGTACAGATTGTACATGTAAAGTACCCAGGAGTAATTCCGGCGCACAGTTATACCTTCTTTAAAAAAAAACGTCTATCCCACTTAAAATGAGGTACATATTTGGAAAATTGTTGCAAAGGGTTTGGTGGAAGAGATTGCCTTGTAATCTTTTTTGTACCTTACATGATGTCTTATTATAATAAAGAGCGCGCGATTAGCTTATTGGTTAAGCACATGGGTTCGATCCCCGTGCGGACAAAAATTTGTATTCTTAATTTGGTTACCATTGTTTGTAAGGGAGACCTTCCGGTGGGCTCGTGTTGACCCAGCAACTAAATGAGAAGTACTGTGTCACTTCTCGCCCATCAGAGGGGAGGCATACTATGGGATAGGTAGGCTACAACACAGACCACAAGAGTCTACAGTAGCTCCTGTTTCATGGCTACGAAATAAAAACAGCTGTGAAATACTCATGTTTAAAAAAAATGAATAAATAATTTAATAACGATAATAATAGTACTAATAAGGATCTCAAAAACAGACAAAGTCGCGCAAAAATAATGAATTTTTTTCAACACATGTCTGCCACAATATTGCACCAGATGCTCCAGTATTGTAACTTTGATAACCCTGAAGATTTTTCACCATAATATATGAAATATATCTTCCACAATATTGCACCGGAGCAAACCAAGAATATCTGAAACATAAACACCATTAAAAACATTCTTAACCACCACGAGGTTTACCTTAATCCACCAGACCCATTTACCTCAGTCCACCAGACCCATATCTACCATTCCGAGATGTTTGCAGGAACCATTACGAAGATTTAAACTAACACCTTGAACTGAATGGTTGCCATAATTTTTGGCTAGTAATATTATTTACCTTTATCACCTTCATATTCATGCACTTAGTCGTTATTATAGTTTTAAGTAGCGGGGCATTAGCTGGTTATGCTACCAGAGCACTTACGAGCAGGAACCTCTGCAGGGAGTTGCGAAGGAGGTGACAGTTCACGGAGGAACTTTTATCTAATAAATGAAGAAAAGAAAGAAAAAAGGGTTGGGTGGAAGAGATTGCCACAGGCAATAACCTCGCCCTTTAGGTAGGACATTAGCTTTATTCTCTTTTTTTGTTCTTGTTTCTTTGTTCAATCTATTTCTTTTTTCTTTATAAATTCATTGTATTTTACTGTATATATTTTGTCTTACCTAAATAAAGCATAATATAATAATAATAATAAACCAACCTCCGTCCTGAAACTTGATCGAACAAACGGAAAGTAAAACCGCTGTCCTAATATCCAATAAAGACAGGAATTTTTTTTAATGATTTTTTTTTAAAGAAGGTAATTGTACCCCAAACCACTTTTGCATTACTTCAGGGTAACCTTTACATGCATGCCACTCCGGAAACGGAAAAAATCCAAGAGAATTTACCGCTCCGGCCGGAATTTGAACCCCTCAATGGGTCAGCAACCACTGAGCCACGGAGGTCGGCTACGTAAATATCAAATCTTTTGATATGAAAAGTAGGCTTGGCCATTTTTTAAAACTTCCATATAGTCATTTACACAAAAGGGCGGTTACCTATTGCTCCGATTTAATGACTTTCTGTTCAAAATTGAAATCGGATATCAAAAAGGTACATACCTATTGCTCCGAAAACTGCCAAAAAGGTATAGTCCTATTCCTCCGATAAAGAAAATGGAAAAGAAAAGACAAAAATTGAATTTAAACGTTTTTTATCTTTATTTTTAAAATATTTTTAAATACAAAATACATTTTTTTTTGTTATGAATACAAAATACACAAAATAAAAATAAAATACTCACTTCTTGGATTTTCTATAGTGCCAAGAAACACTTTCTAAGTAATCAAATTTGGATATTTTACCTTCCTTGTATTGCTCAACTGTAGACTTCATAAGGAAATATTTCTTTGTTTTGCCCTTGGTAATCTTGGTAAAACTTTGCGCCTGGCCTTGTAAATACTTCGCTTGACCAAATATACATCCTTCAGATCTAATGTCTTACTTTCTGGGTGAACATCGATCAAAGCTTTTTTTATGACTTTACTTGGAAGTTCATATGCGTCTTCCGACGCTTTTCTTTTAGCACAATCTCTCAACTCTTGCCTTAATATGTCTTTATCACTGGGAGGTGAATGTTGATGAACTATATTTTCCTGTGTTATTTCCGAATCACATACAGTTTTTACAAATGATGAACAATAGGTATACATCATAGTTTACTACCTGCAACATGAAATCGGAGGAATAGGTATGCGGAGCAATAGGTACCTCATTAAATCGGAGCAAAAGGATGCTGCCCACACAAAATAATGTCTGAACAAACATGAATGGGTAGACCCAACATAAATATCTTATGCTAAAGGTGGATGGATTGGACTAGGGCGTCCTTCAAAGTCTTCCTGCACAATATCACTCGTCTCAAGGACACGGATACATGAACTATCTATGAGTTGATAAATCCCTATCATGCATGAAAACATCCCTGACAGTAACGAAACGTTATTAAGTAAAAGCTCAAAGTATTTAGCTACTTATCGCCATATACTTATTCAGGTATGTATATCATATACTTCAAGCACCTATGTACATATTTGGCTCCTCTATTTGCCATGTACTTCTGTTTCGAAAGAAGTGGAGCAGTTTCCAATATATTTCATTTTCCAGGGATCCCCCAAAAAACACTCCGTGTTCAAATAGTCGTCAAGTGTTGGAATGATTAAAAAGAACTGATATCAAAAACGTCAATTTTCTATGTTTGAAGGAATTATTTTTCACATAATTAGTCTCTTGATAATTCAAGCAAAATAATAGCCTCACAACAACAACACACCTTTGAGCAAACTTCGATTTGGTATTTTGAGAATTTAACCAAAAAATAGCCACACAACAAAACAATGCTCTTGTAAGAACAATGGTTCTGTAATTATGCAACATTGTTCTTACAAGAGCATTGTTTTGTTGTGTGGCTATTTTTTGGTTAAATTCTCAAAATACCAAATCGAAGTATGCTCAAAGGTGTGTTGTTGTTGTGAGGCTATTATTTTGCTTGAATTATCAAGAGACTAATTATGTGAAAAATAATTCCTTCAAACATAGAAAATTGACGTTTTTGATATCAGTTCTTTTTAATCATTCCAACACTTGACGACTATTTGAACACGGAGTGTTTTTTGGGGGATATCACTACTTTTTGATTTAATTGATTTTCCTTTGATAGATGAAATAAAAACTAATCAACAATCAACAGATAAAAAAGAAGACTTTAATTTAAGGATGTTGCGATACGCAGTAATATTATAAGACTATCATATAAAATGTTGGGTAATTTATATTGAAGTACGAGTAGTGAGGTGACACTACCTTGTTTAATGAAAAAAGTTATAATGAGTTGCATGCTCGAAAATTATATTGTGACCCAAGTACTATTCTGTAAATAATTACAATTGCAAGGAGAAAAAAAAGATAGAAAAAAAACCTTGAAAAGATGCTGAAAGAATATTTCATAGTACATGCTGAAGAGAGGACAAATATTGAGATAACAGGTGTACTCGTATTCCTTATTTGAGTGACACTAGAGCGTTCAGCAATTTTGTTGATCTTTTCAAATTTTGAAATCCACTGCCGAGGTTCACTAACAGAAAAGTACCCCTTTTCAGTATTTTTGGCAATAATTAGAGATGGGTGATATCGAGTATTTCATAGAACTGGTACTTCAGTAATCGATTACTTAAAAGTACCGAGTATTTATCCAATTACTTTTGTACTTGGTTTTTGAGGTTATGAGAGCGGATGTAAATGGAATAATGGATTTGAGTAATCACTCAAGAACCAAGTACAAAAGCACTGGTTCTTTCATTATTCAGTACACTAACTAAATCTCACAATTTTGCATTCAGAACGTTTACAGGAGATAAATCTCGGTTCACAAAATTTGTTGGGTGTTTTAGTTTCAAGTGTTTCAATAGATTAGAAGCTCCACCTCCTATTTAAAAACTGAATTACATAATGTACATTTCTCTAAACCGTTCGATTGTTTGACAAAGAAGTTTCAAATAGAAAGAGAAAAATAATAGGACACCGACAGCCTAAATATTATTCATAGATAATATCGGAATAATTAAGTACCTCTCTCTGCTGTACCCAGTTCTAGAGATGGATATTTGGGTAGTATTGTAATTGTAATACCGAGTATTTCATAGAACCGGTACCCGGTATGCTACCCGGCCCCGGTGTGTAATACCAAGTATTTAATAGAACCGGTACCCAGTACGGTACGCGGATCCAGTGTGTTATACGGTCGCCAGTGTTGTGCACGTACCCGTACGGGGTACAAAAAAATTGTACCCTAGCAAAATTTTGTACCCGGTATGGGTACGGGTACCTAATTTTATTTTATGCCCGGTACGAGTACTTTTGTAACAGTACCCGGTATTTTTGGTACTTTTCGGGTACGTTATCCTTATCTATAGTAATAAGATTTGTCTAAATTATTTTAACGACCAAACTAAATAAAATACCAAATTAGTAGTTAGCCTTTAATGAGGTCTTGAACACCAAGTTTCAGGTTAAAAGTCTAGTAAGCTAGATTTTAGTATTATTTAAAATTACTATTAATGTTAATTTATTATTATTATCACAATCAGGAAATAAAAAAATACATTTATTAAAAATAAGGCTTACTCCTTTTTAATTTAATTATGAATTTGTGAACAAAAAATAACTAGAATGTAGAAAAAATAGTATTCTACCATATACTCGTATGTAAAACAAATTTGAAGAAAATCGGTTAAGTGGTTTTGGAGATACAAATGATATAGTCGAAAAAATCAAAATTGCCACGTGTATAGTTGTATACAATGTGAAACAATCACGAGGAATAATTGTGTCCATAATTGGCAGTGTTTTTTTTATTTATATTTATATATATGGTACATTTTTGTAAATTTTGAATGAGATCTATGTAATACAAAAGTATTGATCCAAATAAATGCTTTATTTGGACTGTCAGTGGCCAGCGTAATAGTTGTATCTACTGCCCGTAGTCTAGATATTTCGAATTCGATTCCCGGTTGTTGCAGAAAAACGGACAACTCTGTTTCGTGGTTTTGTTTACAATACAACTTCTTCTCCAGTTCAAAGCACTTCTCTGATGACTGATAATTCTTCCTTTAATCCTTTATCTTTCCTAAAAAATAATATAACCCATACACAACCAGACGAAGATTTTTTGCTTTTACCATGCAATGCTATAGAAGTAATGAAAATAGTTTCATTTTTCCCTAGTAAAAATTCTAGTGGAGAAGACGCTGTTTCAATGGCAATCATAAAGGAAATTATTGATCTCATAGCTGAACCACTTGCATTCATATTCAGTTGCTCATTTACCTCAAATTATTTTCCTTCATTGTTTAAAACATCAATTGTAGTCCCTATTCATAAAAAAGGACCCTTAACAGATCTTAATAATTATCGCCCTATCTCCTTACTTAATAACTTCGCAAAAATCCAAGAGAAAATAGTTGCTATGAGATTAATAGAATACCTCGAAAACAATAATCTTTTGGCAAAACAGCAATTCGGGTTCAGATCAAAAAGATCTACGTCCGATGCTGTTTCTTCCTTCTTACAACAATTAGACGAGATTCACTATTCCTCTAAATCTCATATAGTTGGTATTTTCTGTGACCTTTCCAAGGCCTTTGATTTCGTAGATCACAGCATACTTTTATCTAAAATGCCATTCTACGGAATCAGAGGTCCTACACAGGCTTGGTTTAAATCCTACCTAACGGAGAGAAATCAAAGGGTGAAAATTCCTAACCTCCATAATAATATCCAATATAATGTCTTTTCATCAAAATTGCCAATTAAACATGGTGTGATTCAAGGGTCAACCCTAGGCCCCTTACTTTTCCTACTCTTTATTAATGACTTGGTTAGTTGCTCAACATCAGCAAAATTTGTTCTCTTTGCTGATGATACTTCAATACTTGTGAGTGGAAACAGTCACCAGGAAGTGTTAGAAAAAGTCCAAGAAACTCTATCTGTCATATCACAATGGTTCATCACTAATAAACTACGTCTTAATGCAGATAAAACTACTTATATATACTTTGGACCACAACCATATAATCAATTACAGGCCATCTCACATTCTAATCTCGTTATATCCCCATCAGAGGAAGTCAAATTTTTAGGTCTTATACTAGATTCAAGGTTGCGCTGGAAATCCCACATTCTATATCTTAAACCTAAACTTGCATCTGCAATACATGCAATAGCTTAATGAGCTATGGAATTGTATATTGGGGGTTTGCAATAAATGCAAGTGATATTTTCATGCTACAAAAACGAGCGGTGAGGAGCATATTTAACCATCGACCTACTGTTTCTTGTGCACCCATATTCAAAAACAACAATATCCTAACATTCAGAGCACAACTAATACTTGACACATGTTGCCTCATTCATAAAATGTCAGAACACCTTACAAGACATAGAGATATACACAACTACAATACACGACACAGAAATGACATAACAGTAACAACAAACAATATATTTGATAGATCTTTTCTGAAGCAAGGAATTCAACTTTATAATTCCTTGCCAGATATTATTAAACAAGAAAATAGAGATCACTTCAAAGAACAACTTAAAATAAGACTTATTGATATTGCCCCATACAAAATAGAGGAATTCAGGTGGTAAAATGGGATCCAGGGGTAAATAATGTTTGGTCCCTTTTACTCCTTTTCCCCCTTTTTTACCTCAGTCTCTTCTTCTCATCTCTCCTTTTTACTTCTCTTCTTTATTTTTCCTTCCAATTTATTGGTTCATTTTTAATTGAATTTTAATGAAAAAAAAAAAAAAAAAAAAAAAAAAAAATGTGTAAGACGTACCTACAATGTATTATTATTACACAATAAAATATTTGATTGATTGATTGATATATTATGTACCAGTGTACATGGTAGGTAGATGGAAATTCGATCTTGGTAAAATAAAGAGGGAAATGAAAGTGCCGCGTATTATTGTATGTTCCGAAATTGCCTCTTACTATGGCTCTAAGAAATGTTGACCCATATATTTGCCTAACTTCGAGTTACTAAACATGGTGTCAATTCAGCATAATCAGTAGGTAGATATAAACAGAAGTGAGAAACTATACCAGATATAAATTTAATAATTATAAATTAATAAGCAAGCATATATCCATGGAATATACCCTGAAAATTTCGGCTCGATTGGACAAAAAAAGCAACTTATATCATGTTACATACATAGGTAGATGGATAATTAGATAGTTACATGTGACAAATCAATGTTGATCGAGTTAACCACACTCACTTCGTTCGAAATTAAACGGTCATAGGAGGTTGACTCAAACTACCAACTACTGTTTTTTTTTCTCACGAGGAAACCGGACATCCAAAGTACAGAGTAAAAAAAAATCTACCTAGCCGGGATTCGAACCCAGGTCACCTTGCAAACTTTGTGTTTTACCTACACCAGTCGACGACCACAGAGACTGCTCAATACATAATATTATTTTATTATAATTTATCATTGTTTTGATCTACATTAATCAATATTTTTCCTCTTACTGGCCAATATTTTATACACTTCTCATAATATACATAGACCTAGTTTACCTCTTGATGTTGAAATCTTTTAATGAAGTTATAGAACGTTATTATTCCCATTCTGATAAAACGGTCTGCTGGCAGCTTGGATGAAGCAAAGACGATTATGCCCCACCCATATTTTAAGTTCTATGTGAGGCGAAGATTTTTTGTTACTCTCATAAATCTAAATTCAGTTTTTTCTTTTTATGTCTCACACTGTCGCTGATTTTTCTAAAATTTTATTTACATCGTAGTATAATTCTGCGTAATTAGATCTTTAGAAAGGACCTTCAGTCATCAACTTGGGATAACTAGGCGTGGCTCCAGGGTTCATTATAGATATTCCTGTAGAGGGCTTTAAAGACTTTTCTACTTGTTTCAACCATCTGAAATTAAGTGATCTCATTCCCTTTGACTAGACCTTTCTAAAAACACCAGAAATACATCTCTAGGATAACAATAGACGGCTCTGGGCTCCAAAATAAGTATTCCTTTCAAAGGCTATAACTCAAGTTTGGTCCAGTGTAATACTTTGGTTATATTTTTATATTTTTTACTATGATAAGGCCTTTCGAAAAATACCAGAATCGCAGCTCCAAGATAACCAGGGGCGGCTCTGTGCAACTTTCCAGTTTTATTTTAGAAGGCTATATCTCCTATCCTATAAAAAATAAATACTTGAAACTATAAAAGGTATGCAGAAATAAAAATTCCCTATCCAAAAACGTAGCTCACGTCTTTCCACGACAAGCACACATTGCTGTACCCTTGACAGAAAATTGGTCTGAAGAAAAAAAAAACCTGTATGAATATTTTCATGAAATTCAAGATTTTCGGCGTGGCCAGAAAACGACTTTAACTGTACGTAGGAACCTCGCGCTTTCGTGAAACACAATCTATTTTCGCGTCTCATTACGAATTTGAAATAAAAATTGATAAAAGTTAGCGGGAAGTGGGCGAAAACAATAAAACAAAATACATATAAACTCTGTTTCGTGTTAATATAGGCCGGGTGGCTGGCGCTACTTGACGAGCGCTCGCCCCCCGGCGAGCTTGATATGAACTTATTATTATGATGCAATCTTCATCCTCCTTAACCTCCTTTCCTTTACCCTCTGCATTTACCCTCCAGGAGATTTACCCTGGAACTGAATCTATGTAACGATCAGTTGAGGTTTTAACTTGACTTTTTATTACGAGAAAAGATGTATCACATTTGAATAAAAACACAGCGATGTGGTTTGTTGAATCTATAGCATTCTATAGCAATGGTAAAGTCTAAGAAATAATGTCTCTGGGTTAGGTGACAGTAAATGCTTTGAGTATGAATCTCGTCTGGTGTTTATCTTCATGAAGTGTGCTTTATTATTATTATTATATAAGACTTTTTTGGTAAACTACATGATACATTCTGCAACATAGAAAAAAAAAGAACACAATAGAATATGTATAGTGATTCAAGGGGCGAGGTTAAAGCCTGTGGCTTTCTCTTCCACCAAACTCCTTACTATCACTGATGTTATGTAATGTTCAGCAGAGTTAGGAGGAGTCATTATGGCTATTTTTGGCCAATAAAAAACACACTTTGTTATAACAAGAGATTTTATTTTTTTTATTACATGTTCACATTATTCAGATTATATGTAGATCTTAATCTGAATGATGTTATCTCATATAACTAACTAATGTATTTAGGACATCTAGGTTCATATGATTTCCATGTAATTATTGAACCAAGAACATACTTATGTACTTTAAATATACCTCCTCTATCTTCAGAAAAGCATACAAACCATCCATCCTCTCCTGAAAAAAAAAGAGATTAAAACATTTCTCAGTCCTGAGAAATGTTTTAATTTCTCAGTCAATTGCTTTCCATTATCTCTGGGATTTCACTTTGCTGAAACTACTTTGTATGGAGCTGTCTGCAAATATTTAGAGTTGGGTCTAGACGGAGCTTGTTGTGTTGAGTGCCCCTTTGGACAGGCGTGGCAGACTGCACTCAGATACTTAGTTGGTGGGTTAACAAGAAAATGCAGGGGGCTGTTGTAAGGAGTGGGTGTCAGAATGTCTAAACGAGGTTTTATTTTATTTTTGTTGTTGTTGTTGCTTAACTTCTTATCAAAATCTACTCAGGTGTTTCGAGTCGGAAGTTTTACCCCCCATTCACTGGAAACCTACAAATCTTATTGAGTTAATTGATAGCTCAGTGGTAAAGGCGGAACCCTATGTATCTAGAGATTCCAGATGTCGCGGGTTCGGAACCCAGCCGGGATATGACAAGTTGTCCTCCCATTTGGGAAATTTACCACATGATAATGCGTCTTGGGCTTACTGCTGGAATAATGGGACTTAATAGTCCTAATCACCGACCTCAGTAGCTTTATTGTCAAGGCGGCTTTCTTGTAACCTGGAGGTCGGTGGTTCAAATCCCGGGATTCAGCGTATATTTAGTAAAGCGAGTTTGAATGGTTGTGATATCACAAAAGTGTTTAACACAAATATGATAACTTTTTTTCTTAATAGTCCTAATCGGGCAGTATAAATAAGGCGATATTACCTATTATTATTATTGCTGTATGCCCTGACAGTCTGTCTTTAGAAGTCACTTTTCTTCAGCCCTGCTGTCGCCACGTGGAGTCCAGATTGAATAATACATAGAAATCAGAGTAGGTATTCGCTTGTGCCTAAGAAGTTATTCTGCCAAAGCAGAGAATTTCTTCGCAACAGGATTTGTAGCAATGATTTTCTTTTCTAGGAACTTCGGTGTTGAAGTGTGTAGACTTCGACATACCTAGCATAGCTGAAAGATTGAAATATAATCTTCGTAGAAATGCAAGGAATTTCGATGTCGTCCACACGATGGTATGATAGATTTATGGTTACCTATTCATAACACTTATTATTATTATTATAATAATTTATTGATTTTGAAATGTCTTGGACAATAGCTTCAAATTATAGGAAAATCCACCACACTGTGTTAATTATTACCTGATTCAATCACACAGTTGAATCAGATGTAAATGCATTAAAAACAAAAAACAACAAAGAAAACTGAAAATAGTGATAAATAGATACCTATATATAGATAAATAGATGAAAAATATGTTGATCATTTTGATAAAAATAAAAGTAAAAAAGTAAAAGGGACAAAGAGACTGAAAGAAAGGAAAGAGAGAGAGAGAGAGAGAGAGAGAGAGAGAGAGAGAGAGAGAGAGAGAGAGAGAGGAGAGAGGATATGGAGCGAGGAAAAATAGATAAAGAAAGGGAGAGAAATAGAAAGAAAGGGAAATAGAGAGAGAGAGAGAGAGAGAGAGAGAGAGAGAGTGGTAATAGTGAGAGGGGTATAGATAGGAAAGGTATGAAAATTCAATATTCGAAGATTAACTCTTAAAAATGTGCAACCTTTTCTTTCTTTCTTTTTTAGAGGGAGAACTGAGTGGGATGGGAAGAGGGAACTGAACATGAGGAGGAAGTGAAGAAAAAATAGGGTGAAAAATAAGGAAAATGTTTTTCTAATATAATATTGTGCTTCCTCGTAATCTTTCCTTTCTTGGAGAAAAAAGTTTCAGCAAATTTTGAAATCAGGTAACCGCACAAAATAATGCTGGTCGCCGGGTCAGCTGGTTATGAATATAAAATTTAATATATTAGGTATAATAATAAATAGTATTTCCGACCTCATTAGCTTGATTGATAAGGCGGCGGACTTGTAACCTGGAGGTCGGTGGTTCAAGTCCTGGCTTCAGCGTAGATTTAGTAAAGCGAGTTTGAGTAGTTGTGATATCACGAAAGTGATAAACACAAATATGATAACTAGTATTACTTGCTGATTGTAAATTTATAGATTGTTGATAACCACCTGTTTGAGGTGAAATGTTAGTACGCCTCCTCTTGTTTCACCCTGGGTAATGCATTGAGATGCAACTAAAGTACTGACAATTTTGGCGATCAGACAATCAATGCCATCAGATTTCTCGATCAAGTTTATCACACATGTCTTCTCATTTTGAGGTGTGTAATAAAGCCATACGATAAATAAATAAATAAATATACCACTTATTACAAGCAAATTATCAAGCAAAGTAAAGTTTAAAACTTTCTTTAGAAATTTAAAAGCATATTTAAACATTCTACATAATTATACCTATACACCTAGGTACATAGTTATATTTTTTTTAAAAAAAAGTCGTTTTACCGTTAGTTCACTTCTTCAATGAATGCTGTATTTTTAATGTAAATTAAACTTACATATTTTACACTACGTAATTTCAATATTAAGAGTATAATTGAAAATCTTGAACTTAAATAAATAACTTATTTTAATGCGCGCCGTGAATCTGACCGGTTGTGCAATGTGTAACATAATCTACACAATAATTTTATTATTTTGTGATGCCATGATAAGTAAAAAAAAAAAAAAAAAAAACAGAAGAAGTTTTATTTTTTGATATTTTTATTATTATGAATGTTTATTTTAATACAGTTATATCATTTACGACCAACACAACGTTCGATTTCTGCAAAGTCGTTTTCAAAATCACGTGTGTGTGTGTGTTGTGTGGGGTGTGTGTGTGTGTGTGTGGTGTGTGTCCTCGTAAAACTCGAGAACCACAAGTATTGATCTGAAATTTTGCATAGTTACCCATAACAAGCTCATAGGCGTTAATTATTATATCATTTTCGTAACCTCAAATTTTGACTCAGTATTGAGTCGATCAGATCTTTTATGTTCTGTCATTGGTAGCAAACAGGGGTGTTGACTTGATCCCGCCACGTTAACAAAGACATTTCAAGTCTTCTACAACCATGGGAGAGGTTTAAATGAAAAACAAATATCACAAGGGAGCAAGAGCACTGATCGTTACAATTCTCTTCTGTAAATAAATGCAGGAATAAAATAATAATACCCTGATAATGTCTGCAAATAACGTTCATAATAGAATAGTAACCTAAATACTTGTCTATCCTGGCCTATGTGAATCCAGAAATTCCAGAGGTCGCGGGTTCGAAACCCAGCTGGGACATGACAAGTTTCCCTCCCATTTGGGGTTTTTACCACATAAGAATACGTCTTGGGCTTACTGCAGGAATAATGGGACTTAATAGTCCTAATCGGGCAGTATAAATAAGATGATATTATTATTATTATAAATAAGAGTTAATTTTCTGCATAGAATCCGGAAAAAGATTTTCTTCGAAAATATATTCTGCCTATTTATATTTTATATTCGGCTTTCCTTCGAAAATGATTTCCTATGAGGGTATTCAAAAAAGGTTTTGTATGAGGATATTCATTACCGGTACATGTAAAATCAGGTTAACTATTATTTTTTATTCAGCCTGATTGTTCACAGTGGCTCTGACATTTGGTTATGATAATTATCTCTTTTCAATGATTACATAAAATTATAAATATTCTGGTGTTCTCAGAACTCAACATTCGAGTCAATGGGGCCAGTGGGTACTTTGGACAGTTATCCAGGCTTGGTGTAAGAACGATTCGAATATCATTTTTCACAAATGAATTGAGATACACGTACGAGTTATACCTCACACTCTGCCGCGCTGTCTCTTTCTGTGTATAGTGTGTTCTTCACACCTCGGTCGAGGTGTTTGATTTTTTTTTATTATTATTAAAAGATGAGTGTTTCACAGCCGTTTTTATTTCGTAGCTATGAAACAGGAGCTACTGTAGACGCTTGTGGTCTGTGTTGTAGCCTATTCATCCCGTAGTATGCCTCCCCTTTGATGGGCGAGAAGTGACACAATACTTGCCAATTAGGTGCTGGGTCAACACGAGCGCACCGGAAGGTATCCCTTACAAACAATTGTAACCAAATTAAAAATACAAATTTTGGTCGGCACGGGGGATCGAAAGCGGGACCTTCCGCATGGCAAGCGAGTGCTTAACCACTGAGCTAATTGCGAGCTTTTTGTTCTACATAATACATACTATCAAATTGATACCTACCCTTTTGAATATCTTATTATTTTTTTGCCCGTATAAATATGAGATCTTTTTTTCCCCGGAAATGTTCTGTATTGTATCTTTCTTTCTCTCCCTCATATTCTCTCTCATAAACAGTAGAATATAGTGGCAATTGACAAGAATGGCTGGAGCTTAATGAAATTGCTTTTCCTATAACTTTCATGTGCTGATTAAATTTGCTGCCATCTCTTTGCCATCTTTCTACTTTTTTTTTTTTTTTTTGGTTGAAGGCAGGAAAAAATCTTTTAAAGACACCCAGGTCATCCTGACTTGGGTGTGGGATTTCCACCCACTAAAAACCCACCTTCTCAAAGAGCTAACCGCACCTGGAACCGAAAAATATCATTACTTCAAGTGCGGCGCTGTAGGACTCTACTGATTCCGTTGTAGGGCCCTCCCATCTCTCTCTTTTATAACTATAATTTCTCTCACCATTTTCTCTATACACTCCCAATTCTCTTTGCTCATCAACATTTCCTCTATTATATTCTCTACACTTAACACTCTCCCTAACTTTGTATTACACTGTTCTCTCTGTCCCTTAAATTTCTCACACACAAAAAAGGTATGGGCAGCGTCATCCCTATTCACTTCACAATATCTACACTTCTCTGTACGCACTTTTCTCATTCTCTTTAAGTAATATTCAAAATTACCGTGACCGGTCAAGAATTGACTCAGATGGTAGGTCACGGTCCCATGCTTCCTTTCTATCCACGCTCTAACGTCCCTTATTATTCTCTTTGTCCACTGTCCTCTCGATCCTTCATTCGCCCACTTTTCCATCCACGTTTCTCTCAATTTTTCTCTCAACTCTTCCTCTTTTTCTCTCCTCTCGTTCTCTTCCCTAATTTTCTGTATAGCATACATTTCTGCCCTCTCCTGTACCATCAGTTCTATTGGTAAACTTCGGGAAATAATTTGAAGCGCAGGAGTAGAGGCAGTCCTGTATGATCTACACAGTCTCAACATAACTTTCCTTTGTACTTTCTCTAGCTCTGTCACATACTTTTGCCATCTGGTGACCGCTGCCCATACTGGTGCACCATACAACAGCACACTATAAACAACCGACGCTAACAATTCTCTTTTATCATTATCTGGACCATTTATGTTGGGCATTATTCTTGCTAAGTTATTAGCTGTTCTTCCTGCTTTCTCGACTGCTCTTCTCACATGCTCTGACATTTTAAGTCCCTGTTCAAAATAAACCCCCAGATATCTCGCTGATTTAGTCGATTTCACTTGTATATTCTCTATTCTCACACTGATCTCTCTACATATTCTCTTTCCGACTAGCAGTACAACTTCTGTTTTATGTGGAGCTATTTGTAGTTTATGTTCCGTTAGCCATTTACAAATTATCTTCATCACCTCATTTATCTCGCTCTCTATCTCAATCCTGGTTTTACCTCTCGTGACTACAACCACATCATCCGCGTAGGCTACAAGTTTGGAATTGGACGGTATCTCAAGATTTAGCAACGGGTCATAATAGACATTCCACAGTAAACCCCCCAAGACTGATCCTTGGGGTACGCCGCAGGACAACTCAATCGCTCTACCTTCCTCAATTTTCAACTCTCTACTCTCAAAATAACTGCACAACATGTTCACAATATATCCTGGCACTCTTCTCTTCTTTATTTCCTCCAATATACCACCCCAGGGGACACAATTAAATGCATTACGAATATCAACCATCACTATCGCACATAACTCACTCTTCCTCTTTGCTTCCTCTCCTATACTCAACACTTTACTCATGGCGTCTATGGTAGACCGTCCTGCTCTGAATCCAAACTGATTGTCAGACAAATCTCCACTCTTTTTTATTTCCTCAGTTAATCTCATCTTCAGAAGTGATTCCATTGTCTTTCCAAACACATCTAGAAGACAGATAGGACGATATGCCATTTCACCTGTTTCCTTTTTCCCTTTCTCAATTAACACTAACTGCGCAGTTTTCCAACACTTTGGAAATATTCCTTGAACTAGTAACTTATTACATACGTTTAAACATGCTTCTGGAATTGTCTCAAAAAATGTTTTTATTACCTCAGAGCTTAACCCGTCTGGTCCCGGTGCTTTTTTATTTTTTAATCCCAGAAAAGCTTCTCCCGCCTCTTCTAAAGTAAACAAAGGAATATCACTCTCCTGTACCTCTACTCTCTCCCATATTACCCTATCATCTTGTGGGAACAATTCTATAGCTATTTTCATTTTCTCTTCACTCTTTAATTGAATTGTAGGGAACAATTTAAACTTCTTACACACTAACTTATACGCTTTTCCCCACACATCTCTATTTAAATCACTACAAAGCTCCATCCACTTACAATGTTTAGAATAGTTTATCTCTTGCCTAAGCTCATTTTTACATTTAAAATACAAATCTCTCACCTCTTTTTTTTCTCTCTCACTTAAATCTCTCCTTTTGTTTGCTCTTACCATTCTTCTCTTTTGCACATGACATACCTTCCTTTTCTCAGCTATTTTTTCGTTCCACCAATATATTCTTTTCTTACCTCTTCCTTTCCCTTTCCCCCTCTGAAAAATTGCCTGGCATGATTCCTGCAGTTTTAAAATACAGAACTCAGCATCATCTATTGAGTAATTAATTTTCATTTTTATTAATTCTTGAAATCTCTCTTTTTTACTTTCTTCAAATTTCCACTTCGCCTTTTCCTCTTTCTCTCTTATATTATTATTCACCTGTTCATCTATGTTCCCTATCTCATAAAAAATATATTGGTGGTCACTTAAATTTTCATCATCACTTACTCTCCAATTTTTAACTTTTCTCATCATCCCTCTAGAACAGATTGTAACATCTAAGATGGACTTACTTCTTCCTCGAACAAAAGTGGGAGTATTCCCGACGTTCACTACCTCCATTCCCATTTCCACTACCCACTCAGACATCACGGCGCCTCTATCATCCTCTACTGCCGAATTCCAAGCATAGGACTTGGCATTAACATCGCCCCCTATCACCACCTGTCTGTGACATAGCCGACAGACTTCATTTTTTAGACCCTCTAAAAAATCCAGAAATGATAGAAGTGGTACATTAGGAGAGATATATACACTAAAAATTAAAATATCATTATTAACAAGAACCCATGTGAACCCCTTTCCATTACCACTTTCTCTTACGCTTAACCTTCCACTTGTTACCTTAATCGCTGTGTCACTCGCCTTGTCCCTAAACCACTCATTACTATCCACACACTTTTTATTTGGTTCACTTAGCAAAACTATAAGTGTATTTTCTGTACTTAATCTCCCCCAATCTCAATCTGTAGAGATCAGAACGCCTCGACGCGCTCTAGCGATATAATCAGAGAAACTTAAATTAAGGGCTAGCTTCTCACAGTAAAATGTAAATAAAGATTACTGATAAGGATTGATAAGAACATTTCATAGAATTGGAAATTTCAACTATCTGAATACCTTATTATGACTATTTAGATTTCTGCGAGAGTTTCATTACCTACTTTTTCTCAAATTTTGATGTAAATCAAGTTACTATTCCATAGACTGTTCAGAAAATTTGGTGCATTCAACAAACAGCAGAGTTAACGATCACTGCAGCTTGAACCAGTGCTCTTTTGTAAATTGAAAACTGCCTTGATTTTTTTCATGAGAATTTCTCAGACGTGATTGTCCTTATACTACACAGCGTCTTGCTTTCCAGATGTAGAACAAATGTACACTTGAGATTTATAAAGGTAATGCGAAAGGGAAACTCGAGCTAGCATTCTGTACATTATGCATTCATTTTCGGCGAAATATGTAAATTGAGGATGTTAATAAAAGGTACTTTCATTATCAACAGTGAACTTTGATACCTGTACAATTCCTAATCTTAAATCTGGCTCAAAATTCAAAGTAGAACCTAATACCTAAACTGGTTTAAAGTAACCTAGTCATCGATAGAAAATCAAAAAAGTTTATTCAATGTAAATTTATGAAAACATAAACAAATAATAAAGATCTGCTGAAGGTCAACCTCAAAGTCAAATTGATTTCAAAATGGCGATTCTCAATCTGACGAAAACGTCGGGTTAAGATTGGAGGAGAAATAAGAACAAGCCGTGAGGAGAAATCCTTAATCTGTGATCAGCTGATGCGAGATTGGGGGAGATTAAGTACAGAAAATACACTTTATACTGACTGCCCTATCCATTACCGTTTTCTCTAAAAGGTCATGGGCCGCTGGTGACCGATTCAAGTTGCATTGTAAAATATTGATCATGTGGTTTTAGTCTGATCCGCTCCCTTTTCCTCCTCTATTTCCATTTTTTTCCTCTTCCTTTTCTCTCTCTTCCGCTTTGTTTTCGCTATTACCTGTGTCCAACATTCCCATGTCCGTTCTCCCTGCCGTAAACTCTTGCTGCGAGTTCTGCACAAGTTTCCTAATAACCGGACATGCCGTGGACTCTGTCTTTCTACTACAAATATTTCTTTATACTGACGTTTTATTTCGAGAAATGACCCTTTAATATATTTTTTATAGATGAAACATAGAGTTCTATATGTACCTATAAGGTTTAATATAATAAAATTTACGTTGATTTGTGAAAGTATCAGAATGAGGTTTGTTTAGAAATTAAGAGAAATAATTATATTTGGATTAAAGTTACTATCATAATTCGCGATATGTATCACTAAATTCACAAAACTAGATTAACTAATATTTGCAATAGTTGTACTCAAACCATTGAACTTTATTGGAAGGTAACTAATAAGCAAGATTTTGAAGAGATTTCTTCCCCCTGATCTTAACACTGAGCTTTAATTTGAACATTAAATTTAATGTCATATAGAAGAGTGAACTACTGTTAAGTAAATAACTTTGTACATGTGCAATTATGTAGTAAATATTAATAGTGCGTCAGTCCATGCAAAACTAATAAGTGCATTGTCTTCCTTTAATCTAACCCTCTGTTTAAAATGTTTGACATATAAACTATGGTTTCTGGTTCTATGTATACTGTATTTCCCGTTGAATAAAGTTTTATGTATTGTATAAAGATAAAGATCTCCTTCAAAAGAAATAGTGCTTGTTACGAACTAACGTGTGGATAGTTATCTTTTAGGTAAAAGAAAGAAAAATTATACTCGAATTTTACAAAAATGAGAAATTTCCTACAAAATCTGGCGAAATTGCGAAATATGAATGATACTGGAATTTATGAATAGAGAAAGAGAGAGAGAGAGAGAGAGGAAAAGAGAAAGAGAGAAAGATAAAAATAAAGAGAAAGAGAAAGAGAGAGAGAGAGAGAGAGAAAGAAAGAGAAAGAGAGAGAAAGAGACTTATAATCATCCCCTAATTAACCTTCAAGTGCACAAAGAGTCGGTGAGTTTTGGCTCCTTTATATTTTCCACATCTTTTATCCTCTGAAATTTCTCGAAAGGTTTTGCTCTCAAAACCCCACACTCTTGAAGCTGTCAATAGGTATGATTGTATGAACCTAGTTGTGGTGCAGCTAAGAGCCTCTCCACAATTTTAGTGGTTGGTTCTTGAACCCTGGTCTAGTTTGAACTCTTTCATCTTTTCATCATGAACCTCAATGAAGTTTTCGTTGAAGTGGATGGTCAGTTTTCAGGAGCTTTACTAGTGCGGGACAAAGGAAACTACTTTTTTTTTTTATTGACATTGGTTACCAGGGCTAAACTCTTATGAAATAAGATTACAACGAGAACAAGGAAATATAATAATAAAAACACTCTTTAGTGGAAGGTAACCCCACAAGGCCAGGTTAACCCACAGAGTCTTATTATTATGTGGTCACAAACTCAAATTAATGACGAAAAATTCATGCACTGGGTGGGATTCGAACCAACGGATCCCTACGGAATACTGTCCCTTTATTATTTTTTTTGTTTTTTTTTTACGTTAAAGGTCGCTTTGAAATGCCTCCTATCCTTCCTCATTCATATCTCCTCTGTCATTATCTCCTACCTTTCTCATTCATATCTCCTATGTCATTATCTCCTATTCTTCCTCATTCATATCTCCTATGTCATCCTTCCTCATACATATCTCCTCTATCATTATCTCCTATCCTTCTTCATTATATCTCCTATTTCATCCTTCCTCATTCATATCTCATATCCTTCCTCGTTCAGATCTCCTATCTCCTTCATTCATATCTCCTATGCTTCCTCATTCTATTATCCTCCTATGTCATACTTCTCACTCATATCTCCTATGTCATCCTTCTTCATTCATAGTCCTATGTCATCCTTCTTCATTCATATCTCTTATAATCCTCATTCTATCTCCTATGTCATCCTTCTTCATTCATAGCTCCTATGTCATCCTTCTTCATTCATATCTCTTATAATTCCTCATTCATATCTCCTATGTCATCCTGCTCATACATATCTCCTCTGTCATTATCTCCTATCCTCCCTCATTCATATCTTTTATTCCTTCTTATTCATATCTCCTATGTCATCCTGCCTCATACATATCTCCTCTGTCATTATCTCCTATCCTCCCTCATTCATATCTTTTATCCTTCTTCATTCATATCTCCTATGTCATCCTGCCTCATACATATCTCCTCTGTCATTATCTCCTATCCTCCCTCATTCATATCTTTTATCCTTCTTCATTCATATCTCCTATGTCATCCTGCCTCATACATATCTCCTCTGTCATTATCTCCTATCCTCCCTCATTCATATCTTTTATCCTTCTTCATTCATATCTCATATGTCATCCTGCCTCATACACATCTCCTCTGTCATTATCTCCTATCCTCCCTCATTCATATCTTTTATCCTTCTTCATTCATATCTCCTATGTCATCCTGCTCATACATATCTCCTCTGTCATTATCTCCTATCCTTCCGCATTCATACCTATGATGCCACCCTTTCTCATTCACCTATCTTTTACAACCCCTTCCCATATCTTCATCACCATTCCTAATTCACTTGCCTTTAGCACCACCCCTATTCCTCATCTAGTTGTACATCTATGGATTTTCAATAAATTCTCCGACTTTTCATTAATCATAATACGAACATGGAGTGAAGAGAAAGGGATAGTACATTGGTAGAGAAGGAGAGAGAATAGGGAAAAAAGTGGGTGGAAAGAGGGACCATATAGAGAAGGAAGAAGGGAGAGATACGTGAGTGGTAGAGAGAGAGAGAGAGAGAGAGAGGATGCGGAGAGGAAGGGATAGAGAGAGAGGGATGATATAAATATGATAGGGAGGAATAGAAGGGGAGGTAAGGAGAGAGGGTTGTAAGCGAGAGTTAAAGATAGGGAGAGGGAGAAATAAGGGGAGAGGGGAGGAATATAAGGGAAGAGAGGAGGGTGTAAGAGAGAAAGAGGGATGAGTGGGAGAGAGAAAGATATATAGATAGGAGAGGAGGAGGTATTAGAGGGGAGGGGGGAGGGAGGGGACAGATTTGTGCTCGTAATCAAATTTGAAATTATATCCTTAAAGGCTTACAGCGAAGTAATGTGTGGATCTGACTCTCGATCCTGACCCCTGGGGAATTATGCTGAATTCGTCATCGACTGAGGAGATTTAGAGGTAATATGTACATGAGGTGGAGAGAGGGAAGGCAAGACGTCTTTACCTCTCTTAGGGTATGATTGCTTTCCCTCCCTCACTCTTTGGAAAGTAGCTAAAAGCCGATTTTGGTTTTAAAATTATCATGAATTTTTCTATTAGCCACTACGTCTCAGAGGACATTTAAAGCCCCAGCAGTCAGACATGCGTGAATTTACCAGACTAAATATTTTACCGACCTCAGTAGCTTGATCGATAAGGCGGCGGACTTGTAACTTGGAGGTCGGTGGTTCAAGTCCCGGTTTCAGCGTAGATTTAGTAAAGCGAGTTTGAGTAGTTGTGATATCAGGAGAGGGACTAACACAAATATGATAACTTTTTTTGAACTTTAGTAAATATGTTAACGCGTAGACCAGGATTTCCAAAAAATGTGCTGACAAGACGAGCTCTCACATAGAAGTTACAGGTAACTCGAAGAGTACCATCTATGGGAAAAAATCGGACAAGATGCGTTTCCTAGAGACCATATGCCAAATTCTGTGGGGCATACCGCATACGTTACGACTTTCAGGCTAAGTACTTTTTGGGCAACATTGGCTAACCAGGGGCAGCTTGACGAATATTTTCCGCCGCCGCCGACGTCATAAGAATATATTCATTTCGAATACATGATCTTGGATGGAAGAGATTGCCACAGGCAATAAATCCGCCCTTTAGTTAGGACATTAGCTTGATTCTCTTTTTTGTTCGTGTTTCTTTGTTCAACCTATTTATTTTTTTCTTTATAATTTCATTGTATTTTACTGTGTATATTTTTGTCTTACCTAATAAAGCATTCTATAATAATAATAATCTTGAGAGAGATCTACAGTTCACAGAAACACTAATAATTTTATACAGTCAAACCTGGATACATGAGAAACCTGGATATAAGAGAACAATTTTCAGGTCCAATCTTCTTTGCTATAAGGGAAAATAACCTCTTTATTAGATAAAAAAAATACTTCCAATTTCTAATATTAGAAATTTCTCGAAAGTTAAATTTCCGATCTCTTGAGTTCTTTTAAATCCAGGTTCGACTGTATCAAATCATTTTATCTAGGAAAATAAATGGCTAGACCATTTGGGAAAGAAATTGATTGGAATTACGGGTGATCCCCGTTCCAATCATTTTCTTTACCAAAAAATTGGTCTAGCCATTCAAAGAGGAAATGCTTCTTGCATCCTCGGTTCCCTTCCGGAAGGACGGTCCCTGGACTCCCTGGGACAAGTTTTTTATATTTAAAAACATAAAACATGAATTATACAATTATTATCTCAACATGTCACCGAAGGCACTGAAGAGGTTACCGCTATCTCGCCTTCACCACGTCAGTTTTATGGCTTATATTATTAGGTGGGGAAGTTACGTGTTGCATTTTGAAGTTTATCTACATTCTCTGGAAATATGGGTTTTCCATTTAGTTCCGCGCCATAGCGCACAGGAAGAAAAAGAAGGTGAGAGGTGGCGTCTTATTAGGAAGTTATAATTTATTTACTTTTTTTCTTCTTCAATTTACCGATCTAAGTAGCTTGGTCGATTAGGCGGCGTACTAGTATTTGGTATTGGTATAAGTAGGGCTATCGGCTACGAAAGCTCTTTGTCACTGCGACCTTAAATAGATCTTTTGTGACATGCCCCTGTAACTCTAAAAGAGATCAAAGCTATTAATGTAGCTTAAGATTCTTTTAGGACTGATTTCGGTAACTTCTTTAGACGTTAGAATCAGCCTTGAGATGTGTTTCAGTCGAGCGTGTGAGGCTGCTCCACATTCACAGAGAATGTGTTTCACTGTCTCTGGGGCCTCTTTACAGAGACTGCATTTTAGGTCTTGAGCAATGTCCATTTGTTCAGACGGTAGTTGAGGCTACAGTGGCCTGTTGAAAAGCCAGTAAGGATTCCTCTTTGCTCAGACAGAGCATTTCTTTTGCTCTTTTGGGCGAATAAGTTAGGAACATTTTCGCCTGCCTGTGGCCGGGACTCATTTGGGAACTTCTTCAGAATTACTCCCACTTTTAAAGACTTCAGGGCGTTTATAAAGCTTTGAGTTGGGTTTCGAATGCCACCTCTGAACTATCTCTACAAGAGAGTATAGTTGAGGTTGTTGGCATCTTCTGCCTCTTCTGCTCCATTAGCTTCTCACCCTGATGCTCTAAAGTGGTTTCTTCTGAACGAGGCTACGGCTCTGAGCAGCCATTCGAATCGCCTTCCAGCAGCTCCTGAGAGTTTTATAAATCTCTTTTATGAAGCTTTTCAAAAGCTTCTGAGAGATGTTCCTGTTAGTCGCCTTTTACGACAGGGGGAACAACCCGTGGTCTTATTCTTAGCCGAGAGCCACACGGACAGGCGTACTAGTAATCTGGAGGTCGGTGGTTAAAGTCCCAAGTTAAGTATAAATTTAGGGAAGTGAGTTCGAGTGGTTGTGATATCACGATTGTAATCAACACAAACATGGCAACTTTTTTTTAATAAACTATTTATATACTTAGTTTAAAAACCGACCTCAGTAGCTTGATCGATAAGGTGCTGGACGTGAAACTTGGAGGTCGGTGGTTCAAGTCCCGGTTTCAGGGTAAATTTCGTAAAGCGAGTTTGCGTAGTTGCGACATCACGATTGCGATTAACACAAATATGATAACTTAACTTAAACTTAGCCAGCGTCGATGGCATGTTGAATACACCGGTTCCCTTCAGAACACCGAAGTTAAGCGACATTCAGCGAGGTTAAGACTTGGATGGGTGACCATTCAAATTCTAATTCTCGTGACGCTGGCTTTTCCCGGCCCCACTCAGGCTTGGTGAGCTCAATGTGAGTAGCAGGTTTGTGAGTTTCCTGCGAATGGAGGGTAAAACCCCCATCGTGATATGACCATGGCAGTTGAAAGCGACGTTAAACCCCACTTAAAAAAAAAAAAAAACTTAAACTTACTTATTTTAAATTTTGCAACTATTTGCCACTGGTATTATTATTGTTATTATTATTATTATTATAATAAAAAAGTAATAGGAAGTTAGTTTTTTAGTTATCCTATAATTTTGTGTCAGTTTCAATCGTGATGATAATGCTACTCAAAATAAAGTTATAATAATCATATTTGTGTTCAACACTTTTGTGATATCAAACTTACTCAAATTCAAACTGCTAAATATTTTCCCAATTTGAGACTCGAACATCCGACCTTCAGTTCGTCTGAAATGACCTTGACTTTGTAACGTCACCTTTTGTTTTTCACCCCTGGTATCTTTATCAGGATCTGATTTTTTCGAACGGAAGAGCGGTGTTGAGGAACGCCAGTACCTGGCATTCACCGTGTTACACTTTAAAAAGTATAGGGAATATTATTGATGAATGTGACAAGATTTATAGTGTATACAATTTTCAAAATTATAGAATGAAATAACGGATTACAAAGAAGAAAATCCTTGACTTTCTTGACGGTCTAATGCAAAATGTTAGGACCCTTTGGCCAAATACTCGTACATACAAAGAAAATAAATATCTTGAGTGTCTCGATGAAGAAATAAGTCTATGTTTTCGGTCCTTCTAGAAAAATCTGAGGAATCATACATTATTTATGAACTGCTTTATTTCAGAAAAATAATACGAGAAGAAAAAAAAATATTTCTTAAATGTCTGATAGAATTAAAGAGGGAGAGAAGGAGAGAGAGAGAAAGAAAGAGAGATATGTATAAAAAAGAGAGGGGAGAAAGAGGGAGATAAAAATAGAGGAGAGGGTGTGTGTGTGTGTGAGAGAGAGAGAGAGATCGAGAAAGAATGAAAGAGAGAGATATATAAGAAAGAGAGGGATGAAAGAGGGAGAGAAAAAATAGAAGAGAGAGAAAGAGAGGGAGGGACTTTACTTGCGCCCCCCCCCAAATGACACGTCAGGGGGGGAGGGACTTAACTTTCTTTTGAAGTCACGTGATCTAATGTCCCCGAAATGAAAAGACCATACAAATCCCCGAGTCTATATTATGGGACAGCTGGGTATTACCTCGCCAAAAAGGATCAAGACATCCAGAACTTATGAAACATACACAGGACTTTCTGTTCATTTTTTTTTCTTCTTATAAACACCTTTATTTTTTTTCTTAAAAATAATAAAGCAGAAAGCTTTTATTACTTTTCTTAACCGATAATAAGGTAAGTATTGTATTCGTCGAAAATTTGACCTAAACAGTTTTTCTGGATAAATCATGGCCTCACAGGATACCGAAAAAGTTGTTTTCGGGCTTAGGTGCGTGCGTCTGTGTGTGAACAAGATAACTCGATAACGGTAAAAGTTAGGGACTTGATATTTGGTGGGGTAGTCGATTTAATGCGGATGAGGAGAAGAAGGAGTAAGAGAAGTAGGAGAATAAGAAGAAGGAGGAGGATGAGGAGAAGGAGCAGGAAAAAGAGGAGGTGAAGGAGGAGGAGGAGGCTATTCGTTCCCTTATTGTTTCCAAAGTCTCACCGAATTAATGTCTGATTACCCCCGCCCATAAATCAGGTCCTGGGAGTCTGTCTCTGGAATGGGAGCGATTAATCAAATATAAGATGGCAATAAATTTCCCGCTACAACAATGAGGAGGAAGTGATGGGAGGGAAATGGGAGGGAGATCTTACCGACGCGTCTTACCTCCCTAATAAGGAAATATGTGGTGGAAAGATTGGTAGTGGGGAGGAGAGAGGGAGAATATTGAGGTATTAAAGTTTGTATAATACCAGCTGAGAATATTTTGTTTGTTTCTTAGGAATTAGGTATGGTTACTGATTGGGGAGAAGCGCGAGAGAAAGAGAGAGAGATAGAAGATAGAGAGAGAGAGAGAGAGAGAGAGAGAGAGAGAAAGAAAGGAGGGGAGATTTTGAAGTATTAAATTTTTAGAAAACTAGTTGCGATTTTTTTTCTAAACAGGATGGAGCAGAAGAAATGCTAAATTTTTTTTTGCTAAATTTTCATACCCACTAGTTGCTGTTGGAAAATTTGAGCGTGTGTGTGTGATTGAATTTGTGTGACTGTATGTGTGGGGGAGTGTGTGTGTGTCTGTATTTGTGTGAGTATGCGTGTGTGTGTATGTTTGTATTTGTGTGTGGTTGTGGGTTGGGGGGGAGTGGATTTGTGTGTTTTGGCGGGAGAGGTCGGTTGTTTGGTGTGTGTGTGTGTGTTTTTTTTTGGTGGTAGGTCAGTTGTGTGGTGTGTACATGGGGAGAGGGTTGTGTGTCTGTGTGTGTGCTTGGTTTTGTCTATGTGGGGGGGGGGGTGCGTGGGTGTGTGGGGGAGAGAGAGACACAAAGAGAGAGAGAGTTTCTTTTTTCTTTCTTTTCAATAATAGGAAACCATATTTGTAAAGAACTACGTAAGTATGTACCTACACAATTATATTGTTCTTCTTGAGGTATTTATGTCTAAGTAGCTTAAACCAATTAGCATTTTATCTTGAAGAAGACAAGTTCCCATTGAAATAAATAATAATATTACAGACTAATAATAAAAAACAAAATGAATTTGGACAAAATAATTCTCAACTGAACATCTATGAATAACTTTAAGGTTCCAACATTAAATATTAGTCCTTTTTAACTTAGGAAAACCTAGATTTTCCGTTTCTTGTCAATAAATTCTGTATAATTTTTACTTGACTATAAACCGAAATCCTTTAAGACTATCTCTGGAAAACTCAAAGACTCATTTGACCCCAAAACCAAAAAAACTAGAGCTTTCCTAACTATTCAATTTTCCTCCGTGATCCCAGAAGCTCAAAGTGGAAGAATTTCTCGCGAGCTTTTCTGGTGAAAAACAATTCCAATTTTCTAATTCACTGGGGGTGCAATCTTGGAAAAATCCAATTGGAATTTGTTTACTCACCACTGCTAAAATATTTTAAGTACTTTTTGTTTTGAAAAAGACGCTACATTGTCTCTATGATCCAATATGACTCTCTGAAACTTGGAAATTGCACGCTTCGGAACTTAACTTCTGAGCTTCCAGGAATTTTTCAAGTGTGTCCTCTTCAGGCCTTGGACAGAATTTGAATTGTTGTAACTTTCCAAAAGATGCCGTCTTTTTAGATTTCGTCTGAAAAGTGTTTAGGCATCTACCTATGAAGTTTTTTTTGGGTTTCACATCGCTCTCATCTGCATTGTGTTTCTACACCGTGGGTGTTAACCTCCATTCGCAGGGAACTCACAAACCTACTACACACATTAACCTCACCCAGCCTAAGTAGGGCCAGAAAAAGCTAGCCTCACTTGTTCGGAACAAAATTTTCCGTTCGAAAAGTCTACCTCAACCGGGAATCGAACTCAGGATCTCTAGACTAATGGCAGTAGTCGCAACCGTCACGCCACGGGGGCTGGCGTGATTTCTATAGTTTGATTTTGGAACATAAACACCGAAGTGGCCCAAAATCATCGGGATTACTGCGTCATGGTAAAGTTTTCTTTTTAAGTGATTTTGAAAAATTTATGAGATTTTCAAATTCAAAATAATACTTCAGAGAAAATCTGATCCTCAGTAGAAGAGAGTAGCAAAATAAATTAGCTCCATTCTTCTCTTGTCTCCTTCTACGCTTTCTTCTCCCTCTCTCTCTCTTTCTCTCTCTCTCACTCACTCTCTCCCTCTCTCTCTGTCTCTTTCTCTCTCTCTCTCTCTGTCTCTCTCTCTCTCTCTCTTTCTCTCTCTCTCCCTCTCTCTTTCTCTCTCTCTCTCTCTCTCTGTCTCTCTCTCTCTATGTTTCTATCTTTTCTTCTTCTTTTTCCTTCTAATTCTCCGCCTACTTTTCTCTACCTGCTGATTAGGTCTGTCCTTTCTTTCGTGTTCTCCTACTACTTTTCATCTCTATCTTTCTCTCTCTCTTCTCTTTTTCAATCCTCCGTCCACTTCTTCCTGCCTACTAATTATGCTCTGTTCCTCCTTTCTCCATCCCTCTTTCCTCTCTTTCTTTTAATCCTCCTCCTACTTATCCACAATATGCTCTGCCCCTCCCATCATCTCCTCTTAGTTACTGACAGCTCTCAAGTAGCTTGAACGATAAGGTGGCGGGCTTGTAACCTGGAGGTCGGCGGTTCAAGTCGCGGTTTCAGCGTGGATCTAGTAAATTGAGTTTGAGTATTTGTGATATCACGAAAGTGATTAACTCAAATATGATAACTTTAAACTTTTTAAATACTTTTTATCATAAAGTTATTGAAGATTTTGCTGGAGTAATCTTACGAGGTTTTTTTATATCCTTAGAGAATCATTAAGGCCTGAAATTATTGTTTTAAATAAAAAAGAGGTTACTATAGACTATGGACCAATTCTTTGACTACTTACTATTGGATTATAGACAAAATATAGATACACTCCATATCAATTCATAGAAGACCTTAAAATAGCACTAAAACTTCTGTCACATTCACCAAAAGAATATATATGAACGTCGTACATATTATAAATATAGCGTTTTTCTATTATCCAAGTTTCTCAACTTTTTTCTTGTTTTAGAAGATTGCCTTTACATAATACATGATATTCACTAGAAGTCTCGTTTTAAATAAGCCTCGCAAAAATAAAAAGGCGTACCATATAGTGAGGAACTTATACTTGCAACTTTCTATGTAGAACTTTCTAGTCAGATTTATATTAAAGGAATTGCCTCTTCCGTTCTTTATCATCAAATGTCGAATCTCGATGGTTTTTTTCTTCGTTGTCTGTAAAATTCTAGGAAGAAACATTAAAAAAAAGCAGTAACATATAGTTGGTAGTAAGCATCGTTAAATAATTAATGTTTTGAAAAGTAATTAATTTATTTAGAATTAAAAAAGTTTGGACGCTCAAATTTGTTTTATCTTCAAAGGTTCATATTACTTCATATACTCGTACAGATATATTCGAATTATAAGTAAAACATTATATATATGTATATATTTTTATTCAAATATAACCCTCATAAAAAAACAACATCATCATAGGGTGGCGTCATCGTGAACGATGGTAGCCAGACAGTGGAGGAATGACTCAGCACTTCTACCACTGTCTTTACAAGGAGGCTAATAATTGACAAGGGCCCCCAGAACCAAGCTAATGCTGGTCTACTCCCTGCTTATAGCCCCCCAGCCAGACTGCTGGTCTACTCCCTGTTTATAGTCCCCTAGCCAGACTAAAACAACAACAACTAAACACAAGAGTAGAAATAGAAGAAAAATACAACCATGTCAACAGAACAATTAGCTGAGTGCATACACAGTAAAACCTAGACTGAATATGAGCCGGATTTCCTCTCTTGAACTTTTGAGACAGAAGAGTTTGCCGGGTTAGAGATATTATCATCGTACTCCATATGCAGTAAATTTCAAAAGTTTCAATACTTATAAATCCGAGGAGCAAAAACACAATCGTAATAACTTACAGGATGCAAGAGTGGCGGCACACACCCATTGCCTTACCTGGCTATCGTTCCAGAAACCACTCTCCACTCTCAAAATCTCCAAATCTCCCTTTCAACTACATTCTGATTGTGTTATTTGGGTAAATAACACACTCTGCTTGTGTTTGTTTGAACGAAATTCGATTCTTGTAATGGAGATTTGGGGATTATGTGAGTAGAACAAGGCGTAGCAAACCCATTCCAGAAACAATCTTCACTCTCATAATCCCCAAATCTCCCTTTCAACCGTCACACAACGCACTCTGCTTGGTTAAATTGAACGCAATAACCAATCAGAATGCATTGTGTTTCGGTTGAGAGGGAGATTGGGTACTATGTAGGAATACTTACTAATATGCGCCGAATCTCTATATATAAAACAGAAAAAAGGACTACCTACCTACCTATGTTTGTTTGTTTGTCCGGAGTTGTTTAGCCAAAACGGTAAGAGATAGCGAAAAATGTCTCAGAATTGACCCCCCCTAAAACCATTATCGCTTTGTCCAGAAAAATTATAAAAAGTTCAAAAAGGCATTGCTGTACAGCAGTACGGCCATGCCTTAGTAAATTTGAAATTTAGTCCCGTTGCAAAGCACGGGCAAACGGCTAGTGTATTATAAAATTAAACAGAGTTGACATTACCATAAACTATGTGAAACCTTTTGTAGAAAAATAAGTACCTACTATTTATTAGGAATACTCACTATACTTCAGTGACAGCGAAAGAAATCGCAAGTCTTTGAAAAAATGTCCCTTTTTTCCTTGTGAGGTTAACTTCAGAATAAAATTATTTATTTTACATATTTGTATACTTACAAGGTAGTTTTGAACATTTCTTAATTATTAATTTTGTATTACCTATAAGTTATTGAAAGTTTTGTTTTCGGTCCGTTTCTGGACAAATCAGACAATATTCGTCTTCATAAGATCTAAAATATGAACACGGTTAACCTCAGTTTCATGTCCTCTTTTTGAATCACCCTGTAAGCAAAATTTTATCCACGACAAAAGTTTGTGTCGCATATTTTTCCAAGATAATACGAATGTAGTTTGGAAGAAGAACAGGATGAAACTTCGCAGCTTTGCTGGCAAAACAAAGATTCCCCAAGGGGGGGGGGGTCTGGGGGTGGGGTGGTAGTGATAATATAATACTTAAAACGTTATGTGAAAAGGATACCGAAAACTTTTTCCCCGCGCTATTGTGCGAAAATGGAACAATTAATTTCGTTTTTATTGTTCCGAAGATAATTTCGGGTAAAGTCGCGACAAAGAGAAAATATAGCGATTATGTGGCATATGTGGCAACATGGCTAATGCGGCATACCTGTTATAATTGTTTGAAAGAACTGATAGTTTTAATTGCGGAATTAAATAATCTTTACTGCATACAATGGACATTCTGTGGGTTTCCGATGTTTCTAAGCATTCCTAATAATAATAATAATAATAATTATGGCTTCGAAAGCAGAGATAATAGAAGGAAGAAGATATTATTTGACGCTTGATTTCATTTTATTCCTCGTTTACAAAACCGATTTGTTCGTTTTGTTAGTGATACATAACAATCTATGGTAAAATGTAGGTGGTAATGGGAACAAGTACATAATAACTACGTATCTGTGAGTTTGTCTGTTTAACATTGATAGCTTGGTATAGAAATGCTACCTTTTCTTTTTATTGTCAGGTCGAATTACCTTCAGTTCAAGTTTGTCTCCTATATTTCATGGTTGAAAAGATTCTGTTTTTATTTTGGATTAATTAAAAAGCAAGACTCATTGCATTTACATTGTTTAAAAGAAGTTGACCCATTGACACTTCCCCTAGTAAAGCTAATGGTATCAAAAAAAGTATGAACATTTAATTATTTCAATGGAAAACATGTGTTTAAGATTTTTTCTCGTACTATTCATTTCATATTTTTTTTTTTTTACTAAAACCTCTGAAATGAAATGTATTACGATATATCCGGCCCTGTTCTCATAAAAATGTCAAACTTGTCTAAAATTACTTCTAATGTCATACTTGAAATTCAATACAAACGTGGTAGTTCCAGATGAGATTCCAAAATTTAACCGCACCCCCCCTCCCCCGAGGCTGCCCCTGGTAAAGATAGAAAAACAATACCCATGCAGTAGTAAATGTTTCCCCTTTGATGAAATCGTACGCGTGTTTTCGATTTTTCAAAATGCAAATCCGTTCTTTAGATATATCGAGTGGCTCCTTTTTTTTAGACGGACCCTGTATATTAGACTTACCCACGTGATGATGTTGAGGCAAAACAGCGTATACTTGATGCCGTTGATCTGTTTCTCAAGCTTCTCGGCTGCTCGGCCCAAAGTTTTTGCCATCTTTTTAAAATCCGACTCGCAATGGAAAGCAAATAGTTATGAAGAATGGTTACACCATTGAAAGAGTTGATTAGGTATGAGTGTAATGACCCACGAAAGACAGAAAACACTCAATTTTAGATTTCACTGAAGATATAATTTTCTGGAAATATTTTTAGATTTTTTTCAGTTTTTTTTATATTTTATCAAATTTTAGATATTACTGAAGATAATTTTCCAGAGATGTTTTAATCTCAGAAAACTTCAAAGTAGGATAGCTTAGTTTTTAAACACACAAAGAAAATTTACTGCCTCGTACGATCATCAAGAGAACCTCCAGCTTAGGAAACAAATTTTTACGCGTCTGAACAATAATTGACTTTATACCTTTTTTAATTAAAAATATGTACGTTTTATGAAATTATTTCAAAAGAATAAAACACTTTTCTCGTATTTAAAAAACATAAACTTTTAGCTCCTCGTCCAAAAACGAATACTTTTAGCAAAATTTTGAGAAAATTACAACCAAAATATGTCCTTTGGTCTAAAACTCAAGTATTATTACAAATATTACTCTTAACACATACGAACTACACGGTGGATTTCCCAATACGTATAACTGTCAGCTAGCAATCGTGGAATCGGGTGGCTGGGGAATCGATCCCACGGTATCTTATCTGAGAGACACTCATTGTTGACTTTGCGTCACACCTGTAGGAGGCTTGTGTGCAGTGTTGTGATTTGATGAGGATTGAATTATGACGTAGACCTATTTATCTTGACGTATTGTTACGTTATACCGGATGCAATGTGTAGGTTTTGTCAAAAAAAGAGAAAGAAAATTTAATTTTTGAATCATAAAAAAATTGTAAAAAAACACAAGACGATTTTTCATAGCACAAAAAAGTGAAACACATATTTATTGAGAAAGAAAGATCAAATACTAAATTTCCACTCATAAGTTTAGTAGTTTTAGCACATATTATACACATGATACTAAATACACAAAATACTAAATAAATATACAGAAGATTTAGCTCAATATCTCATCAAATTAGTCAAGAAATGTCCAATTTTAATAATGTACTCATTCTTGTAAATAACATCTACTTCAGAAATTTAATAAAATCATAAATGATGGTTGTGAATAGAAAATACAACTCTGTTTCACTGTTCTATTTTATTAGAATAAAGCTGTTTGATTTTCTTTGCTCTAAAAAGTAGACTCCGATTTTTTTCTTTTTTAAATATTAGTGTTTCCACATCTTTTTTATTTATTGTTATACAGCTATGGTAGTCGCTTGTCGTCTGTGCTGTAGTTTGTTCATCCCGTAGTATGCCTCCCCTCTGATGGGCGAGAAGTGACACAATACTTCCCAATTAGGTGCTGGGTCAACACGAGCGCACCGTAAGTTATACCTTTCTAACAACTCTAGAATAGAATTTTTTATAGGCTCAGTGGATTGAACCCACGGGGTTCCGCATGGCAAGCGAGTGCTTAATCACTGAGCTAATCTTGCACTTTGTTATCTAATTTTGGTTTCCCATTGCCATGAACTCCATAGTGAGTTCTACTTCTAGAGTTGCATGGTTCTACTTTTGGAGCACCCTGTAAGAATTAGGACATCCTGTGATAACCAAAACATCCTATTATACTAAACTTGTAAGAGCCGCCTCAAGATATGACTGAAATATTTTGGCCTGGTATTCATTGGGTCTGATAAGGAGTTTCAGCGCTATACGTAGAGATGCGATAGTTCTGTTGTTTTATTTTTATCTTGTATAGCCAAGTGGTTAACGCGCTAGTCTGGTAATCCAGGTAGCGCAGGGCTCCGTTGGTTCGAATCCCACCCATTGCATGAATTTTTCCTCTTTAATTTGAGTTTGTGACCACATAATAATAAGACTCTGAGGGTTAGGTGGTAGAAAATGCTGTGAACATTAACCTCGCCTGGTGGTTATCTTCTACTAAAGAGTGTTGTTATTATTATACATACATTACTACATTAGTTATTGAAGTTTATTATTTATACCTACTTGACAGATCTGATTTTTTTACTACACTGTAACGTGTGAATGCAATGTACACACAAAACATTTGTCATACGTAGCGAAGAAAATACCTTTTTTAAAGTAAAATATTAATTATATCTCTAGGTACATCATACCTATATTTACATGGTTAGATATATGTTGACTGAGGTACTTCAAAAAGAATAAATACTACATTCTGTGATTCATTGAATGTAGTAAAACTGAAATCAATTAATGGAATTTTTCTAGGTTTTATCATCAAATTTCTCGGAAATATTGATTCATAGCTATTTTTTTGGCCTCTAACTGTTTTTCTAGACACCTGTTACAACACCCACACCAGTGTTGTATCATCTTGGTGACTAAGCCCTACAATCGCTAGGAATCGTACCAGTTCCTCACATTTATACCAATAAATGAGATTCTATTGAAACTGTGAGATTGAAGTGATTTTTTAATTTATTTATTTATTTATTATTCTTTATCATTCTTGCAGGATAAACAGAGTATTGTATTGTATAAATAAAAAGGAAAAGATAGTAAAGGGAAAAAAAAAGAATGGAAAAGAGACAGAAAGAAATAATATTAATATAACACTCTTTAGTGGAAGGTAACCTCCAGGCGAGGTTAAAGCTTGAATCATTTTCTACCAGCTAACCCTGAGAGTCTTATTATTATGTGGTCATAAACTCAAAAATTCATGCACTGGTTGCGATTCGAACGAACGGATTACCAGACCAGAAAAAAAGATGGAAAGAGAGAGACAGAGAGAGAGAGAGAGAGAGAGAGAGAGAGAGAGAGAGAGAGAGAGAGAGAGAGAGAGAGAGAGGAGAGAGAGAGAGAAATCTCACAACACGTGATACATTACTCGTACACAGATGTGTATAGATAAATTCCTGACGTATGTATGTGCAGACATATACCTACTACCTGTATAAAAGCCATCTACCTACAAATGTATATATTTATATAATAATATATTGTGCATTTTTCCATAAAACGCATTAATATCCATCAGGAAGCAAATTTGTTCTGCCAAATGAAATTCCATTTAACACGGAATGAATAATGATGTGCTGTGTTTCGAACAGAAAGGATGTGAGGGTTCAAATTATCGTCATGAAGATAGTATTAAATTGCACAGGATATGACTGGTTTATCCCCGATGAAATTTCTATTGCTCGTGTGTTTTAATGTTTTAACAATATTTTTGTCCAGAAAGACCGACTGTGTATTGTGCATTACTGTTGTAGTTTTGTAGATACACTAGACCTGTGGCCCGTTCCAGAAACACTGTCCCCTCTCAAAATCCCCGAATCTCCATTTCCACTGTCACACAACGCACTCTGATTTTACTTCCGAGAAATTTCTAATATTAGAAATCGGAATTATTGTATTTGTTTTTGTAAAAAAAAATATTTTTTTGCTCCGACTTCAATTTTTTTCATATTTCTGGACGTTTCATAACCTCCTGAGCAAATTTGGTTTTGTGTCGGTCTGTTAAAACGATTCCTTGTAACGCGCAAATCTCGGAAACTACTTGGCGAATTTTGATGAAATTTTTGCACACATCTAGGAGAAATTCTGTAGATGGTCCCATTTTAAATTAATCTAATTCGTATTAGCGGTTCTGGGTTAAAGAGACCATGCGCCTGACCACTAACTTTTTACTTAAACGTTTATATCTCGTGAACGGTACACCTGATTTTGAATAAATTTTGTATGTATATTTATATTATTGTTTTACATATGCTATTTATATTTATTTTTTAATTAATATTATAATTTGACTCTGATATTTAAGAAAATTCGAAATTTTGGACAAAAAAGTAAAAAAATAAGGACCACGACTTGCCGATACAGAATTTTTTGTGGAATCTAGAATGTAGAAAAAAAACGGTTTTCTACCGTTTGAAGAAAATCGGTTCAGTTGTTTTGGAGATACAAGTAATTTTGTATAAAATCTTAAAATTGGCACGTGTTTACAATGTGAAACAATCACGAGGAAGTATTGTCCATAATTGGCAGTGTTTTTTTTCATTTATTTATTTTTTCTCGATACAACTTCACGTTGGTTTATTCTTTAAAATCTCAACTTCCCTATATTCAAGATGGTAAAATCTTGCTTTGCGTATGGCTGTAATAAGTGTAATACCTAATCGCACTCTGATTGGTTAGTTTTAACGCAATAACTGAAATGCGCTGTGTTACTTTTGAATGGGAGATTTGGACATTATGTGAGTGGACAGTGTTTCTGGATTGGGCTACTGGTCCTTATATATATATAGTAAATATATTTTACTACAGACTGACATCATTGTGATGCTTGCCGTGAGACACAGTACTGACAAACTTTAACATTTTTAAACATTTTTTTCTTTTTTGTTTCTTGGGATGATTCAAGGTTTGTATAGATGGTTGTGGATGATTCGACTTGAACCTCGAATGGCTGCAATTGTGATGTCTTTCACCATCGATTTGGGAAGGTTGAAATCTTTTCTAAAACTTTCAAAGAAGACTGGAATTGTACCTCTTGCACCCACTAGAAGACCTATTACAGATATATCCTGGATGTTGTATTGATGTTTGAAGTATGGAGTGCATGGTTCATATATAGCTTTTTTTTCGGTGTTGACAGATTCTGCTTGATCTTTAGAAGTCTCCATTCGTACAGTGTTTTGTAAATATGTACATTTGCTCAATGTACATAAAACACTTGAACAGTACAATGACATGTAAGCTTTTCTTGCACATCGCATAACCAACTTATTGAGATATTGCAGGCGTTCATAAAATTTCTTAACCCATCTTTTATGATTTTAAAAAATACACATTATGCATTCGTCTTCTCTACTAGATAAAACCTTACACTTTGTCGCTGTACACTTTTTGACCTTGGCTGTCGTCCTATTTAGATCGAAAAAATATATAAAATATAATATATCTTTTTTTACCATTTTACCTGAAATCTGCATTTCTGAATAAATCGCATACACTACTTTTCGCACGAAATTTATGCACGAAAAGCGTCAGAAATTAAGTCATTTTTTGTATATCATTGCATCTTCCACGAAGATATGCAATGCAAATGACAATGAAATTCAAAGCTATCATTGGAATAGAAAAGCAAACATGATTTTATATCATTGCTATCAATATTATCAACAGTGTCAACACAAAAGTCATTTTAACATTTTCATCATCATTAAAATCATAATTGTCATTATAGCTGTCACCATAGTCTTTAGGTATTACCATAATTAGGAATTCTAATAATTAAATAAAATCATTACCGACTCTGTATAAATTATTATAATTATTATTCTCTCGAGGACTCACCTGGATCTGATAATTTATTCCCGACTTTATAATAGTTAATGAAGACAGTTAGTGAAGACTTGATAATAGTTAATGAAGACAAACACCTGACTATCATTCTATGCAAATCCAACCGTCACCTGGTGTGCTAAGAGCTCTGAGGTCAGGCCTGTCATTTCAGAGTGTCAACGGTGCTGCATTTGGCCTTATACCGGGTGAGACATTTTTTTCTTTCGAAAGAGTAAAACTATGTACATACATACTTCATAATATTGAAAACCGACCTTGAAAGTAGCTCGATCGATAAGGCGTCGGACTTGAAACCTGGAGTTTGGTGGTTCAAGTCCCAATTTAAGCAATATTTCATAAATTGAGTTTGAGTAATATTGTGATATCATTTCGTAATTGAATCAAATTTGATTATAACTTCATTTTTTTTCTTCAATTTATCGGCGCTATTTCATTTTAAAACACACATATGTACTTTGTATCATACAATTTTTATATTGAAAGGGAAGATAAAAAGATTAGTAGTGGATTGGTTAAAAAAATCATTCAATCAAACAAACAAACAAAAATCATAATGTATATAGATTCAAACCCAATACTTTCCACCGCATATTAATCCCCATCATGATGATACAACCACTGAAACACCCAAACTCAACTCACTAAATATGATAGCTTTTGGAATCGAACCACCGACCTCCAGGTTACGAGTCCGCCTTATCGGTCGAGCTACTGTAGTCGGATATACCCTCCCAACCACCCATTAATATCAATAATTTCATTATTGTAAAAAAAAAAAAAAAAATACTATCGATGAAAATTATTTCAGTCACATTCGCTTTTTATCTAATAGAAGATTTCTTTCCAATATGGAACTTAAATCCATCCACTAATTTCTTTTTGAGCTTTGTCCTTCATTCATTGCTATCTGTATTCCTTTTACACCTTCTTCTTTTCCTCCTTTCTCCTCCTCTTTCTACTCCTTTCTCTTCCCAATCCTCCTCCTATCTCTAAATCCTCCTGCTCATATTCCTACCAAGAAACTCCTCATTCCATTTATCCCTTCCCTCCTGTCTTACAGCGCAGCGTTAGTCCAGTGATTCCGGCGTGGTGACCCGTTGCCGTTGGTCCGAATCTCAATCAATGCATAAATTTTTCCTCACATACCTATTTGAGAATTTGACCACTCAATAATGGACTAGATACCACTAGAAGGATTCATTAATAAAACATCTGATGGTATAGTAAGGCATCAGATTTTATTTATTTATTTATTTATTTATTTGAAAAGGTATAATTAACATGTTGGTACACTATTACAAATTACACCTTATTGTACGAAATCTTAAAAAATATAGATATTATGATAAAATAATACAATATAAGAATTGTTATGACAACTCAAGAAGAGGATTCAGGTTTGATTCAAGTCATCCAAGCATTTTCTAAATGTTCTTGGGTTGAAAAAATCAATATCCTGTGAGAGCAATACATTTCCTAGAGTAAAGATATGATTCCAAGGATTTGTTTTGTGCCTTGGTGGTATAAAAATTTCTTTTTGGTTCCGTGAGGAGGACACTCGAACTTTAATTTTGAAGTTATCTAAAAATGATGTACATAGAGCTAGATTGTGTATATTATTAAACAAAAAAATATATATGTTCATATCTCGTCTACAACTAAGTGAAGCAATATTAAAATATTTGCATATTCTAGGATATGAGTAAAATATTCTATGTGTTAGAAAACGATCATACAATGTCCCTACAAATGTTTTCTGCACTCTTTCGAGTTTATTTACATTCGTTTTATGAAGTTTACCAAATATAGGGGACCCATATTCAATTCTACTTCTAATGAAGACATTAAATAAATGTATCATAATTACAGGTGAGTTAAACTGACCACAGAGTTTTAGTAACATGCCAAACCTGGAGAAACATTGGTTGGTTGTTTTACAAATTTGTTTGTTGTAAAGAAGTTTTGAATCCAACAAAAACCCCAGATCCATTACTTCATACACTCGAGGTATATTGGTACCTGACACAGTGTATTGTGCCCGTTCATAGCTAGTTTTTCTAGTGAAAGTAATAACTTTAGTTTTAGAGACATTTATAGCCATATGGTTTTTCTCATACCAACTGACAACACGATTTATATTTTCCTGAAGAACGGTAGATGCTGAGTTTTCAGGGCTGTAACCAAGGAACAACTTCAGGTCATCAGCAAATAATAGTGCCCTACAAGATAGATTTGAGACAAGATCGTTTATAAATATTATAAACAGAAGCGGTCCCAAATTACTCCCTTGAGGAATTCCTGAAAGGATTGGATAATCAGAAGACATGACATTATTCACTTTGACACGAAATGTGCGCTCGCACAAGTATGAGCGGAACCACTTTACTAATATAGGAGAAACTCCATATTTTTCCAACTTCACTAGCAAAAGGCTATGATGCACGACATCAAAAGCTTTAGCCACATCAAAATGAATGGCATCAACTTGCTGTCGGCACTCAACGAAAGAAGCCGTGTAGCTGAGAAAATCCATGATATTTGTACATGTTGATGTTTTGCGGCGAAATCCATGCTGGAGAGGTGAGAGGTATTTTTCAATAAAATTGTACAAACTAATGTAGACAATTTTTTCGAAGACTTTTGACAACACGGATAACAGAGAAATCGGCCGGTAGTTGGAAACATCAAACTTAGATCCTTTTTTAAAAATAGGAACGACAATTGATGTTTTCCAACTGAGAGGAAAGATTCCGGCTTTGAGACTTCTGTTAAACAGTGAGGAAAGAATTGGAGCAAGGATTATTGCGCAACCTTTAATAATAAAGGTTGGAATACCGTCAGGACCGACTGACAATGATGGTTTTAAAGTTTTTATTGCAGCGAGGACATCTGCTGAAGAAACAATAGGAAGTGGAAGGAAATCGCTAGATTCTTGCAGTTTGACATTCGTGGGATTAACCTGAGGTAGTAAGGTAGGATCCTTATATACTGATGAAAAATAGGTCCCAAAACATGAAGCAAGGCTTTTGTCATCCTTTAAAGTTACACCATTTTGTACCAAAACATCAATACCACTCCTTGGTTTTGTGACCTTTGCTACATGGCCCCAGAAGTCTCTACTGGCAGTCAAGAAAGAATCTTGTATTTTCTTATTTTTTAGGAACTTGTCCCTGCAGATTGATTTCTTTGATCTAGCTCTAAGAAGAGAAAATTCTTGGTAGTGTTCGTTACAATGGGAACGTTTGTACTTTCTATGTACACGTTCTTTGTGCTTCAACAAACTGATCGTTTCCCTTGAAAACCAGCCGGGGTATTTCGACTTGAAACGTTTTGATGACCTTGTAGGGATATTTGAGTTTATACTGTCCTGTATGGCAGAAGTAAGATGCTCGGTAGCAACATGGATATTGGGCTCATCAAGAACATCGGACCAGTCTCTTTGCTGAAGGAAAGTGTAAAGGTTCAGATAATTACCTTTAGAAAAGTTATAAGTTTTGATATCTGGAGGAATAGCGAATCTTGATAGAAAGTGGAAAGAATACAACAAAGGTGGATGACCCCGATATAAGTTACATAATGATGGTACATTAGCACAAGGAACATAATCAAATTCATGAACATTAGTGAGAATCAGGTCAAGTAGGTTGTCATCAATGTTCAGGGTCTGCCTGTTGACTTGAGCAACATTTAAGAATGATACCGCTTCGGTGAAGAAATTTGCTCTCGACTGAACATAATAGTTTGAACAATGAGAAGTATCAAGGGTTTCCCAGTTGACGCCAGGTAGATTAAAGTCACCCACAAGAATTAAATTGTCTATATGGAGTAACTTTTCCTTTATAAAATCACAAAACAACGAGAAAGAGGACACATCTGTTTTTGGTCGAAAATAATGATTTCCTATTATTAATGAGCTAGAATTAAGAAATATTTCCACAAAACAAATTTCGCCGCAGCCCTGAAATTCTAGATCGGTCCTACGGCGATACTTAAATTTAGAGTCTAGTGCAATTAAGACCCCGCCCCCAGTAGACAAACCAGTTTTGATCGGATCCCTATCAGCCCTTACAACATGGAAGTTTGGAGGGAAACCAGAATTTGAGGGAGTAGCCGACGATAGCCAGGTTTCACTGAGGCATATAACATTTAATTGCTGTGGGTAGGAACACAAGTTACCTAATAGTGAGTCCAGTTTAGAATTCAGACCTTGGCAGTTCTGATAATATAAGTGTACATTATTGAATATAGGTTGACCCTGTAAAAATGGATATTGAATATTGTTTACATTTTGAAAAGAATTTAAGTTTAAATTTGATGTAGGCGGCTCGTTCATATCCATTATTGATGTGGGCTAATATTATCAGATGGATCATAGACATTAGAAGTTTTTACATTAGTGACATTAATACTAGAGTCAAAAATTGCGACATTAGTGTTTACAATATTATTGTTGGTATTATCATAGAGCATTTCGGGTTTTAATGGACCAAAGAACTCCTTGAACAAAACTCCTTCTGGCCAGATTGAAGAATTCGTCACAAAAGAGTAATCCTCAGTTGACACCTCGACATGGAATGAGGCGTAAGTGCTGTGCTTAGTAGACAATCTCGTGACTTTAACATGCTTCAGAATTGGTAGGTTTGACTTCAGATGATCTTCAACGATTTGAGTTGACACAGTAGGACTGAGACGAGTTACGAATAGACTCCTCTTTCGAATCTTCTTGACAGGAACAACCGACTTCATTGTGGATGATGCACTTACTCCGATAGAAAAAGGACGTCTTGTAATTTGGTTTTGACCGTTCGATGTTTTACCTCCAGGAGCAGAGGACTTCTTGCCAACAACATTAGAGATATCAACAGGAGCACTGGACGCAATAGCCTTTTCACGGCGCCTTGTGCGACGGTTGTAGTATTCGGTGAAACCAGACTCGTTTGTTTCATTGTTGTTTTGAAGACTTCTTGTTTCAAGAGCCGCTTCCGACTGCAACTGCACTATGGATTGCTTGCTCGGAGCTTGGGACACTGCCTGACTTAAAATATGGGCCTTGTTCTGACAGCTAAGAACTTCACTCTTCTTGTTATCAGTAGATGCCTTGCCACTCGGTGTAGATAACTGGGTGGACGAGTTAGAGGATACTGGATATAATTTTGAAAACTGTGCTGACAGATTTTTTATCTCTTTTTTTAGAGCTACATTTTCAGAAACGAGTTTGGTGATAGTTGTCTTGAGATTTTTCATTTCAGACAGTATCATACTAAGTGTATCAGCTGACTGAGACTTCGAAGTCCCAGGATTGGTTACAGAGTTTGGAGTGCCCTTGTAATTTGGAGCAGTAGGTGTATTAGGTGTAAGACCTAGTTGAGAGCTATCATTTATTCTAGCCTTTCTCTCCTGACACTCTTTGGGATCCTTACATTTGTAAGTGTCTACCACCAGTTCAAATTTTTCGGGAGTGTCAGCATCGCCACACTTGGCGTGTACAACAACACCACATTCACAGCAGGATAGCCGGTTTTGTCGGCCAAAGAAGCTATTTTCACATACAGGACAATCTGGTAATCTCATTGCCCCCTTGGACCCCATCCTTGTTGTGAGGTTATCAGAAGTATAAATGATACATTACCAAAAATGTTCAGATGACGATGCACAATTCACTTCACATTTTGTAATTTTGATGACACACTGTATAAAGTTTGAAAATTAATTAAATCAATATTTTTGTTCAAATTTTAAAATTAAAATTACGAAATGGATGTACGTCTTAACACCATGACAGTTAGGAATAGACTAGGAATAGATAGTATGGTGCTTAAACAATAATAATGCTAAACTTTTTGAGGAAGATAACCACCAGATAAAGTTAAAGCTCAAAAAATTTCTACTGCCTGACCCTTAGTCTTGTTATGTGGTCTCATTGTTACAGGTCGAATAAATGGGAGAAAATTCATGCAATGAGTAGGATTCAAACCAAACGAATCTCTTCGCTACCTGGATTACCAGACTAGCGCACACGGAATCATGATTATTAAATTAGAAGCAACATGCTGCACTAGTTAAGCAACACTCGAGAAAATCAGTGAACCTGAAGGTGTTAACAGAATAAACATTAACTTAGCTACTAACAAGCTGTGTTCTGTGGGGTCATAACAAGAAATTTGATACTTTTAATGCATTAATTCATGAAAGGAACTTTCAGGTGAAGGTTAATGACCTTTGACACTCACTTGGCACAATCTGAGAGTGAAATTGAATGAATGAGAACAATGGACTTCAGTGCACAAAATGGTTGCTCTATCCAAAAAGAACTGTCATGATACTGCTTTAAAATTAGGATACTTTTCTTATGGACCATAAAATTAATATCGAACTTTTGGCAGCTTCCTTGAGCCGTTTGTGTGTGATATGTTGGATTTTGATGAATGATTTTGCAAAACAAATTGATGCCTTTCGCTCTCTAATACAATGCCGCAAATAGGTTATTTTGGGATGAGCTGGGATACTCTCTTCAACAAGTATTTGAAATTACCAAAATATATCTAGATAGTAGCGAGGTGTCAATAATTCTCAAGAATCCTTACCACAACTTCTGCAGAAATTAAGCTTTAGGTTTTACGCCCAAGAGATATTATAAATTGCTTATAACACTAGTTTGCGAATGTCCTTAAAGTTTAATCCGAAGCAAAAAGAAGAGAAAAAAAACATATAATTATATACACAGATTATATTTAAAAAACAATAGCTATGCCCAAACTGCTATAGTAGGTATATTAAAAAAAAACATAAAATCCTGAAACTGGAGCAAACATTTTTTTAATTTATCGCCTTATTTTTGTAGACGAAATTTAAAATTTTCAAGGTAACACTTTGTACTGTGATACTATTATTTATTCTGTTTCATAGCAATTCTGTATGACCTCTGTGACCCTTTTTGATAGGTTCAAAAACTTTTTGTTAATTTTCATGAGCAGATACAGCTTGTCGAATCTCAAGCTATCATTTGATATCGCTGACACCTATGTACAGTTGTACAGGATCTTTCAAAAGAACTATTTTGCTTTTCTTGTATGTTTGTCGAATAGGGGTTCTTTCTCCCACATGTCTATAATACCATTTATGTACACTTGTATAATATAAATTATCGTGTAATAAAATAACTTACTATTTTAAAAAATCCGAAAAGTTGACTGATCCTTTCTTGTTCTTTCCCAAAAATATCAAAAAGACTTGAAATGTGGAACACTGATTTTAACATTCTAGGGACTGTGGTGTAATATAGTGTGTGATCTTTGATTGTTGTTGTTGTTTTTGTTGTAGCCAGTTGTTGTTGTTGTTGTAGATTGTTGTTGTTCTTGGTGGAGTGGTGAGTGATGGTTTCAAAGTTGGCTCGTCCTGAACCACATATTTCTATGTGCGATCAACCATCATGAGGACTGTGTGTGATTTGTTTCGACGTAGACAGTTTTATTCTTCTTCAAGTTCTCCTATTTGTGATAATCACTTTCGAGAACCACTCAAGCTCGCTTTACTAAATCTTTGCAGAACTTGAGACTTGATCCACCGACCTCCAGGTTACAAGTCCGCCGCCTTATCGATCAATCTACTGAGGTCGGTTGACGTAGAAATTTCGGACTATTATCATGATTTCTAATTAGGACCAACAATCAACCAAATTTTAATCATTTAAGTCCGATTTAAGTCCGAATCGAGGTTCCCACCATCAAATTTTTTATAGGTTCAACTG
>CM044960.1:35010155-35030768 GCA_024516035.1 Bactericera cockerelli | reverse complement strand
TTTTAAAAAAAGAAATCGAGTATTTTTTTAAAGCATAATTTCTACAACATCGCAATAATTATTGATTAACCAAATTGGCTGAAAGGGCTTGACACATAAAAAGACTTAGTGGGTAGACAACGTCTCAGCTATTTGAACTTAGCCATTCTATTTATTTTGTTAGGTTCTATAACTTTACAAAGTCCTGACGTTCCCCCTGCTTTATGAGATTAACAATTTAAGAACCAAGATTCAATCATATTAGCTTCAGGATAAGATCAATACCAGGAAGAGAAGTCAATGTAGGCATAACCTTAAAACAAAATAAATATATTTTTTGAATCCCTGACACCTAAATGTGCAATGAAACAAAAACTCACATGAACAGAACCTGAAAAAAAGCAGTCCATTATTCAAAATGACACACCAAAACAGAAAGAAAACAAACTCCAACATTCGAACCTTGTCCTCAACGATCTACTTGAAAATGAAACAAAAATAAACGAAATGGAACATATTCGTAATGTTCTAACTAGATCATTCAATCAGCAACATTCACAATAAACTTGAAAGAAGTAAAGTACTTGAGTTATGATTTGACAGATTTCATGATAGTCAGATTGGCAGTTACATCACACAACGTCAACATATTGCACACCAAATATATCACAACGAAGTTTTAATTGTACCTACTTAAACTCATTTAGTTCAATATAAATATGACATACACTTCAACTACGTTGTAGGTGAAAACAGGGTGTGCCAAAAACTAAGGGTATTCTTTGCACTCACAACTACATAGAATAGCACTTGGTATTAGAATGTTCTAGAGAAGCAAACATCGTAAACTTTCAACCATCATCTAGTGTAATTTTAAAACCATCCTACTGATATAATAGGCGGAAACAGGAGAAAGATATCCTCTCGACCCCAAAGACCTCTGACACACCACAAGAATTGAGATCATTATAAACTTAGCGAGTTACTACTCGGCGATATTCTAGCATTAATGAGTATTAAAGATAATATTTTTATTCAATAATATTTTAAATTTAACATCAGATGTTATAAATTTAACAAAATAATGTTATCAAATTTCATACTAGGTTTAAAAAAAACACTGCCAATTTGGACTCTTTACTTCTCGTGATAGTTTCACATTGTTCACAAAGTGTCCCAATTTGAGATTTTATACTAAATTTTCTTGTATCTCCAAACGACTGCACCGATTTTTTCAAATTTGTTTTATATGGTAGGGAAAACGTTTTTTCCTACATTCTAGATTCCACAAAAATTTCTGTATCGGAAAGTCGTGGTCCTTATTTTTTGACTTTTTTGTCCAAAAAATTTCGGATTTTCTAAATATCAGAGTCCAATTATAATTAATTAAAAAAATATATTATAAATAGCCTTTTGTAAAACCAATTATATGCATACACACACAAAAAATTTTATTAAAATCGGGTTGTACCGTTTTACGAGATATAAGCGTTTAAGTAAAAGTTAGTGGTCAGGCGCATGGGCTCTTTCACCAAGAACCGCTAGTACGAATTCGATGAATTTAAAATGGGACCATCTAAGAGTGTCTCCTAGATGTGGGCAAAAAATTTCATCAAAACGGTCGAGAGTTTCCGAGGGTTTGCCCCGTTCAAGGAATCGTTTTAAAAAGACCGACAGAACGACAGAGAAGACAGAAGACCGACAGACAGACACAAAACAAATTTGCTCAGGAGGTTATGAAAAACGTCCAGAAATCTGAAAAAAAAATTTAAATCGGAGCAAAAAAAATATTTTTTTTTAAAAAAAAAAACACAAAAATTTTTTCAAAAAAAATTTATAAAAAAAACGGAAAATAGAGTTTTGTAAAGGGTTTACTTTACGAAAATGTATTTTTCCCAAAAAAAGGAACGAAAATTTTCCTTTAATGAAAGGAGTTGGGAAAAAAAAAAAAGGGCCCTCTAATAAACAAAATCCCATCATTAAAAAACCTATTCCGTTTTAATCCAATACAAAAACCCAAAAACCCAAAACCTTGTTCATTTTTCTTTGGTTTAAAATTTTTTCCTTTGTTTTAAAAACCCCCTTTTCTTAAATTAAGAATATGACCCCCTTCCCCAAAATTTCCATTAACTTTCCCTACATTAAAACTCAGGGGGGTGCATAAAGCCATGACATTTTGAAATAATAAATTAGATCTCTTTTTGTTTCTAAAAAACCCTTTAAAAAATGAGAGTCAAATAAGGGAACTGTGTTCATTTTTAACCGGGAAGTTTACACCAGACTTTGGGAAACATAGACAACAGCATCATCGGATCCCGCCCAACAGCCCCAGGAGTAAGTTTTTGTTTATTAAACAAAAAGGATTCTAGGAAAAATTAATAGCCCAAAAATCGTAACTTAAGCCCTTGTTTTCCATGGGGTTTTTCATTTTTTAAAGGAATACGAAACCCGAAAATTAGCGCCACAAGGAATTAAAAAAATGTCTTTTAAAATTCCCGCCTTTATTTTCCAAAACTCAACGGTGCCCCAAAATCTAGACTTAGCCCCAACAGAGCTTTTTTGTTCATTTTTGGGCGTTTTTCAAAAATTCACCTCTTTTTAATTGGGGGGCGATCTTTTTCCTGGGGCCCCTTTCCTAAACCAACCCCATTTTCCTTTGGCCATTATAATGGTTTCCTTCTTTTGGGGGGTTTTCTTTTCCTTTTTTAAAAAGGTTTGTGGATCTGAGAATATTGGTTAATTTTCCCACCCCCCAGTAAATTTTGGTTTTTTATTTAACCCTATCTTTTTATTGGGTTTAAAAATGGTTCATTTAAGTCTAGGGTCATTGGCCCATACACACCACGCTTTTTAAAAATAATACTAGGAAATTTAAATCCCCGAGAAGTCGGGGAACAAGGACTGATGTTAAAGTTCTCTCTTAAAAAAAAATTTTTCATTTTAAAAGGAAAAAAAAAATTAAAAATATTTACACTACCCCTCTAACTTTTTTTTATTAACGGGAATTCCCCCTATACCTCTTTCTTCACCCCTTTTTTTTCCTTTCCTCCCCGACCCTTTGGAAAAATTACGTTAGACATTTCCCATTTTTTTTTTTGGGGAAAGCCCATTGGAGGGAAAAGTGTTTAAATGTTTTGTGAATAATTTTATAAAATGCATGTAAAATTTAAGGGGCCCCCAAACTAGTGTTATGTTTGGGCCCTTTTTTATTTGGTGCAATTACTCGGGCAAGTAAACATTCCCGAAAAGGGTTTTTAAGTTCCATGAAAAAGGTGTGTCATTTGGTCAGGGGGAAAATACTTTTGGGCGGGTTGCTTTTCAACAACATTTTTGTTTGCAGCTTTTTTTATGGAATTTACTTTTTTAAATAGTAGCAATTTAAACTACAATCTTTTGATAATTAAATTTATTACTTTTTCAAATTGAAATTAAAAAAAATTACAGAATTTTGACGTCAAGAATGCCCAAAAATTTTCAGCGAAAAAATCAAAATTGTTCTTCTCTATTTTGGGGGCATTCATTTTTTTCCGTTGAAATCAAACTAATGTTTCAAAAGCGGGTAGGGCGGGGCCTTCCTATTTTTTCACTTTTACCTATACATTTTTAAATAGGGATGTATTATGATTTTAATAGCAATCAAACAAAGATGTCTGCAACTTTTGCATGGAACAGACCCAATGAAAATAATAAACAAAAGCAGTTACCCCTGAAACCCTATTCCTTTTGAAAAAATCGCAGTACAGCCACCGGGAAAGGGCAGGGTGGCATCCCCCACAACAGTCGGTTTCGCCCAATATTAATTGGTTACTGGCCTATTATTTCCCCCTTCCCCTCTTTAAGAAACATATCGGGGTTTTTAAAAACCCTTCACTATTTTTTTAAAATTTTCCCAGACATGTGTGATAAAAAAACTTCTACATATGGTAAAGGGACCATAAAAAAATTTTTTTTAAAAGGTCATCTCTAGTACGGGTTTAGTTGATTAAAAATGAAAAAAATAAAAATTCCCAAAAAAATTAATTTTAAAGTGAAAAACCCTAAACCCTTTGTATTACTTTGAAGTTCAAAAAACCCATAAATCTCAAAATTAAACTTGAAATTTCTTTTTCCATTTTCCCTCAGAAACAAAGTCAGGGGCCATTTACATTTTTAAAATCATGTTTTAGCCCACAAAAAATTTTTCAAAAGCAATTTATCGTTTGGAAAAAAATTTTCAGTCATTGAAATAAAGAAATTTTTTGTAATATAAATTAATAATTATAAGAAAAAAAAAACCTGTTTCTTGACAAGAAAAAAAATTGAAAAAGGGGCTTGATTATTCCTGAGGCAATCTCTGCCATAAACCAAATTTTCAAACCTTTATTGGTTGTAAATTTTTTTTAGCCGGGGCCTTTCAACATGTCTGCAATTAAAACAAAAAATTATGACAAAACCCAAAAAAAAATTAAACATCATTACCACTCTCAACCCCGCTTTAAAGCCACACCCAAACTTTGAACCACCCCCCAAAACCTGCAGCCCTTCACTCCAACCCGGAACCGGGAAAGGATGAAGAGGCCTTGTTTGTGAAAAATAAAAAGCGAATAACTTTAAAAATTAAAATTCCAAATATCCCTCGGGCACCTCCCCCAAACAAAAACGGGAAAGTGTAAAAATTTAAAAATTAGATAGAAATAGAGGGCGTATCACTTTTGTGAACGCCGCTTTGGGAAAAAAATTTTATAACACTTTGTTTTCGACCTCCTAAGCGATTACCCGGGAGGTCAATAAATTAACATTGATACCGCACCTCCCCAAACTAAATGGGGGGGACAAGTATCTTTTTTTCCGCAAGTAAACAATTATGCTGTAATCTCTTTTGAAGTTCTCAATGAAGGAGGGGGAAAATGTTTCCGACACAAGTGGGGGGTTTTTTGGAATTGCATTTCATAAAAACCCACTCTCGTGAGATAATTTTAGAAAGTACCTTTTATTTTTTTTTGGGTTAAGTTTACAATTTCAAGAAAAAATTTTTCCTGCATTCGAAAAACATTGCTGGCCCAACTTGATGAAAAGGGCGGAGGATTTGGAAACCCGGGAGGTCGGTGGGTTCAAGTTCGGGTTTTCAGTTCAAATTTGAAAAAGCTATTTTTGGAAGTTGTAAAATTTAAATCAAAAAAGTGTTTTACACAAATAAAAAAACCTTTTTTTCTTTGCGGGAAAAGGGGTTTAATTTTCGATTAACCAAAAACCAAAACATTAAACCAAAAAAATTAACTTGGGGAAAACGAAATTAAGTAATACTTAATTCCTATACAAGTTTGGTTAGTTTTTTAAAAAACGTTAAATTTATTTAAAATTTACACAAATTTCTTTTAGGCCAAATTAATCAACCTTTGCATTTTATTAAACTGAACTGAAATTTCCCCACAAAAAAAGGTTTTTTGTAACTAAATTGAAACACTTACTGTAAATAAAATTTAAAAACCCACCCACACTCATATTCCTTTTTTTTTTTTGGTTTTTGGTTTGTCATAAACCCAGGGAAAAAAAAATAGGTACGTTGGTACCAGCAAAATTTCAACCATGACACCCAAATTGTTACTCTCTGATAATTTTAAAGGGAAACGGTTTTAAATGTCTATGCTAAATTTGGAAAAAAAATTTGAAATCTTCAAAGCGGAGGTATTATCTTTTGTTGGGGTTTAAACCTTTTAGACACAAGAGTAATTTTCAATTGTTCATAACTTTGCTTTGTACGTACATCTCCACGTTTCATAATACCGATTTATTTTTTTTAAAAACTCATATCAAGACTTTATATTCTTTTTCTTTTGGGTTTAAAAAGGTTAAATTTAAACAGTTTCTTGCTTTGATTTGATTTTGGTAAAATTAAAACAAAATTTTTAAAACTTAAGGGGGCAGCATGTTAAAAAAAATTTATGGCTTGTCAAAAAAATTTTCAAGAACTTATTTTCCCTTTTTTTTTCCCAATCTATTTATATGTAAAAAAATTTGGGAAATAGGGTTTTTAAAAAAAATTTATTTTTAGATTTTCTAAAAAATTTTTAAAGCCCAAATTTTTTCCTACAAAGGATCTTCAAAAAATTCCATCCCAAACAGTTTTAAAAAGTCCCCCCTCTCTATTCAAATTTGCAACACAAAGATACATAACTGGAAAACACCCAAACAAAAAGCCCAGCAAAAACACAAACAGAAGGGGTTAGACACGGGAAGGAAAATAAATGAAAATTTTAAAAATAAAAAGCGGGTAGACGTTCAATTTTAAAAAATCGATAAATTATTTTTCCATAATGAAATTTTAATTTTTTAGAATAAAATTGCTAAAAATTGTCAACACTGGGAATTCCTATGTGGGCGAGAACCAAGGGGAAATTAATGGATTTTTTTAATTCAAAAAGGGAATGAAAAAAATAAAAAAAATACAATTATGTTGTGGGGCCCAAAAAAAATCTTCACATTATACTTTTTTTCTCTTTGTAAATAAAAAAAACTTTTAAGTAAAGAGATTTTTACATTCGGGTTTTTTGTTTATTTCCACGGGAAGGCTCAAAAAAAAAAACTTTTAAGAATTAAAAAACTTTAACTGTCGGCTCAACGTTGAGGGTGACATTTTTAGGGCTTTGGGGGGTGATTTGGGTTCTGAACCAAAGACCTTAATGTCTTCAAGAAGAAGCCTTTTAAAAGACATAGGACAATTAAAAACAAGTGACCACAACTAAATTTCTCTTTTCCCAAAAAATTTTTTTTTCTTTCAAAATTAGTTATTGTGAATATAAAAAAAAAATTTTTCCCTTTTTTAAAAAATACCTTTTTTAAAAATATAAAATCAAAAATTTTTTTTTTTTTTTTTTTTAATTTGGTAAGAAAAATTTATTCCCTACTAAAAAAAACTTCATTTTTTCTTTCATGTTTTTTATTGGGGTTTATTTAATTTCTTGTTTTTGGAAAAATTTTTAGTTTTCGGCCCCAAATTTCCCCTGGGTCCTTTTGGCCCCAAACAATTTTAAATTTTTAAAGGGGTTTTGGTTTGAATTTCTTAAACGAAAAAAAAAAAGTGGAAAATTTTTAATGGAAATGGGGGGAGTTTTTTACCTGAAAACAACCAAATCATAAAAATATTAATTACTATTTTTTTATTCCCGCTCCCATTATCCTCTTCCATTTTTTTTTTTTAATTTGGGGCAGACCAAAAGGCTCATTTTGAGGGGGGGGGGCCTACCAAGTATCTCTTTTGTTAAACCCAAAACCAAATTCCCGATAACAATGAAGAACACTTGTTTCCCAATTTCAAAAATGTTTTTTTTGGATTAATTCACCCTTTAATGATAAAGGGCGCTGTGGGATAATTTCATTAGTGTTTGAAAATGAGGGGAAATTAAAATTTTTAAATTCCGTATCAAAGGGCCATTAGGACCCGGGTTGATTTTTTCTTTTTGTTAGTGCTTTCCCTTTCCCTTTTTTGATGAATTTTAAAGGTGTAGGAAATCAATTAAAAATAAGGGACATCATTTTTTTTATTTTAAAATGGGGGATTTCTTTTGAAAAAAACTCTTTTTTTTTGGGGATTTTTTGCAGTAAAAAATTTTTAAAGACCCCCCGGAAAATTTTTCATTCGAAACCGGTCATTAAACCCAACATCGATGTTGGCAGTTAAAAAAAAACCTCAAAAGATTTAGATGAAATGAACAAAAACTAGCCCAATTTTCTCATTTTTTTCCCAAATTCGAAAAAATTAAAATCTCCTTTGTTAAGTCATTAGAATTTTTTACCAGTGAGGTAAAAAATTTAAAAGAAAAGCCCACCCTGTGCGGCAGGGGAAACCTTTGAATGTTTGCGGCCCTTGCCCGCCGCAAAAAGGGTTCATTTTTAAATTAAAACCCCCTTTCCAATTTGTAAAAATTTCAATTAAAATTTTTTCAAACGAAGAACCCATATTAGCGTAAAAATTTTTGCTTTTTTAAAAATTTTCCCTTGAGATAACTTTTATACCGATCGATATAGTCGAAAAAATGAATTTAGGGAAATATCTTCGCACAGTTTATGAAAAACCTACTGCATATTTTCTCATACTCGTTTATTTTCCTTTGTCATTCCGAAACTGGGGGTTCATGGGAAAAATTTAACCATGAAAAAGGCATACTCTTTACTTAGGAAAATGTCAGAGCCATGCTTTGAAATTTCCCAGAAGTAACAATTTCCATCTAAAATTTCCCGCCCAAAAGAGATTTGAAATCCGTAAACTTTTTTCAAGATTTTAAAAGACATAATTATTATATGTTAATTTCCTTTGATCACTAAAGGTTGGCATGATGCAAACCCGGGCCCTTTGCATCCATCATCATAAATTGGGTGGCGTCATCGTAAACGTTTTACCAGACAGTGGAAAAACTCGCACTTCCACCACGGGCCCTTTACAAGGGGGTTTAATTTTTTTGAAAAGGGGCCCCCCAAAACCCCACACCAATGCTTTCTACCCCCTTTTTTCCCATAGTCCCCCCAAGCCCCAGCCCAGACAATCCCACCCCAGGGGCATAAAATTTAGTTGTATACGTCCCATAATTCATCCGAATTACCTCTATTTTTTTGGGAAAAATTTTTGGAAAATTTAAAGAAAAGGGTATTGACTTTCTCCATCTTTTGATAATGTTTTTTTCCCCACCAAAGTTCCATACGAATGAAAATTCCCTCGTAAGCATTTTTTTGAAAAAAAAGTTTTAAGGGAAGTCCTTAAATTCCCTATCTTTAAAATTTTTTTTAATTTTGTTTTAAAAAGGAAAAAAAAATTACCCCTGAAAAAAAGAAATTATGGGGCTTAAAAGGAGCCGTTTAGCGTTTGTTTAAACTTTTACAAATCACACATCTTTAAATTTTAAAATTTTGTGGCCAGGGAAATTTTTGGGGCTTTGGGGGAAATGAAGGGGGCAAAAGGGGGTTTTTAAAATCTCACCAAAAAAGGGGTGTTATTTTTTTTATTTTTTAAAAACAGGAAAGAATTAATTGAAGACTTCGCCTTTTTAGCTGGGGCTTCCAAAACAAAAAAATTAAAACACATGAAAAAAAGAAAATAAAAATTGCCCGGTAAAACTGTGAAAATTAGTAAAGTTTGGCTTTTAGGCTTTATTATACAAATTAGGCGTTTTTAAAAATTATCCCAAATGATCAACAAGGAAAAAAAACAAAGGTTAAATTATAATATAATTTTTTTTTTAATCTCTTTCTTTGATATCACAACAAATAAAAACCCTTTTCTAAACCCCACCTGAAACCCCGGATTAAACCACCCCCTCCAGTTTAAAAGGGTCCGCCCCCCCTTATAAAACCCAAGCTTCTGAAATCGGCAAAAAAAATAACTAAAATAGTATAAAAATTCTTAAGTTGGGCGATAAAAAAAAAAAGGGGCAATGCCATATTTTCCCATGTTTAATAAAAAGTATGGAAGGGGACATACCCCTTCCCGGGAAATTCCTTTTTGGAACGGACCCTTTTTTATTACTTTACTTTTGCCATTTTCCCTTTGTATTTGCCTTTTTAAATTTTTAACCAAATAAATTTTTTTAAAAAATTAAAAAAATTTTAAAAAATTTTTTGAAAACGAAAAAATGAAAAAAATTTTTAAAATTAACAAATTTTTAAAGGGAAATTTTTGAAAAAATTTAAAAATTTAACTTTTTTTAAATTTTTTTTGCCCCCTTGGCTTAACCAAAATTTTTAAAACCAAAATTTAAAATGTGAAAAAATTATTTTTTAAAAAAAATTTTTTTTACGCGGAAAATTAACCCCCAATTTTTTATGAAAGAAACTTTTAATTTTTAAAAAAAGTTTTTAAAACCACGGGTTTGAACTTTTTAAAAGCTTTTTTTTTTTTAAAATTTCCAAATAAAAAAAAGAAATTTTAATAATTAAATGTTGCAACGGGAACCTTTTCGGGGTTATTTTCCTAAGATAATTTTTTTTGGTTTAAAAATTTTCATTAAATTCTTTTTAAAACTTTTAAAAACGGGGAAAACAAAACCCTTAAAACCCATTTTAAAAAAAATTTAAAACGGGCAAAAGAAAAAGAACCATCCATTTTTTTTTAAAAATTTTTTTGAAACCCTTAAACGGTTGGAAATTGCGTTTATAATTCAAAATTTAAATTTTCGGCTTAATTTGTTACACGTTTTTTTAAAACCCACATAATTCTCTTTTTAATAGTTTTAAACAAAAACGTAAAAACCCCTTGACACCCTGTTTTGTTTTAGAAAAGGGCTGTTTTAATTTTAAAAGGGTTTTTTTAAAGAACCCCCTGCTTTTTTTTAAAATATTTAGTTAAACAACTTTGTTATTTCTAACCTATTTAGAAAAAAAAGGGGTTTAAGTGGCCAAAAATAAAGAAGGGAAAAAAATTCTCTTCAAGAAATCTTAAAAGGGAAAAAAATGAATACCCAAGAAAATTTGGGCAAATTTTAAATCAGGGATTTGTTTTTTTTTTTTTTTTTTTTTTTTGGGACAATTAAATCATGTCATTAAAAAACCCCTTAAAAAAATTTCAAGTACAAAAAAAGTATAGAAATTTGATAAAAACCCGGGAAATGAATACCCCCCAATTAGGCACTTTAAAAAAAAAGCTGGTACTACCCATAAAATTTGCATTCTCAAAAACTGTTGAGGATTTGAAGGTAAGAGGGAGTTTTTTGGACGGGAAAATGTGTTTAAAAAGGAAAATTTATACCCCATTTTTGGGGATCAATTGTGTCGACAAAAATTTTTGGAAAAAGGTATCCAAAACCTTTTTTTGACTTTTAAACCACCCCTCTTTTTTTTTTTGGTTGTGAAAAAATGTATATTAAAGAAAAAAAAAAAAGGTTTTTTTTTTTGGGCAATTTTTGAGCATAAAAGTAAGTTTCCATGTGAGAGATCAATTTTTTAATGCCCAACAACTTTAATCATTCAGGACCACCAATTTTAGGTCGGAAAATTTTAAAAGTTTTTAATCAGGGTCCTATTCCCCAAAAACCCTTAGTTGACGTTTGCCTTTTTAAAAAGTGTTTAAAAAAGGGAAAATCTATTTTCGCCCCTTAAAAAATTTGGCACGATTTTTTGGTACAAAATTTAAATTTTTAAGGGGCCCAATTTTTACTTTAAATTAGTTTAAAGGGGAAAACGGGATAAGGGATTTGAAATTGGGGATAAATTTCCATGATAATGAGTTTCTATATCTGAAAAAAGGCACTTAAAAAATAAGAAAACCTTTCCCGTTTTCCCTTTTTTTCCCGGGCCCAAAAATTATTCCTTTACAAAGTTGTTTTTACTTTATGAATTTAAATTTAAAAAAACAAAACAGGTTAACGAAAAGTTTTTTTGAAAAAAATAAAATAATTATATGTTTTTTTTAAAACTTAAAACTTTGAATAAAAAAAACCGTGGAACATAAATTCAACCCATCAACCCCAGTCTTCCCTTTGGAAATTGGATAAACCCCCAAATTTCCCCTGTCGGGGGTTTTTTGCAAAAAAAAGGGGCGGATCCGGTTGTTTGTCTAAAACTGATCAAATTTTAAAACCAAAAATTTGAGGAGGAAAAAAATTTGGGGAAATTGGGAGAAATTTAAAAAATATGATTAATGAATAATGATAGTTTTTTTTTTATAAAAAAAAATTATTTTTTTTTAACAGGGGAAAAGGGGTGTGAACACCAGGTTTTTTTTTTTTGTTAACATATTAAAGATATACTAATAATAAATTATGATATCTAGATTATTTTCCATGATACCATATTATATAAACTTTAAATCCAGAATCTTTTTTACACTATACCAAACATTTTTAAAAACTTATGCAGATATCCCAATTTATTTTTTCCAAAGGGCTGAAAATCAGAAAAGAACCCAAAAAATTTACAAAGGGAAAATTTTTAAAATCAAAAATTTAAAAAAAGAATATAAATAAATTGTAATTATGACAGGGGAAACAATTTCCCAATGTTTAATTTTTAATTTTTAAAGATAATTACAAAATTACAAAACAAATTTCAGTCATAAAACCCACATGTGATAAAAAAAAAAAAATTTTTAAGGCCCAACGACCCCCCCCCGGTGGGATCAAAAAATTTTCGATTTTTCCCTTTGGGTGGAATGACCCCCGGGGTTACCGCGAGTCTTTGAAACCCATCAGAAAAAGTCACCCCATGACATCAAAGGTAATCCCAGGGGACAATTTCGATATTGGAGAAAAAGAGACTTAATCCTAAACCTCTTTGGGCCCTTTGGGAGGAATGACTACCCAAAAAGTCTTTTACATAAATTTTTGGGCTTTTAAAAAAAGGGTTGGGGGGGGTTCAAACATGAAAAGGGTTTATTTTAAATTCGTTTTTGGCTGGGAACAAAATCGAAAATAAAGCAAAAAAACAAAACCCGTCTTTGAAGATTTTTTTAGGGGAATAAAGGGAAAATAAAAAGCTGGTAGGACCAAACCGAAACCAACGGGGTAATTTCTTTAAAAAAAAACCATCCCAAATTTTCCCAATGTGAAAATTTTTTTAAGAAAAAAAACCTTTTGGGTTTATAATAAACCCAGCTCAAACCAAAGCACCTGTCGACTTGTTTTTTTTCCCCCGGGGGGGCGCCTTTTTTGGGAAAAATTTTTAAAAATCTTTTTTTAAATACGCCCTTTAAAAATACCGAAAGGATTTTTTCCCGCCAAATTTTTTCCCAGCGGGGAAAAAACTCAATTTTCCCCAGCAAAGTATTTTTCCATTAACAGGGGAAATGGATTTTCTTGACGTGACTTTTAAAGCCCCCAAAATCCACACGTCTCTCTCCTTCTCTCTCTCTCCCCTTTCTGGGGTTTCCCTTATACAATTTGTTTTCCCGTTTAATGTTAAATTTTAAACCACCTTTTGGGCCCCCAAACGAACTGCATGTTTGTCCTTTGCACATTTCATGATGTTCACAAAAGTCATTACTTGGCTTTCAAAAGGGTTTGGTAGTACTCTGGGTAAGTTACATAGTATTTTAAAGTTATTTTGTATAATTTTTTTTCTTTTTTTCCCCTTTATAGAAATTTCCTTTTTTTTTTCTAATAAACTTTTAAAAATTATAACATAATTTTTTTTGTTTTTTAAAATTTTTTTAAAAAAAAATTGGAAAAATTTAATTTTTAAATTTTTAAATTTTGGGGGTATTAAAAAAAGGGTCCCCGGAAATTTTTAAAGATAAAAAAATTGTTTTGGAATTATTATGTAACGATCAATTTAAATTTTTCCCCTTTTTTTTTTTTAAACCTTCCCTTGGTTTTTTTTTTTTTCCAAATTTTTCCCAAAAAACCCTTTCCTGGGGCCCAGTTTGTCGCTTGTTTTTTTTCAACTAGATCGGGGCCCGTAATTAATTTGGGTTTGGTTACTATGTATCTTTCCCAATATGGGTAATAAATAATTACAAACTTTTTAAAAAAAATAAAAAGAAATTTTAAAAAAAGTGTCAAAGACCACCCATATGGGCCTTTGCTAAAAATGGGGTCCGGGGAGTGAAGAACTTTTTTAGAAAGTGATCCATATCACTCTTTTGAGGTCTTGTACTGGACTTTTTAATAGGGGGGAAAGTGGTTCATTTTAAGCCTTTTTTTCCCGTTTGTTAGAAACTCCCAAAAATTTTAGGAGATTTTCTGACAATTTTCTTTTTTTTATGCTTTGAAATTTAAATTTTAAAAATCCATGGGAAAGCCCTTAAATTCAAGTCAATAAAAAAATTTTTGCGATTATGAAATACTGCATAGGGTGCTCTATTATTGAATCGGGTAAAAATTCCCTAGCATTGCCATTTTTGCAATTTAAAAATTTTTTTTCCAAACCGTCGTACCCGGGAAAGATTAAACGGGACTAACGAATCGGGGCAGGGCCCTTAATTATTTTCCTTTGAAAAAAACCGAAAACAAAATTTTCCAGGTCAGAATAATTAAGGAACAATAAACAAAAAAAGGGTTTCTTCAAAATAAGATGAATGGTTTTTAATATTTCAAAGACACAGATGTTAATTTCTTAAAATTTAAAAAAATTAGTTAAATGGGGAAAAAACCCGATCACGGGAAACACTTCTTAACAGCCCAAATTTTGAAACTGTTACAAGCCCCTTGAAGTATAAAAAAACAAAATTTTGTAAACTTTAAACAATGTTTTGAATTTACATATTTTAAAACATAAAAATTATATTTTAAAATCTAGATATCGCTTCCAAGCTTTTTAAATTTTGTACTAAAAACCTTTCCCATTACACCCCCATGTAACCTGAAATTTTGGGCTGAGGGGATTTTTTGAAACCCGGTAGTTAAACTTGGAATTATTGTTTACCCGAAAGTGAAAGATCCCAGAGGGCCCACAGGACTTTATTATCTGCCAATATCTATTTTTAAACCCGCAAATTTTTTAATTAAAAATCCTTTTCAAAAAACACCATTATTGGCATTCACCTGATTTTGCTTTTTCCCCTTTTCTGAACTTTTTTATGAAACCCTTTTTTTAAACGCCGTCGAGGGGGGAAATTTTGGGGGGTAATGATTTTTTATATGTCTGGAGGACCAATGTAAATTATTGTAAATAGGAAGACATGTATCGAATTTTTTTCCCTTATATGTCCCTTTTTTTCACATATTTCATTTTTAAATTTTATGGAAACTTTGTTTAGAGGAAAGGTCCTGGTATTTAAATGTAAAATTTTTTTAAGGGACTTTTAATATTATACCTATTAAATCTTGTTAAAGGGTTAAACCTTTTTCTGGTATGTCGCATTTATTTTTTAAAAATGTTTAACATGTTTGGACAAATTTTTAAATTTAAAAGCATCAACCTGGAACATAAAATTCCTTTTCCTGACATAGTGTTCAAATTTTTCATCCCGTTTTTTTAAAAAAAGGAAAAGTAAAAGGAAAAGGGAAGGAGATAATGATTTGCATTTCAATACGTCATTTCCCAAAAAAAAAATAGAAGTGGGTGTTTTTCAAAAACCTTTTTCATTTATGTAAAACAAGTTTTTTTTTTAATTTTTTTTTAAAACGTCGCTTTCAACTGATGCCCATATCACAAAAGCTTTGATTTAGTTTTTTAAAAAATAAAGATAAAAAGGTATCGTTTAAATAACCATTTAAAATTAAATTTAAATTTAAAATTAAACCCAAATTTTAAAACCATCACCATAAAACCCCCAATGTTTTATTAAAATTTTTTTAAAATTTTAGAAAATTTTAAAGTCAAAAAGCTAAAAAAGGGTAAAAAACCCCATATGTTCACTAACGAAATGTTCGCAAAACCCAAACCCTATCAAAGCCATATTTTTTAAACACAAAAAATATCGCATTTGACCCTTTATTTTGTTTTTTAAACCCCCGGGGTTCGCTAAAATTATAATTATTAATTACCTACCTTTTTAAATTACATATCTTTATACCCCAAAACAAACCAAATTTCCCCAACGGTGGATAATTTTCTGGGGTGTTTTACCTACCAGTTTACAACAAATAGGAAATCTTTTTCCCGGGGTGCGGGGTTTTTTTAGTTTTAATGTTTTTGGGGGATTTTAAAAACCAAAATTTACAATGATGATTTGGTTAAAAATTGTAAAGTTAAAGTGTATTTCAATGATATAAAATAGCGAATTTTTAATCGTTTAGTGGGGGATGCCCAGAATTATTTTGCTATTTTTTTTGTGGACTAACATTGGCCCAAAGTACCCCTTTTCCCAAAAAACATTTTCCCCCATCTCCGAAATTTTCCCTTTTTAAAACCCGTCACACAACCATCTGATGGGTTTTTGGGATTTCCCCAAATTAACCAATCGGGATTTTTTGTGACATTTGAAAGGGGAGTTTGGGATTTTTTGGAGAGTAAAAATTTTTCCCGGGAAAAGGGGCCACGGTCTGATCTTGTTTTGGGGAAAAAAAAAGGCCGGGGACTAAAGAAACTTTAAAAAAATGGCTTTTTTTTTTTTTTTTGGGTCATTTTCAACTGCATGGTGCTTTGTTATTTTAAATCAAAATTTTTATACTTTAAATGATTTTTTTTTAAAAAATCACCCAACCCCGGGGGCCCTTATATACTAAAATAATCTAAAATCATAAACATTGTTTTCTAAATTGGGGTTTTGAGATGACGTTTTAAAAAACGCTAGAATTTAATTCAAAAAAATTTTTTCAAGTCCAAATTTTTTGGTTGGGATGAAAAAATATTCCAACATAAAAATAGGGTGTTTTTGATTGATGAAAAATTTTAATCATTTTAAATTTTTTTTGTATAAAAATTTGGTTTTTATGAATATATGACACCCTGCAATTTTTTTAAAATCTATTCAAAAAAAAATTTAAATAAAAATCCCCAAAATTTAAAAAAGGTTAAATAATTTCCAAATATGCGGGGGTTTTTTAATTTTTTTTTATTTTGAACCATTAAAAAGCCCCATCTAAAAAGGGAAAAAGAAACAAAAACCCTAAAAAGGGAAAAAACCCAAACCCATTTCCAAAAATTATTTCATCAAACCCAAAATTTGGTGGAAGAATCTGGCTTTCCGGGCCCCCAACTGGGTGGGGGTTAAAGGGGGGTAGCGGGTTTACTTTTCCCCAAAGCAATGGGGGGTTAAAACCCCCCCCCTATCTGGGAAACGTAAAATAAAATAGAATCTTTTGGCGTTGGGAAAGGGGCATCCACCTTTAAAAAAGGGCCCAAAAACCCAAACCCAAACCACAACATGGGGGTTAAACAACGTCAAACCCCCCCCCTTTAAGCGGGATAAGACAGGTAAAAGTTTTTTTAAAGGGAAGAAATCCCAAAGGCATTATCCCAACCTTAAATCACGCTTTGTTTACTAATCCCAAAATTTAATATTTTTTTTCACTGCCTTTTTAAAAAAATGTAAATAAAGTTGTTTGGAAATTGTATAAAAAAAAAATAATTTGCTCAACTGATCATCCCCAAAACTTAGGGTTCCCCATTTTCAACGCTGAAAAGTTTTTTTCCCAAATTCTATTTTTATTTTTAAAATTTTTTTGAAAAAAGGGGCCCAACCCAATAAAACTTTTACAAATTATAACCGGACCAAAATTTAAACCCCGGTTTAATAAAACCCGGGTTTTTAAAAAACCTATCATCTTTGAATTTCAAGAACAAAAAAAAAAATTTCCCCTTTGCAAGCCTTTTTCAAACCCGGTTTTCCTTTTTTGGGTTTTTTCCCCCTTGAAAAAAAAATTTTCCTTTTTTCCCTTTCCCCCCTTTTTCCTTGAATTTGATCTTTCCCTTCAAAGGTAAATTTAAATGGACGAATCATTAAATTTCGATATTCACCTTCTGTAAAACCTTAATAATTCTGAAAAATTCCCATTTGCTTGCAAGGTATCTTTTGGGCCAAATTTTAAACTCCCCGGGTTTAATGAATGAGGATGATATGATTGTTCCCCTTGATGTGGGGGAAACATAAACACTTTGATTAAGTCCTTTATTTAAATTTAGTTTGGGGTTTGGGAAAATTTTTTAAACCAGTACTTGCTCCCAAACCCTAATGAACAGGGAAAGGAAATTAGAAGTTGTTTTTAAAATTTACACACAACACAAACTGAAACCACACACAGTTTAAAAGTATCAGAACACAATGAATGCCAGGGGTCAAAAAAATGGCGCTTTGGGAAAAAATTTTTTTTCTTGTGGGAGCCCCGAATTTTAAAAAAACTTCCAGCGGGGTGAAGAATTAGTGATGCCGTCTTTTCCGGAAAAAAGGGGTTGTGATTACCTGCGAATGGAAGATTCAAAAACCCCCCGGTAGTATTTTACCATGCATTTTGAAAAACGACTGTAAACCCTAAAAAAAAAAAAGAACAAATCGACTCATGGGGGCCCCTGCAGGGTCCATTTGAAATGTCAAAAAACCCCAAAAAACCATTTTCTAAATTTTTCCTAATGTGCAGTACAGGTTTGTCTATACCTTTAATGTTTTTAAGATTATAGAAATTTCCCATTTTTGTAAAAATAAAAACCTTTTGGGTATTTTTTACATAAAATCGTAAAAAAAAAGGGTTTTACTAAACTTAACAAAAACAAAAACTTCTAACAGTATCAAACTTTTTTCAACAAATCATTATGTTTTCAATTATTTAATAAAAGCGTCAAATACCCCCTGAATGAAAGATGAATAAATGAGTTTTAAATTTTTAAGGAATTTACACCTAAATATTTTTAGTGTAGTTGTTTCTGATCCACATCCCCGACCGTATAGCACCCGTCTTGGAAACTCTGGGGGCTAACAAACACCCGCCCCCTCGGGGTGTTTTTTCCCCGGGTTGCATTTTTCCTAGGTTTTAAATTTGCCGTTAGTGGGGAAAAAAAAACCAATCCAAACCTGATGCCGAGCAGGATTTTCACACCATAAAAACTAAAAGCCCAAAAGGGGAAAAAAACCCTTTCCCCTTTGGTTATCTAACCTCAGCCCCAAAACCTTTAAAACCAAAACTTATTTGTTGTGAACCCTTTAAAGGGGAAAATTTTGGGTTTTCCCGGATAAAAACATATTTTTACAAAAAGGATTGTGTTGTGAAGAAAAATTCCTTTTTTGTTAAATTCATTTACTATTCCCAATTTTTACGTGCTTTAAATTTATCCCCCTTTTAAACCAAAAAAAGAAAGTTTAAAAACTTCTGTTTTCAGATTCAATTTGGAGATTGAGAAATAAATTAGGGATTTAAGGGGAAATAAAATAAAACTTTAATGGGGTTTTGGGTGGGGTCACTGCGCCCAAAAAATGCCCAAATAAGTTTTATTTTTTGAAAATTCCCGTTTTTTACTTTGTTTAAAATTTTCAACTTTGTTTAATGTAACACGGGGCCCAAAAGATCAATTTTTTTTGAAAAAACGTAAATCAAATTTAATGGCCCCAAGACGATAAATTTTTCGCCCGATTTTTGCCCTTTATTCTAAATCCTTAAATAAAAATACGATTCCCCCCAAATTCCCTTTTAGTTTTCTCCAAACATAAAAGATGACAGTAAAATGGGGGACATCTTCCTACTTTTTCCAACGGTCCTCACAAAAGAACATTTATCATCAAGGAAAAAACCGCCCCTTCAACTGGCCCTTTAATTCCCTTTAAATAAAATTTATAAAAATATTGAAAAAAACAATTCAAAAACTTCTTCAAAAACCCTGGTCTGAACTTGATGGTCAATGTCCCCTAAGGGGTAAAACTTTGGGTTTCCGGGATAAAAAGAAAATTTTTTCCTTTAATTTTCATTGTGGGGAAAATTTACATTGAATTTTTAAAAATTGTTAACCATATTCATGCTACATTTCTTATTATTTGAAAAATTTCCCGGGGGTTTGTTTTAGAAAGGTGTATAAATTTGAATGGGTTTCGGTTTTAAAATTAAATTTGGGTGCTTTAAATCTCGGGCATTTCATTGTCCTTTTGATTCAAATTTTTTGTGCTCTACTAAATTTTTGTTTTTTTCTAAAGACATGATATAAATTTGCCCAGGAGACAAGTCACATGATGTTAGGAAATCAAACGCTTTTTAGATTCTTCGGGTATGGCTTTGTTTTCGTTTTGTTTTTTTTTTTTGGGGTTTTTTTGTTTTTTTTGGTTTTTTTGGTTTGGGTTTTGTTTTTTTTTTTCTTTTACTGTTTTTGGAATTTTAAAAAAAAACAAAAAAAACTTGTAAAAAAAAACTTAAAATTTGGAATTATTTTTTTTCAAGAAAGGGGCTTTTAATTTAAAAAAACAGGGGTTTTTTTGGGTTTTTTTTTAATAGGAAAAAATTTTTTTTTTTTTTGGGTTCAAAAAAAACCTTTTTTTGGAATTTTTGAAAAATTAAGCAAATTTTTAATTTTTTTTTGGGGGGGGGAAAGTTTTAAAACCGGTTTTTTAATTACGAAAATTTTTAAACTTTTTTTTTAAAAATCTTAATTATTAAATTTTAATTTAACTTTAAAAATAAGTTTAAATTTGGTTTTCTTTTTTTTTCTTTTTTTCCAAAATTCCCCCCATTTTCCAAAAAAACCAATTCAAAAATTAAAATTTTTAAAGTTTTTTCAGAAATTTTCTTTTTTCCTTTTTTCCCTAAATAACTTTAAAAAACCCCAATATACCTATTTCTTTTTTTTTTGGCTTATTATTTGCACAGGTCAAAAATCAAAAAAAATTTCTTTCTTTGTTCATTCGGGAAAATGAAAAAACTAATGACCAACAAAAAATTAAATTTCCTCCGGGAAAAATTGCCCAAAAAACAAAACCCGGGAAAAAACCCAATTTTTTAAACCCCACCATGTATGTTAATTGTCGTGATTCAAAAAAAATTTTTGGGGGATTTCATTATTGACATGGGTGTAAAACAAAGTCCAAATTTCATAAACAGAGTAAAAGATTTTAAATTTTGCAAGGGTTATTTTATGTTAAAAGATTTGGGGGGGGTGTGGGGTTTTCCCCCTTTTTTAAAAAAACAGTGGGGGGGAACTAATCTCTGGGAAATGAAAATTTAAAAAATTCCAAACCGTATTTTCCTAGATAATGTGATTTCGGCCCTTTTTGGGAATCACCAAAATCTCGTTTTAAAATAAATTTAGATGTGGGTTTAATAATACAATTTCAGGCTTTAAAAACCAAAAACATTAAAACCTTTCAATTTTTTT
>CM044960.1:35005155-35007655 GCA_024516035.1 Bactericera cockerelli | reverse complement strand
AAAAATTTTTTTTTAAAAAGGGGAAAAAAACCCCCCCCGGGGGTTTTTAAAAAAATTTTAAAACCCGGGGAGGGCCCCGGGGGCCCCCGGGGTTTTCCCTTTTTTAAAAATTTAAAAAATAAAAAAAATTCCGTGGGGCCCATTTTCCCCAATTTTTAAAAAAATTTTCTTTTTTTTTGGGGAAAAAAATTTTTTTAAAAAAAAATATTTAAAACCTAAAAAAAAAAGGAAAAAGGGGGGCCAAAAATTTTTTTTTTAATTTAAAAATTTAATTTTAAAAATTTTTTTTTTTAAATTTTTAAACCTTTTTTTTCTTTTAAAATTTTTTAAAAAAAAATTTTTAAAAAAAAAAAACCTTTAAAAGGGAAAAAAACCCTTTTTTTTAAAATTCCCAGTTTTAAAAAACCCCCTTTTTTTTAAAAAAAATTTTTTTTTAAAAGGGGAAAAATTTTTTAAAAAAAAAATTTAAAAAAAAGGGGTTTTTAATTTTTTTTAAAAATTTTTTTTTTTAAAAAACCCCCCCGAAAGGCCCCCCTAAAACCCCCCCTTTTCCGGGGTTTTTTTGGGTTTTTTTTTTTAAAAAAAAAATAAAAAAAATTTTTTTAAAAAAAAATTATAAAAAAAAAATTAATTTTTAAAAAAAAAAAAAAAATTTTTAAAAAAATTTTTAAAAAATTTTTTTTTTTTATAAAAAAAATTTTTTAAAAAAAAAAAATTTTTAAAAAAACTTTTAAATTTTTTTTTGGGAAAAAATTTTTAAAAATTAATTTCCCAAAAATTGAAAACCAAAGGGGGGGTTTTTAAAAAAAAAAGGGAAAAATTTTTTTTAAAAAAATTTTTTTTTTTTTTTTTTTCCCTTTTTAAAAAAAATTTTAAAAATTTTTTTCCAATTTAAATTTTTTTAAATTTTTTTTTTTTAAAAAGGGGTTTTTAAAAAAAAACCCAGGCCCCCCCCTTTTTTTTTTTTTTTTAAAAAAAATTTTTTTTTTTAAAAAAAAATTTTAAAAAAACCCCCCAAAAATTTGGAACCCTTTTTAAAATTAAATTTTTTTAAAAAAAATTTTTTTTTTTTTTTTTTTGTTAAACCCCCCTTTTGGGGGTTTTGGGGGGAAAAAAAAATTTTTTTTTTCCCCCAAATTTTTTAAAAAGGAAATTTTTAAAAAATAAAAGGGGTTTTTTTTTTTTTAAAAAGGGGGAAAAAAAAAAATTTTTTTTTTTTTAAAAATTTTTTTTTCCAAAAGGGGGGTTTTTTTTTTTTTAAAAATTTTTTTTTTTTTAAATTTGGGTTCCCTTTAAAGGGGGGTTTTTTTGGCCCCCCCGGGGGGAAAAAACCCCTTTTTAAAAAACCCCCCCCAAAGGGGGGTTTTTTTTTTTTTTTAAATTTTTTTTTTTTTTAAAAAAAAAATTTTTTTTTTTCCCGGGGAAAAAAAAATCTGGAAAAATTAACCTTTGAAAAACCCCAAAAAATTTTTTTTTTTTAAAAATTTTTTTTTAAAAAACCCTTTTTTTTTGGGGGTTTTTTTTTTTTTTTTTTTTTTTTTTTTTTTTTTTTGGGGGGGGAAAGGTTTTTTCCCCCTTTTTTGGGGTTTTTTGGGGGTTTTTTTTTTTTTTTTTTTTTTTTTTTTTTTTAAAAATTTTTTCCCCCCTTTTTTTTTTTTTTAAAAAAAAAAAGTTTTAAAAAATTTTTTTTTTTCCCCCCTTTTAAAAAAAAAAAAAATTTTTTAAAAAAAAAAAACCCCCCCCCAAAAAAAACCCCCAAAAAAAAATTTAATCAAAAATTTTTTTGCCCGGGTTTAAAAAAAAATTTTTTTTCCAAAAAGCCCCAAAATTTTAAAAAAACCAAAAAAAACCCCCTTTTTTTTTAAAAAAAAAAAGGGCCCCCCAAAAAAAAATTTAAAAGGGGGGCTTTTTTTTTTTTAACAAAATTTTTTGGGGAAAAAGGGGGTTTTTTTTTTTTTTTTTAAAATTCCCAAAAAAAATTTTTTTTTTTTTTCCCCCCCCAAAAAAAGGGGGGGGTTTTTTTTAATTTCTTTAAAAAGGGGGTTTTTTTTTTATTTTTTTTTTTTTTTTTTTTTAATTTTTTCCCCTTTTTTTTTAAAAAAAAAACCTTTTTTTTTCCCCCCCCCCTTTTTTTCCCCCCCCCCTTTTTTTTGATTGGGGGGAAAAAAAAAAAAACCCCCCAAAAAAAAATAAAAAAATTTTTTTTTCCCCCCCCAAAAAAAACCCCCCCCAAAACTTTTTCCCCTAAAAAAAAAATTTTTAAAAAAAAAGGGGAAAAGGAAAAAATTTTTTAAAATTTTAAAAAAAAAAATTGGGGTTTTTTTTTTTTTTCCCCAAAAAATTTTTTTTTTTTTTTTTTAAAAAAAATTTTAAATTTTTTTTTTGTTTTTTTTTTTTTTCCTTTTTTTTCCCCAAATTAAAAAAAACCCCCCCCAAATTTTAAAAAAAAAATTTTTTTTTAATTTTTTTTAAATTTTAAAAACTTTTAAAAAAAATTTTT
>CM044960.1:34997655-35002655 GCA_024516035.1 Bactericera cockerelli | reverse complement strand
TGGGAACCAAAAAAACCCCGGGGCCCCAAAATTTGGGGGTTTGGGGGTGGGCCCAAATTTAAAGGGGGGGGGGGGGTTTTTTTTAAAAAAAAATTAAAAAATTTTTTTTTTAAACCCAAAAAAAAAAGGGGGAAAAAATTTTTCCTTTTCAAATTAAAAATTTTTAAAGGGGGGAAAAAAAAAAAGGGGGGGGTTTTTTTAAATTTTTTTTAAATTTTTAAATTTTAAAAAATGGGTTTTTAAAAACCCCCCCGGGAATTTCCCAAATTTTAAATTTTTTTTTTAAAAATTTTAAAAAAAGGGGGGGAAAAAAAAAAATTTTTTTTAAAAAAAAATTTTTTTAAATTTGGGGGTTTTTTTTTTTTTAAAAAAAAACCCCCCCCTTTTTATTAATTTTTTTTTTTTTTTTTTTTTTTTTAAAATTTTTTTAAAAAAACCCCCCAAAAAGGGGGAAAAAAAATTTTTTTAAAAGGCCAAAAAAAAAATTTTTTTTGGGCCCCCAAAAAAATTTAAATTTTAAAAAAAAAAAGGGGCCCTTTTTTTTTTTTTTCCCAAAAAAAAAAAAATTGAAAAAATTTTTTTCCCTTTTTTTTTTAAAAAAATTTTTCCAAAAAACCCCCTTTTTTTTTAAAAAAAAAAAACCCCCCCGGGCCCCGGCCCTTTTTTTTCCCCCCGGTTTGGGTTCCCCAAAATTTTTTTTTTTAAAAAATTTTTTTTTTAAATTTTTTTCCCCAAACCCTTTTTTTTTAAGGTTTTTTTTTTTTAAAAAAATTTTTTTTTTTTTTTTTTTTTTCCCCCCCAAAAAAAAAAAAAAAAGGTTTTAAAAGGGGTTTTTTTTTTAAAAAAAATTTAAAAATTTTTTAAAAAAATTTTTTTTTTTCCGGGGGGGGGTTTTTTTCCCCCCCCCCCTTTTTTTTTTTTTTTCCCCAAAGGGAAAAAAATTTTTTTTTTTTTTTAAAAAAAATTTTTTAAAAAAAAAAAAAACCCCCCTTTTTTTTGGGGAAATTTTGGGGGTTTAAAAGGGGGGGTTTCCCCCCTTTTTTTAAAATTTTTTTTTTTTTTTTCCCCCCCCCCCCTTTTTCCTTTTTTTTAACTTTTTAAAAAACCCCTTTTTTTTTTTTTTCCCCTTTTAAATTTTAAAAAAATTTTTTTTTTAAAAATTTTTTTCCCCTTTTTTTTTTAAAACCCCCCAAACCCTTTGGGGTTTTTTAATTTTTTTTCCCCCCCCCTTTTTTTTTTTCCCCCCCTTTTTTTTTTAATTAAACCCAATTTGGGGGGGGGTTTTCCCAAAATAAAGGGGGAAAAAAAAATTTTTCCCCCTTTTTTTTTTAAAAAAAAAAAAAAAAAAAAGGGGGGTTTTCGGGGGTTAAAAATTTTTGGGTTTTAAAAAAAAAAACCTTTAAAAAATTTTTAAAAAAAAAAAAAAGGGGGGGCCTTTTATTTTAAAAAATTTTTGTCCCAAAAAAAAAAAATTTAAAAGGAAAAAAAGGCCCTTTAAAAAATTTTTTTTTTTTTTTTTTTTTAAAAAGGGTTTTTTTAAAAATTTTTAAAAAAAATTTTTAAAAAAAAAAATTAAATTTTTTTTAAAAAATTTTTTTTTTTTTAAAAATTTTTTTTTTGAAAAAATTTTTAAAATTTTTTTTTTTTTTAAAAAAATTTTAAAAAAATTTTTTTTTTTTGGTTTTTTTTAAAAGGTTTTTTTTTTTTTAAGGAAATAAGGGGGTTTTTTTTTTTTTCCTTTTTTTTTTTGGGTTTTTTAAAAAAAATTAAAAAATTTTTAAACCCCGGAAAAAAAAAAACCTTTTTAAAAAAAATTTTTTAAAGGGGGCCCCCAAAAATTTTTTTAAAGGGAAAAATTTTTGGTTTTAAAAAATTTCCCCTTTTTTTAAAAAAGGGTTTTTCCCCAAAAAAAAAACCCCTTTTTAAATTTTTTTTTTTAAAAAAATTTTTTAAAAAAAAAAACCAATTTTTTTTTTTTCCAAAAAAATTTTTTTTTAAAAAAACCCCTGGGTTTTTTTTTTTGGGTTGGCCCCCCTTTTTTTTTAAAAAAAAAAAAAAAATTAAAAAAAAATTGGGCCCCCCCCAAAAAAAGTTTTTTTTTTTAAAAAGAAAAAAACCCCCCCAAAAAAAAAAAAAAAAAAAAAAAAAAAAAAAAAATAAAAAAAAAAATTTTTTTAAAAAAAAAAATTTAAAACCCGGGCGGGTAATTTTTTGGGTTTTTTTTTTTTAAAAAATTTTTTTTTTAAATTTTTAAAAAAAAATTTTTCCCAAAAAAATTTTTAAAAAAAAAAAAAATTCCCTTTTTGGGGTTTTTTAAAAAAAATTAAAAAAAAATTTAAAAATTTTTTTTAAAAAAAAACCCGGGGCTAAAAAGGGAAAGGGACAAAAATTTTTAAAAACCCATGGAAAAAAAACCCCCAAAAAATTTTTTGAAAATTTTTAAAAAAAAAATTTTTTTTTTCCCCAAAAAAAAAAATTTTTTAAAAAAAAAATTTTTTTTGTTTTTGGGTTTGAAAACCCCCCAAAATTTTTTTTTTTCCCCCCCCAAAAAACCCTTTAAATTTAAAACCCCCGGGGGTTTTTTTCCCCCGTTTTTTTTAAAAGGGGGTTTTTAAAATTTTTGTTTTTAAAATTTTAAAAATTTTTTTGGGGGGTTTTTTTAAAATTTTTTTTTAAAAAATTTTTTAAAAAAAAAATTTTCCCTTTTTTTTACGGAAAAAATTTTTTTGGGAAAAAAAATTTTTTTTTTTTTTTAAAACCCCCAAAAAAAAAAGGGGTTTTTTTAAAATTTTTTTTTTTAAAAAGGGGAAAAAGGGGGGGAAAAAAAAAAAAAAAAAGAAATTAAAAAAAAGGGGGGGGAAAAAAAACAAAAAAATTTTAAAAAAAAAAAATTTTTTTTAATTTTTTGGAAAAATTTTTTAAAAAAAAAAAAAATTAAATTTTTTAAAAATTTTTTTTTTTTTCCCCCCCAAAACCCAAGGGGTTTTTTAATTGGGTTTTTAAAAACCCAAAAAAATCCCTTTGGGGTTTTGGGGGGGTTTTTTTTAAAATTTTTGGTTTTTGGGAAAAATTTTGGGTTTTTTTTCCTTTTTTTTAAAAAAATTTTTTTTTTTTGGTTTAAAAAAATTTTTTTTTTGAAAATTTTTTTTAAAATTTTTTTTTTTTAAAAAAAAACCCCAAAAAAAATTTTTTTAAAAAAAAAAAAAAAAAATTTTTTTTTTCGGGGTTTTAAAAAAATTAAAAAATTTTTAAAAAATTTTTTTTTAAAAAAAAAAACAAAAAAAAAAATCCCAAAAAAAAATTTTTTTTTTTTGGTTTTTAAAAAAAAATTTTTTCCCCGGGAAATTTTTTTTAAAGGGGGAAAAAAAAAGGAAAAAGAAATTTTTAAAAAAATTTTTTTTTTTTAAAAAAAAAAAAAAAGGGAAAAACCTTTTTAAACCAAGGGAAAATTTTTTAAAAAAAATTTTTTTTTTTTTTTTTAAGGGGGTTTTTTTAAAATTTTTTTTAAAATGTTTTGGGTTTTAAAAATTTATTTTTTTTTCCCCCCAAAAAAAATTTTTTTTTTTTTTTTAATTTTTTTTTTTTTTCCCTTTTTTTTCAAAGGGCCCCGGGGATCCCCCTTTTTTTTGGGGGTTTATTCCCTTTTTTTTAAGGAATTTTTTTTGGGTTTTAAAAAATTTTTTTTTTTTTAAAATTTTTTTTTAAATTTTTTGGGGTTTTAATTTAAAATTTTTTGGGTTTTTTTTTAAAGGGTTTTTTGGGAAAAAAACCGGGGGGGAAAAAAAAATTTTTTTTTTAAACCCTTTTTTGGAAAAAAATTTTTTTTGGGGAAAAAAAGGGAAAAAAAAATTTTTAAGGAAAAATTTTAAAAAAAAAAAATTTTTTTTGGGGCCCCCCCCAAAAAAACCCGGGGAAAAAAAAAGGGGTTTTTTTTAAAAAAACCCTTTTTAAAAAAAAAAAAAAAAAAAATTTTTTTTAAAAAAAACCCCCAAAAAAAATGGTTTTTTTAAATTTAAAAAAAAAAAATTTAAAGGGGGGGGGAATTTTTTTTGGTTTTAAAATTTTTTGGGGTTATTTTAAATTTTAAAAAAAAAAAAAAAAAAAAAACCCAAGGGGGAAAGGGGGGTTTTCCTTTTTAAAAAAAAAAAAAAATTTAAAAAAACCCCGGGGAAAAAAAAAAAAAATTTTTTAAAAACCCCAAAATTTTAAAAAAAAAAAAAAAATTTCCCCTTTTTTTTTTAAAAAAAAGGGAAAAAAAAAAAAAAAAAAACCAAAAAAAATTAAAAACCCAAAAAAAAAAGCCCCAAAAAAAATTTTTTTTTAAAAAAATTAAAAAATGAAAATTAAAAAAAATTTTTTTTTTTTTTTTTTAAAAAAATTTTTAAAAAAAAAAATTTTTTTTAAAAAAAAATTTTTTGGGGGGGGAAAAAATTTTTAAAAAATTTTCCAAAAAAATTTTTTTTGGGGGGGGGCCAAAAAAAAAAAAATTTTTAAATTTTCCCCAAAATTTTTTTGGGAAAAAAAAAATTTTTTTGGGGAAAAAAAAAAGGGTTTTAAAATTTTGTTTTTTTTAAAATTAATTTTTAAAAAAAAATTTTGGGGGAAAATTTGGGGGGTTTTTTGTTTTAAATTTAAACCCCCTTTTTTTTTAATTTAAAATTTTTTTTAAAAATTTTTCCCCCCAAAAATTTTTTAATTTTTTAAAAGGAAAAAAAAATTTTTTTTTAAATTTTTTATAAAAATAAAATTTTCCCCCCTTTTTTCTTTTTGTTTTCTTTTAAAAAAAAAAATTTTTTTAAAAAAAACCCGGGGGAAAAAAAAAAAATTTTAAAAAATTTGGGAAAAAACCCCTTTTTTTTTTTTTTTTTAAATTTTGGGTTTTAAAAAAAATTTTTTTTTTGGAAAATTTTTTTTTTTTTGGCCCCCCGGGGGGGGTTTTAAAAAAGGGGGAAAAAAAAAACCCTTTTTTAAAACCCCCCCCCAAAAGGGGGTTTTTTTTT